>BSBM01000115.1:7335000-7935000 GCA_027924585.1 Larix kaempferi | reverse complement strand
CAAAGGTTCCCCAAGGACAGATGAAATCCGTCTTATGTTGGTCGGCTGGTTTGATCTCAATCTGGTTGTAACCAGAAAAGTCATCCATAAATGAAAAGATGACGCTTCCGGCATAGTTGTCGATAATCTAGTCAATGAAAGGGGTCGGGTAGTTTTCCTTTGGACAAGCCTTATTAAGGTCCCGATAATCGACACAGACATGAATGGTACCCTACTTTTTATTCACAGGGACGACATTTGAGACCCAATCCTTTAATGGGACAGGATAGATGAAGCCATCCTTTAAGAGCTTTTCAATTTTTTCCTTAATCGCTGCAGTCTTCTCGGGGTGTACCAGTAGCAACTTTTGATGAACAGGTTTGATGTCGGGATATGTTTTTATTTCATGAGAAACAATTGTGGGGTCTATCCCAGGCATCTCCTCATAGGACCAAGCGAATACGTCTCGAAATCGCTTGAATAAGGCCGTACCAATAGCTATTTCGTCAGGGGAACACTTCTGGCCTATGCGAATGTGTTCCACTACACCAAGTTTTACCGAGATGTCTACCGGAGTGGTAGGATCGATGTTGGCCAGGTTACCCTCTGTGTATGAAAGACATGTAAGTATGGGAGAATGAGGGAACGGGTAGATATCCGGGAAAAGATGGTGTGAATGTTGTTCTCTATGTACTCCAAAGGTGGAAGAAAAGATGACCTATGGCGAAGGTCATCCCACGGGCCATCATCAACATTCATAACTTCCATGATGGACTCACTTGAATGAAAAGTCTGAAGAAAGAGGTCAGGTAGGGATGATGCCCATTGCAGAGAACAAGATGGGGAGGTCATGGTGAGGTGGTCCTCCGGTGCTGATTGGATAGCCATGTAAATACGTTCAGCGGGTGAAAGAAGCATTGCGTCTCCAATCAGGTGTGTTGTGGCTTCGTCCGATACAAGCCAAGTATCAATAGAGTGAGACAAAATCTCCACAGAGATCATGTTTACCGAGGCAACATGATTAGGGGGTCCGAAATGGGAAAAATTCCCATGAGAGATGAATCTTTCAAAAGGCCAACCCCTATACTCTCATACTGTTTTGACGGTTGTCTAATGGAAGGAACGTGGTCACTAGGATGAGTAGTAGTGTCCGGCGTGCAACAATCTAATTGGTCGATGGTAACAATTCATCCTTGGTGGGGGGATTGCACTATACGGAATGCTAAAGAGGCTACCGCCTACATGGCGTAAAACCAATTGCGACCAAGCGAGAGATTATAGTCTATTAGGGCGGAGACCAATTCCACATTGATGGTTACGGTCTTTTTTCCTAGCACGACTGCGAGAGCTTGTAGGAGTCCATGGGGTTGAAATCCATTCCCATCGAATGCTTTCAATGTGGTAGGAGAACGATTCAATTCAGGAGAGCCAATGTCTCTCCAACAGGCGATCGACATGACAGACGTAGAGGCGCCTTCGTCCAAAAGGGTACGATGGACAATTTTCCCAACAAGATTTACAGCTACTTGAAATGTGAGCTGATGGGAAAGCCTCAGCTTGAAATGGTCAAGTCGGAACATGATGGTATTCAAAGAATCAGGGTCAATGACACCGATTGCTGTGAGAATAGTTTTGCATATGATTAGGACAATTCTGCAAAAATTCTAGCGAGGACATGGCGCAAGGGGCTTGTGCCAAGTCTTCTACGATATTGTAATTCTGCACTGCCTGAGCATTAGGATTAAGAACAGGCTTTTCTAATCGTGCCCTGGGCTGGTGCAACATCAGATCGAAGGATGGCTTCTCAATGGTGAGAGAATCTGATGGTACAATGACATCAGGTAAGGATTTGGAAGTTTTTTCAGCATTACTCCCAACATGTTCTTTCGAAGGGACCGTGTCATATGATCGCGAGCAAGTGTTCAAATTGATCATCTCATTTTGCACCATGAGAACATGTGCGGTATTAGATGATTCCCCTTGTGCTGGGGGAGGTTGGGCAATCATCTGTTGGTTTTGAGATGGAAACGGACCGTTGAGGACTATAGGAGACAGTTTACCCCTGAGAAACTTTGGACTTTGTATCTATGGGGACAGTCTTTGGAAAAGTGATCATCTCCACACAGTAAACATGGATACTTCAGTTTCTATTTCTTTTTGGTTTCATTGGGAGTGTTCTTTTGGTCCTGCTGGGAAGAATATTTCTTAGGTTTTCGCTTATTTTTCTTCTTACTACTAGACTTTTGAGGTGAAGCTAATGAAATAGAATTCACCTCTTCAGTAGCAGCAGGGTTGGATGACTTGGTGGTGTTGAGACCAGCCCATGTTGGTGATGGGGATGAAACCTGGGGGTTTGAAGAACCAACAGTCTGATGAGGAGGTTGGGTGTGAAGGGATCCAATGATGCCATCGGCTTAGGGTCCCTTGAGTGGTTTCGCAGGGTCGTTAGTGTCACGGGGTGCATTAGGAAGAATATCAAACAAAGTGCCAGATTGAGTGTAGACAAGGTCTAGTACATGGGCACTCACGATGGCTTGTTCTTCGGTGATGACAACTTGCATGGAAACATCTCTTGAGATGATAGGGATGAGAGACTTCATAAAATAGTATGCTAGGAGTTGATCTGGAATGGGATCTTTGATGAGACGACGTCTCCTTCGCCACTCATGGATATGTTTAGAAATATTAGTGGTATTCTGATGGAGCGAGGTTAAAAGCTTGGTACCAGTTTCATACTGTATGGGCAGCTGGAAATGAGTCAAAAAATTCATGGCAAGAGAAACAAAATCGGGAAACAAATGGGGTGGTAACTCGATGTACCATTTGGTAGCCGAACCAGTGAGAGTCCTTTGAAACAACCTAAGACGGATCGAGTCATCTGTTAAGGAATTAGATGAACACCATAAGTGGTATGTCATCACATGGGTTTTAGCATCTTCACCCAGCTTGCCATCAAATTTGGTGATATCAGACGGAAGTTTCACCAGAATTGGTGGCCAATTAGATCCGTGGTAAATAGGATAGATCGGACAGGTCCAAAGTGTCTAGGAAAGGCAGCTGTGGATTCGGCTGCACGTACTGATAGTACGGATAGGGCGTGTATGGACCAAACTAACCATAAGGCGTATCAGGAGGAAAATGACCAGAGGGGGCTATGCCAACCGGACCAAAAGAGGGTCCGCCACCATAGGGTGGTCCATTCTGAAAAGGTGGGTGCTAGCACCTATATATTTTTTCCCTTTTATAGCATAAAGACCTGTACATGAAGGACAGAGGGTCAGACAACTACCTGAGAATAAGCTTGAAGTAATCTCCATCGACAATGTCCAGGTGCTAAGGCAGGAGACATAATGGTCTAGAAGGGGTCCGATGTAATGAAAGGCTAATGTCAAAGGGCTAAGTATTAATAAGGGAAAATAATGACTTGAGATAAATGGAGAAATACCCTAAAAACCTATAGTCCTTGGGAAAATTTATGAAAGAGTAAATGTCACACAGTTTGACACCGTTGATCAAGGGCGGGAGCAAGATATACAGTTTCAAAAGGATCGTCGCATGGCCAAATAGCAAGGAAGAAAAGGGAATATGAGTATGCGATGGGCCGGAGCCCACCGGACAGGTGTCGGCTTATGAGTGTGTCACAAGCAGCAAAGAGCAGCGAACAATGCCCGGTTAGGTGCATGCAATGGTGGGGACATATGCAAGATCTATGACAGAGATGATCTTTTGAGATCCGAGGGTTCGGGTCTAGTTACTAGAAAGAGAGCCTGAGTCTCCGACAGATCAACAGCTAGTGGGGGTCGGAAACGCACCGAGTATATCAAGGGGGGCCCCACTAGTAGACAAAGGACCTAAGGGCTAATTAGAGTCTGGAGACTCACCATGGATATACATCTGAGAAGAAGCGGATGGTTGTTATACGCTGTCACAACGAGAAGTAGCGCAAGGGATAACGGCATGGCTAGATGCGATGGTTTGGGTCCCCCTGGACAGGTGTCAGCTCCTCTGCTTGTCGCATAGATCGAAGATTATATAGGAGAATATTTTTGGGTGCATGCGACGCTACCCCTTATATGCATTCAAATGAGATAAATGGCCTAGATAAAGACTAGCGGAGATGATCCGACGGTGGAGATGGGTGGATTGTCAAATTAGCAGGAAAAGGGGCAGCTGGATCTGACGATGGAAAACAAACACATGAGAGTTCATATGGTTGAGATCAAAGGACAGCAGACCAAAGAGGGTGGAAGTTATGGAAACCTGGTTATATATATAAGAAGTGCTCATGAAGGTTGACATTTGTTTCAGAAGCCTGTCGAAGTCAAGGAACCTTTCGACGGGTGGCAGACGATGAAGGTGATAGAAGCTTTGACAGGGTGCATGCAAGGCTTCCAAAGGTGACATGTAAGGTCTGTAACTGCCATTCTTTGAAATATCTAAGTCTTTTACAGTCATAATATTACGGAGGAAGAAGCTTCTACTAGTTCTAGGGTTAAGATAGCCATGGAAGATAGAGACGCAGATGTATTTGACACATGCCTTCGGCTCCCAGTTCCAGAAATTAAGAAGAGGCTCTCAACCTTGCATGAACAGGGACTGGATGTCCATGGAGTGTTTAGGTCATCTTTCATTTTCTTTTTCCTTGACCAAGTGTTCTCTTTTCCTAAGTTTGTAGTGTGGTGTTCATCTAATTACTCAGAACCTCAAAGGGTATCAATGGATGCCCGTAGGTCCAAAGTCATCTGTAATATAAATACGTCAGCCGTTAAGGATTCCTTTTTCATTCCAGAGTCTTAGTACCAAGAGTCAGAAGATTTTTCTGAAGAGTCGGTGGTTTCTTTGTACCACCAAATCAACCTCGAGATCCGTCAAGCCTTTTTAACCACATGCTTGAAACTCGACTCCAAAATCTCTGAGGAACCCTACCCCCTAAATGTTAGCCTTTTTTATGACAATTTCCAATTGGTTCTTTCTTTGTTAGCTCAGTTTCTAGGGTTAGATACTAATTTGTGGGTGACTGAAGTCCAATTAGGTTTACTCTTTAGGATTAGCATCAGTTTGGCTAGGTCCGAAAGCGGGCTTATCTCACCCCTGAAGTTTGATGAATTCTTGGAATAAGGGATACATGTACAGTTAATCAATTTCTCGAATACTAGGTTTTTTAGATATCAAATACAGTTGATGAAAGTAATTATGTACAGTAGTGCCGAAAGCCCACATTTCTCCTCACTGCTTGAGACCGATGTTCTGGTAGACAATGTTTTCAATTATTTGAACTATGTTTTGCCCCCTGTTTATAAAATCATTTTTGGGGAAGAATTGGCTAGAGTGCTACTTGAAATGAAAGTGATGATGTAGTTGAAGGATGAACTAGCATTCGGTGATTGGTTTTTGTTAAAAGAGGATACACTTATTAGGTTGTATGGTTTTGTGCAGGAGCCCTATGTTCTACCCTCTTTTCTGACAATGCGGATCTTTGCTCTTGAATTTATCAGACAGAAATTGGCTCTGGAAGAGTTGCAATTCCTGAAACATAAGAAGAGCACAGATGTGAAATGTCCTTGGAAGGTAGGGCCTTTCATTGTGAATAATAAAGAAGCTTTGTCAGAAGTGGAAGAGTTATTGAAGTCGCTAGGGTTTAGGAAGGATGTAGCCATCAAATATGACCCCTTGCATATAATTTCCAAGAGAAGGAAGGAATGTAACCTCAACTCTTTTGAGCATACAGAACCAGAAGGGGTGCTGAAGGGGAAAAATTTGTTGTGCTGGGAGCTCGAGGCAGAGGAAGCAGTGGAGACACAGGGAGGAGAGCTCATGATTTCCGATTTAATAATGGATTTAGATCAAGTGCTGGAAACCATGGAGGTGGGTCGAAAAAGGGATTTAGAAGAAGTCGTGGATATGGACACTAAAGAAGGTGATATATACAAGCGGCCTAAGTTAGAAGTACAGGATGAGTTAGTTGTTGCAGCTATTCAAGTCGAGTCAATTGCTTCCCCAACTAAAGAGGAGCTGGTTATTGCAGCATCTCAAGAAGAATTGACCGTCCAAATGGATATTGGAGAGGCAGATGATGAGGAGTCTTTGGATCCTGAGATCCAGGTTGTAGAATACAAGTTTCAAGATGTCCAAGAAGGAGATGTCGGTAATAAGTTTCGGTCCAAGGCCGACCTCTGTGAACAATATGATAAAAAAAGCGAGCCTCAGCTCAGAAGTTGTTTGATTCAATTCCTATCACCAGAGGTTTGTCTAATACTTCCTTGATGACTAGCAGAAGTATAAATGATAAAATATTGAACTTAGCAGTATTAATGGAGGATGGAGTGACCGAAGCAAGGATTAATTGGAAAAAGATACCAATGCCAGACAAAATCCAATTTCACAAAAAGGTTACTGACCCCGTGTATGATGATTCTGTGAAAGCTGCTTGAAGAGTGATAACTTGTTGGTTATTGTGAAAAAAATGGTAAACCAATTGAAGCTAGAGAAAAGTGAAAACCAAGCACTTCAATAGCAAGTCAAAATGGTACAATCTGACTTGGTCATAAGTGACGGTGGAGGAAAACACATGAGAAAGATGTTATCAGAGAAAGACAAGTTGATTCAGAAGCTACATAAAAAGGAAAAAGTTCCAAATATCCAGCTGATCGAAGCGCCCGAAGAGAAAAACATCGAAAAGAAAAAAAAGAAGACTTGTCTAAGGAGATAAGTGATTGCAAAGAAGAATTACTGAAGTTTGCAGAAAAGGAAGATAGCTGGAAAAAGGAGAGAATAAGCTTAGAAAGGCAGCTTGAGGAGCTAAAAACTAACTTGTCCAATTTGGACATGCGGCCTACCAATTTGAACCAAAATTGGGAAGGCAATAGTACTGACAGTCTGGTGTAGGCTATGTCTCACATTAGCCTGAAAGATGTGGAAATCAAGGCACTGAAAGAGAAAGCTCACAGGTTGGAAGAAGAGAGTAGTAAAAGGGAAGAAGATTTGAAGGTCATCCAAAAGAAGCACAAGGAATTGATTGAGATGAATAAAAAGCTCACTCATCAGGTTACCGGGCATACAGCTTTGCAAGGATGTAAACACTTGGTATGGGACAGGATCATTAAGGAAGCTAAGAACTTTAGACCCTACCTTGAGTTTATAAGGATTAAAGAAAAGACCATTAGTGATGTTCTGGAAGGTTGTGAAGTTGCAAAGAAGACCTTAATCCAAAGACCTAAAGAAACGACACTAAGTGCCATCACTTTCCTGAATGATCTATCTAAAGAAGAAAGGATTAAGCTAAATATTGGGAATCGGATCGCAACGCTTGCAGCAACACGAAGGGTCCTGGGGAAATATGCACAGATCGAGAGTGTGGAAGCCAAAACCGAAGAAATGAAGGACAAGTGGCAGAGTTCAAAGGACTATTTCATAAGCTGGTCGAAATGGGGTTACCTTCATTCTGGAAAGATGACCAGGAGCTAATCTCCCCTAAGGCTTATAAAAACCTACTGTGGACAATAAGAATGGATCATACCAAGTTCAAACATCTGAACCAGCTACTTATAGGTAAGGCCCTGATGGAGTTGCTCGAAGAGGAATTTGAAATCTTGAATAGGTTGATCTCCATTGGCGAAAGGCTTCCCTCATTTTCCTACGCCGAGCATATCGATATACAAGTCATGCTAAAGGAAATGGTGGACTATGACCTTCCACCTGTAGCCCAATGGGATACTGTAGAAAAGTACAGCAGATCGTTATATTTTCTCTATCTTCCACAGTGATACTTGTCTTTTTATAGTATTTGATGTTTGCTTGGAATCAAAGACTTCTCACAAGACTTTCCTATTTTTGATAATCTGTAATATTCTTTGAGGCCGCTATATAAATAGCCAACTAGAACTATTATTTTACTATCTTTACTTTTTTACTTGAAGTAAATGTTACTTCGTAAGAATACCGGTGGATTGTAAGAAAACAGTTAGTCCAGTTTCTACCTGTCTTCTATTTTATTGTGATAGTGGCAAAACAACTTGAATGAGGTGTCACTCTGATATAACTATTTTTGGTTCAGATGAGTCGAGCAAGAGGACTCCCGGCATATATATATGTGATGTAATAGAATGATAAAGGGTTAAAAAATATTGTTGAAAACTCTTATGAGAAATTTGGTGTATTGTTCTTTAAGAAGATTTTGAGCTATTTTGAATAAAGTTTGCAGAGCCGAGCCAATGTTTTCTCAGGGATTCTTGTGTAACTGGTCTTGTAGTCTGTTTCTTCTTTTTCCATGTGAATTGTGTATCTCTCATTGTTAATTCCAGTCTGTAACATTCTTTCATACTTGGTACAGTGTGATAGCTAAGTAGAATTCATAGAAATTATGCTCTACTTATCTTTTTCCAAGTATTTCACCATTACTTTTCTACTAAAGTTGATATAGGATTCATCTTTGTATGCCTTATGTCAATGAATTGTTTCTTTCTCTTCTATTTCACCAATTAAAATCACTTTGACTACGATCTATTTACTACCTTGTCCCTATGTTGATTCATTTGTGAAGCATTTGTAAATAAATTTTCAGAGTTTGTTTGAATGTGACTCCATTGCCCAAATAAAGATTCATATGTTTCAGCCAAGCTACATTTAAACCATTTCGTTTCCAACATAAATCTGATCTTCTGTATTGTTTATAATTGAATATCTTGAATGACGAATGCTAGTGCATGTTTTTATTGTTGACAACTTTGATTATTCCAGTCTTTCATACAGCTGTAGAGAGAGCCCTCTCAGACTAAGCTGGGTCAGTAGCTTGAGTCTAAAGATTGGTTATTTGTTACCCCATTTTTCCCTCTCCCACAACTTAGGGGGTCATTTTGGGTGTTAATAGTGGGGGTCCACCTCCACCACTGGGAGGGGTTGGAGGTCCGCCACCACCGCCGGGGGGAGGTGGAGGTACGTCGCCACCACCAGGAGGAGGTGGAGGTCCATAACCATAATAGGGTGGTCCATGAGAGCCTTCGCCTAGAGGAGGGGGTGGGCCACTTCCGCCGCCAGAAGAGTGGTTACCCCCACCACCTCCGCTGCAGGAGGGATGAGGGTCTCCACCACCACCACCACCATAATAATTAGATCTGCCACCACCTCCTCCTAGAGGAGGTGGTGGACCACCTCCGCTGCTCGAAGGGAAATGTCCTCCTCCACCATAATAGGATGATCCTCCGGTGCCTTTGCCAAGAGGTGGTGGTGGACCATTCCTGCTGCCACCGAAAGGGTGGGGGCCGTTGTTGGTAAAATGAGTTGGAATTTCGCCAGAATTAGGTGAGGGCCTTCCACCTCCAGGAGGAGGTGGGGGTGGACCAATCGGGGGTGGTGGTGCTTAAGGGATAGTCGGTTGGTGTCCATGTTGCAACACGGGCTGTTGCCCCCATAGAGTGTATGGATTCCCAGGATAAGGTATCCCGTATGGTGCATTTTTGGGATTGGATTGACCCGGTGCAGTGTTAACGGAACCTGGATACGCTTGAATCCATGAGGGTTGAGTTACATTGGATGGGCCCCCAACATGAAATAATCTCATGGTGGGTGGTCTAGCGAGTTAGGAAGGTCCAATAGGAGGACCGTTGGGAACTCTGCCGCCTATGTTCTGATTAGGAAACGGGGGTTTCCCCCCAGCCACAATAGGTTGACCACCAAGCAAGGGTTAAACCAACGTAGGTTGTTGATTAGCTACCGTAGTAATAACATTACCAATAAGATAATCCAAGGGAATGGAGTATCCTCCCCTTGAATTTTGAGGTGGGGGAGGAGCTAGTAAAGTAACTTTGGTAGTAACAGGTGTTCTAGATTGTTGTCCTTCCACTGGTTGGTTCACTTGAAGTGCAGGACTGGTCTCTTGCAAGGGTTGACTAGTCTCATTAATGGTCACATGGTGGGAAGATTGTTACAGTGATCCAAAAGATATCGGATGAACTACGGTGTCTCTATACCCAGGTCATTGTTCGAGACTTTGTCTTCGAAGGTCATCACCCCTAATACATAATTGTTCCAAACATTCACGGATAGGGCCAAAAATCTCGATGGCGTTAGGCCTGTAGTAGGGTTAGAGGGCTTTGGAGTAGTCAAGTTGGGTGGGGATGAGATGGCAAAATGAGCCACTGGGTGGCCTATAGAAGAGGTTCAATAAGCTGCTGAAGGATCAACAGCTGCTGTGGGGCCATCTTGGGGTTGGTTTATCCATTCCAATGATCCAGGTTCTCCCGAGATGATGGGAGGAAGGTATTGCAAAGTGGGGATTTGTGTTTCTTCATCCTGCAGGGAATGAGAAGCAGGTGAATCCGGAGGAGTTTGTGGAAACAAATGTCCTCCAATATTCAGAGTGGGGTTTTCCACTTCAGTAACTACGACCGTGTTACGCTGATCCATTCTTACCCTTGAAATAACGTCCAAGTTAAGGGGATATTCAGGTGATAAGTTGAAGATCCTACAGGACCTTCTCCAGGGAAAATCCACGAGAGCGTCAGGAAAATTAGCCAGGATGGCTGAAACAACGTTTCTCCTAAGGGTAAGCTACAAAAGAAAAGCAGCCTAGAAAAACCTACTCAAACTAAGGCAACCAGCAGACTTATGTGACAGAGTGGATTCAAAGTATGGAACCTCACGGGATTATCAAGGCATTGCAAACCACGATATACTGCAGGGTCCAACAATATGACATAACAAGGAGGATTGGGACCATACCCTTGCCTGCATACCCGATTACCTTGACAGTACATGCGTGCTAATCTCCCCGAGTGTTGTTCTCGGTGTATTGCTTTTCCAAGACGGCCAAATGGTTAACTCGGTTGGTTTCAGGAATCCTAGTGGTGTCTCCCGATATATGCAAGGTATGTGGGAGCTCAAATCCGTAGTGGTGCTGTCTAATGCACAACCATTCGGCAAGAGACCTTCCGATATACTATCGAGTACGTGATACACCCTTCGATATATGCCAAGTACTGATTATGGTACTTTGTGGGTACATGGAAGACTACAATACCCCCGAGATACTGTGCTGGCAAATAATGACAGTTGCCATGCTTAACGATGCAAGAACACACCTCTAACTTACACACAAGTTGCTAAAAATTTTACCTAGTTCTACCATTAATTTTATCTTGGACGGTTAGGTGAATGCATGGAGTGAGTACATAATCGGAAGCATAATGCAAGTCCTAGCTACATGCACGAAATATTCTTTTCTTTCAATGAATTCTACCTATGGGAAGGAGAAATCTTTTTTTTTTCCAACAATTTTGCCAAAGCAATGCAATGTAACACAATCCCAATTCTATCAAATCTGATTATGAAAGCATTCTTTTCCTTTTTGTGTGAAACGCAAAATCACAACATTACTAATCCAAATCACAACATTTTTTCTTTTTCTTTTCAAAATGAAAATGATACTAGGTAATGAAAAGAGAGAATTCTAAAATGGAGTATGCAAGCTTTTCAATTTCACTTTCAATGGCCCAAAAGCGATGAAAAATAAAAGAAATGCACCTATCTTTCCCTAGCATGGAAATACTTTTGCAAAAACCGAAGCATACTTTCAGTCTCTCAAGAAGATGAGCGATTCATAATTTAGGTAAAACACAATTGATCACACATTCATTCAATTTTTCCAAAACACCAGTGAAAATGTTCCAATGTGCAACAATTTTCTTCAATAATGCTTGAGAAATGATGGGAAGAAGCGCTTTTAACTTTTCAATGGATGCATCAAAAAAATAATTTGATAACAACTATGCTTTCAGGTGTAAATGACTGAAAAGAAAACACTACTTGCAACACTCAGTACACTCAGAAAACCCAAGAAAAGACAAGCACTCAATCAAGCTGAAAGACATACTTAACTCAAAATCAAACAGTAGCAAGAAAACCAAGAAAGCAAATCTCAAAAGATAATGTGAATGAGGTATGGAAGCTGATCTAATGCAATGAATAGATCAGGGATGGAAGGAAGGGAATGCAAGGGTGAGCGGATGAAGGTGGAGGAGACAAGAGTATCCACCACTACCGGTCCTCACACTTGTCCAACACAGAACCCAAAACCAATCCAAACAAAACCAAACACACAATATGCAAATAAAAAATGAGATCTCTGGTTGGATCTTGCAACACAGAGGGAGTTCATACAACAAACCAAAGTTCAAAATTGACAAATGGAGAGGGGATGCATGCATGTCAAATTTTGACAAATCAACGCACTCTCTTCTTGTACACAGTGAGATGTCACAGTTAACCAATGCGGGAAGTGCGACGATGTCGCAGGATACCAATGAAAAGGGTGTGATGAGTGACTAACAGGTAAAGAACAGAGGCCATAAATGACACAGTGTCGCTTTGTTTCCGCTACCCAGGTGCGACAGGTGAAGTCTAAATTTAAAAATGAATCAGATCTCCCAGCAATGAACGATGGAATGGTTTGAAAATGAGTTGTATAAATTGAGAGGAAGCAGATCAGAGTATTCAATAGGAAGATCTAATAGTGAAATCAACTCAAGAAGAAAATGGAAAATAAAAGGTTTGTGTCAAGCAATCAACCGAAAACGACTCTCAGGCAATTACAGAATCAGACATCTTTTCCCCAGTATGGTCGCCAGATTTGTTTATTGGACAATCCACTTGAGCGGATGAGAGTACGATCTCCCTAGCTCAATGTGAGTCTAGAACAAATAGAACAAACTACAAATGGATTTCCTAGATCTACTTAAGGATCAAGTGCTAGATGTCTTACCTTTTAGTTCGCAATCCTTTTTCCTGAATGTTACTCCACATCTAGCGGTCGTCAGATCTAAACTGCAAGACCTGTTAAGACACGAAGAACAACATAACACGAGTAAAGAGCATCTATACAATAAGAGATCTAAGTAAATAGTTAAGTAGGTAAACTACTCAATATCATCACGCATTAACAATATTGGTGGAAAGAATTTGTATTACTGTAAATAGGGAAATACATGGTAGAGACATAGAACTACAACCAAAGCTTAATGCTGCAGCCCTTATCCATCCAAGCCATTTTCCATATCCTTCCAAGGAAGTATGAGTCCTCCAATAGGTGAGTGGAGATTTTCGAAGGGTGATTTCACTAGCATGTAGATACCATAGACTTCCTCCCCTTGAATGGGAGTGAGCTTCATTTAAATAGGACTAAGTGGATAGGATATGGATAGGATAGGTTGAGATATGATAGGAGAGGCTTAAGGGATCTCTCCAAGGTGTTAGGAACCAAGTGGCAGCTCCTCCAAGAGGTCATGGATAGGGTCCCAAGTCAGCAAGCTTCGAGAAGGAACTCAAAGAAGCTATTTTTTCCATCTAACTGACTTCGTCACACCTTGTAATGAGTTAAGGTGCGACGTCGCATGTTGCTTATGTGCAGCTTGCGAAGACCTCTCAAAACCTAGTACAAATGAGTGCAAATCCTTCCAGGTCAATCACTCAATCAAGGTAACTTCAGGGATGTATACACTGAATCTGACGAGGAGGAGTTTTAGGTGTAACAATCATTCATGATACCCCCAAATAAGAAAGATAGATGCAAAAATCCCTAAAAATGTTTTTTAGCATGAAGGTCATTATGAGTTTTCAGTGATTCATTTTGTCTTTTTCAATTATACATCTACCTTTAAAATACTCATGAATAAAAACTTTTGATCTTTTCTTTACAATTTCATGCTAGTCTTCTTTGATGATATCTTGATTTGCAACACAATATGGGTATTCCACCTAGAACATGTTGATCATATCTTTAAACTTGTAATACCCAGGTTGTTAAGCCATGAACTTATGATTATTTGTTTTTTAATATGACTTTAGACTTTGGAATTATTATTATTATTGTTGTTATTATTAAATTAAATAAACAACTAGCTCACCAGAGACAACTAAAAGAGTATGGGAGGCCATGGACTCTAGAGTGTGAGGGGGAATGGGGACATCCCTAGCACTTTAGAACTTTTTTTTATTCATCCTAGTTCATATTTGCTACTTGGTGACTTTTAGAGTTGTTGGTCACCCAAACATGGTACAATGGAACCTACTTTTGATTATTTTTTCCTATGGAGTTACTGTTGCACCTTATTCATTCCTTAGTGGGCCCCCTTGCCTAATTCGCCCTCCTCAGATGAAATATACTCTTTTGTAGGCCCCACTTGCACTAAGAAGCCCTCTCCCTAGATTCTAGGTTCTGTAAGCTAGATTTTAGCTTCCACCTCCTTGATTTTTTCTTCCACCTCCAAAAGTGTTCCCTTGCTCCCCAAATATAGCTGGAGTTACCTATTTTTGTCCTTGCAGGTCATTGATGATCCTATTGGACCCACTCTTTCACCCCTAGTGACTAGTGAGACCCCCTTATGCTCCACTCCTTGGTTTCAATAACTCCCCCTCACGGTGCTAATCCGAGAAAGGGAATCTCCTAACTAAGTTATCGCTCCACTAATTTGAGTTAAGCTGTTACATCGTAATCTTCCACCCTGTGAGCATCATCATTGTTTGGCCTGTAGGATTCATTTCAGTGACTCAGATCCACTTATATCCTTCAGAGATACTAGTTTGCCCTATTTTTATTCCTACCAACCTGTTGCATCCTTATAATAGGCCTACCTGCGAGTTGCATCACTATAGCCTGCAGGTATCAGGTAAAATGGTAAAAACCACTATTAATTACTTTTTACTCCCAAAAAGTGGTCATTGGGTGACCTTTGGCTCTCCATCTACCCGAGTAACGCCTCGATGTGTCCTTTCACCTACCTTTGAGAGGACTATATATTGAGCACATATGGCTTATGGATGGGAGGAAGAAGAGAATAGCAAGAGAACTCTAGTGGATTTTTGCCCTATCTTGAGTCTGCCCTCATCGATCCTTGTAGTTGTGAACCATTTATGTTCACCTTCCAAACTCCTATCTAGTTTGAGTTTTCCATTCATGGAGGATTGAAGTGGTGGAGGCACAAGTGGGTTGATCTAGATCTTGGTTCAAATTGGTTGTTGGCAAGAGGTTGTATCACTTTGTACTTCTTCTTGTTCATTAATAGAAATACTCATATTCTCGTCCATTCATGGTGTGAATGTTGTTAATTATACATTGGGTTACGTTTTCTTATGATATTATGGACCATTGTTATTGATAAGGTTAATGTCATTTATATATTATATGTACTTGTTGGATATTGGCTATCAAGAATAATTTGCAGATTTCAAGTGCGTGGATTGAAAGCTCCAACGAGGATCTACATCAAACATTTGGATCGAGGTTGGTTACATTTCTCCATTATCTTAACATTGTCATTTATAATAGCATTGTTTTGAGAATTGAGTTGATTTCTGGTAGTCATTTGTCTGTTATGGTATTCCCAAGCCATAGTGAGTTTTCTCCAATACAGAAATGGCGACTTCGCTGGGGAAAACATCCATGTTTGGAATTTTTTTTGAGCATTAGTCCTTAATTAGAGTTGTTGTTTATCGAAGCTCTATGTCACTAGTTGGCTGTTAAGATACACCATAGAAAACTTGCTTTTTCTGAGCTTCTAGACTCTTTGTTTGACCATTTGCCTTTCCTCACCCGCGGGCTAGCTTAGTTCTACCTGCGTCTACCCACCTCTGTTTACTCTACTGCTTGCGGGTACCCGCAGGTATTCCTTTTCCAGTAGTGTGTAACTTCGGCTTTTGTTGGTTGATGGCTATTGGTTGTTGCTGGGTTGGCTTTGGTGGTTCCCGAGTCTTTGTTGGCCTCTTTCTTGATTGTTTCATGCCTTGGTTGTGACCAGAACTCTTCGTTTCTCTTGGTTGAGCTTTCTTGGTATTTTACCAATCTTTGGATTTAGCCTCTTGGTTTTTTCCTTTTGAGCTCATTCCTTTGGCTGAGTCTTGCTGTTTAGGATCCACTGGGTTGTCTTAGTGATCTTCTCAGCACTTCAGTGACTGAATAGTAGGATTTTGCTTGCATTTTTTCATTCCATTTATATTGAAAAAATACAAAAATATACATCTAGTTTTTTGCATTTTCCTTCTTGTTTATAAGCGAAAAATACAAAAATATTTTACTTTGATGTACTACATCTTGCATTGAGTGCTTGTTGCCTTCATTTTAGGTTCTTCTTGTGCATTGAAAAGATAAAAGATTGAATCTTTATTTCAGAATTGTTGGTTGATTTTGCATGTAGTGACATTGTTTTATTGGATAGATGAGTCTAGGATTGGACGATTTTGCATACTATTGAGTCTGCACATCACTAGTTTCACGATCATATCCCTTGGGTAACCACAACCACTTAAATTAACGCCTAATCTTAAAATTGATTAGACTGATTTTATTGATAGGGTACACCAACTAGCATAGGTTTAGAGTCTTGGAATAGATCATTGTGAGTTAACGATCCAAGACTACTAGACAAAACATTAGGTGTCTGACTAGGGAGTGGAGGAATCCATGGTATAGATCAGTGTTCTTAGGAAGCTCTACTCAATCCAGAGTTAAGCACGAATTCACGGGGAGTTGGTTGAGGAGATATCCGTCTGATACTGGCTGAATGTGGGAGATATATCCAGGATTTGTTCGTATCTGGGGGTACCGGAGGTTCATCCTCTTGTGCTTCAGGCTTAGCTACCCTTCCTATACGACGGATCCCACCTGGGACTGTCCCCCTGAGCATTGGTTATATTGCGCTGACCATAGTTTCCTTACCTAGGTATCGCATAGGGTACTTGCAGTCGTTATGCTGTTTGTGTCCTAAGTCAGATAGGGATTGGACAACATAGTTGTGTTTGTGTAGTGGACTTGACCATGTACACGCAGTGAAGCCTGGGTGTCTCTATAACTGATTCTATTACCTCCGGCTATAGTTTGGGAGTCTCAAGCCTCTCCTAGGTGAGACATATCGGCTATAGTGTCGGGATCTCATTTAGCCACTCTGTTTGTCTGCTCTTGGTTGTAGTTTCTCTAGTTGTGTGCTTTTGATTTACTGTTTTTGATCAATAGTTGGCCTTTAGGGGACATTTTGATTACATATTCTCTCCGGAGATATCGTGGCATGGAGCCCTCCTCTCCGTCGGTCCTGTTGGTTGGCTAGTTTAAAGCCACTCAAGCTTTCATGCCGTGTTGCTAGAGGACACCGGAGGGCTCCCTCTAAGTCTTTGGATTCTTACGTGACTTACGTCGAAGAATTCATGGCTGCACATCTCGATACTGAGGAAAAACCTTTGACTCCTTCGGGTAGAGTTGACCATACTTCTGATCCCCATACTCCTCATGAGGAGTGGGGAGGTGATCCACCTAAGACTCAACCTGGTTCTATTTGGCCTAATCCACTTGATTGAGATCCATTTGATCCTTTGAATCCAGATAATTATCTTTATGGAATGCCCGACTTACCCGAGGATGAAGAACAGGACAAACCTTTTGTTCCTTCGTTTCCACGCAGTTATAGATACAGGATGCCTGAGTCACATGATGACACTACGATCAACCCCACCGCACTCTCTTTTGGTATGCCTAGTCATAGTACTGTCGAACCTTCTACTATGGTTGATAGTCATGCTGGCACTAGTCAAAGTGTTAGCCATACTATACCCACTGGGGGCACTACATTGTCCACCCACTCACATAGTATGGGGACTGGTCAGATTCCTAACAATGCTAATGTTGGAACACGACCTAGGATTACCCAACCTAATTGAAACATTGTTCATAACTTGACTCGCCATCCACAATATAATACACATGCCACTACTTGTCAACCCAGGAATACATTTGCGCATGATTATTTTCCTCCCAACCACGGGGGTGGACACATACCACATACTTTTGCATCCACTACCACCACTAGTAATGCTAATGTAGGGGGTGGGAATAATTCCTATCCACGTGGACATCACGCCACCAACCCTGCTACTAGTCACACCAATATTGGAGTTGGGAATGCTTCTCGTGCTTCTGGTCACCACGCGACTGCTCAAGCTAATCCTAATGCTAGGGGTGGGAACATACCATACCATTACGGTCATTACAACACGGTTCTTGCTATGAATAGTACATACATGCCCCATACTCATGGTGGCAACCCTTACTACAACACAGTCAGTGCTGGCCACTAGTATCACCCAACATCCTAATATGGTGCCCAAAACGCGCATATACCTGCTTACTCTCAAATGGGTCAGGCAAGGGGAGGTTATTAATCTTATGGCCATGGGAAAGCTTATGGTCCGTTAGGTCCTCATTATCAGCAGTTTAACCCTCATTGTCAAGCTTTTGGTCCATCGTATAACACAGTTCCGTTTAACCAACCTTTTATGGGAGCTTATAATCAATCTTTCCAGCCTTAGCTCCCATTCCTTGCATGCTTGAATCTCCTAGATCTTTTGAAGCTCACGAATGATCTGGTGTGTCATGACCCTACTTGGCCCTCGGTTCCTACCAAGATCCCTTTGGAAATTTCGAAGTTTGAGGGGAAAGGTGATGAGGACCCAGGAGATCATGTCACGATGTTTCACCTTTGGTCATCCTCCAACTCTTTGAATCATGATTCCATTCGATTACGACTATTTCAATGCACCCTCATGGGGGCAGCTGCAAAGTGGTATGTGGAGTTTCCCGGAAACACCTATAGGGGATTCAACAAGATTTATTTGGTTTGGTTAGACCATTTCTAGTTGCCAGTTCGTTATGATACCAGTACTGAATTGTTGTCCACCTTCCGTTAGAATAAGGCCACACATATTTCTGACCACGTTCAAGAGTGGCGTCGGCGGAAGAGATTAGTGAAAGCCAACATTCCCCCAGAGCTCCTATTGGAATGGTTCCTCAAGTATTTACTCCCATACATTGCTAAGGATGTTTCAATGTCCGGCACTGTGATTGAGGAACAAGCTATCTTGAAAGTCCAGTAGTTAGATCTACTTTATTCTTAGTCTGGCATTTTGTATGACATTATTCCTGATGCACCGAGAACAAGACATGAGCCTACATCAGTTCTTGAACCACATGTCGATGGCATCGTGGGGTCCGCATGCACTCGCCCTATAGACTTGGTAGCTAATCAAATGCAAAATTTGTCGCTAAACCAGTCTGTTCCCAAACAGGTTCATACCTTGTCCACTTCCACTCTGTCATCTGATGTACACAATATGCAATCAACGAAACTGTCGAGTAACCAGCAACCTGGTGGTAAGAAAAAGGCGAGAAATAATCGTAGGGGTGGAAACCATGGAAGTAATAATAAGAACAATCTTAATACTCCTCGTAAAGAGAATGCCAACCCTTCTCGGGAAGGCGATAATGCTGGCGAGGATCGTAAACCTAGGCATAAGGTGAAATTCCCTTGCAAGCTTTGTGGGGAGGATCATCTTACTCACTTATGTCCTCGAATTGAAGAAGCATCAAAGCATTTGGCATAAAGCCCAGCTATGTTGAAGGATCCCCTTCCTCATCATCAAAACATGGCTTCGCATGCTCCCACCACTGGTTATGGTACTAATGAAACGACAATGGCTTCTTCCAATACTAGTGGTTATGGATGTGTGAATATGGTTCAGTCGGAGGTTTGTGTTTCTACTCGTCAGCGCAATTATGTTGCACCACAAGCTAATTTGGGGAATGAGCCTCCCCCTCCTCCTGACAATTCCTTGCATATAGAGAAGCCTTCCATTATGCCTTGGATACCGAAGGGTGTTCTCAAGCGCTCCAAGCATAATCCCAATGCTCGAGATACCCAAAACTACTCCATCATAGAAGATTTGGGCCAAACTCCGTGTGCCATGTCGGCTCTTGAGGTTTTGCAAGCCTATCCTTCTCAGAAGCATGCCCTTTTGAGTGCGTTAGGAGTTCAGGATGGGTGAAATCCTAGTGTTATCAAGTTCATTACTACTAATGTCTAGCCTCGCTTACCTTACCACGTGGCTTTTCAAATCCATGTGGTTTGCCTTAAGAGCTTTGTCAAACGTACTATGGTTGATGAAGGTGCCCCAGCGTCAGTAATGTCGTTAGCTTGTTGGAAAGCTCTTGGCTCTCCTCCTCTACTCGTGTCTAGAACCACACTCATGACATTCAACGGTAGATCTTTTATGCCACATGTAATTATCCCTTCCCTTGTTGTCTCCTTGGGAGGTAAGTTTGTGCCTATTGAAGTCGAGGTGGTTGATGTGCCCATCGACTACAACCTTTTACTGGGTCAGAACTGGATGTACGCTATGAAGGTTGTCGCGTCTACTGTATTTAGAGTTATTTGCTTAACCCATGATGGCAAGATTATGATGATCGATCAGTTGGATTTTGTTAGCACTCCTTCCGTAGCATCCACGGGATCTATAGTCCCGCAAGTTTCTAATTCTCATCCGGCAACTGGGAACATAGGTGTTGGAATGTACCCTTCGCTAATGGGAACTTATAATCTTTCTATGGCTGTGAATTTTATTGGAACCATTACCGGCAATGCACCTCCTCCTTTGAATAATATGTTATTCCGTACCTCCTATTTAGATGATCCATGGACTTTACCATCCACGAGTTCCACATCTGGAGACGTTGCGCACATTGGGATTCCTATGCCTTTATCTATAGCGGAGCTCGCTTATGATCATATCCAACAAACCACTGCAGACCCGGATCTCTCTTCTTCCCAGACAATTGAAGAAGATCCCGTTACGTTGCCAGTTTGGGTAGCCAACTCATCTTGCTCCCATGATTGCCTTGATGATACTTTACCATCTGATGAAGCTATCCTCGAGGCCATGTGTGGTAGTGAGAGGCCTTGGGAAGATATGCACCATCACTCTTATTCCCTTTCCAACCTCGATCTCGTTGAGCAAGAGGAGTTTAGGATGACTCTAGCTGAGATGGTTGGTCACCCTGTGGCTCTTTTGGAGTTGCATGATGTTTTTGTAGAGGGGAATATGGCCAGTATTTCCCCAACTACTTCGATCAACATCTCCTTCACTCTCGGAAAGATAGAGAGAATTTACATTGGTGCCGATTGAACTCCTGAGGAGATCTCTATTTACACTGACTTGTTTACAGAACTCCAGCAAGCTTTTGCCTGGTCATATGGGGACATGCCAGGAATAGACCCCGGCATTGTTGAACACGAGATTAGAACGTATCCTGATGCTAAACTAGTTCGACAATGCATATGAGCTGTGAACCCTAGGAAGGCAGCTGCTATTAATGCAAAGGTGGAGAAACTGCTCAAAGTTGGTTTCATCTACCCCATTCCCCTTACCGAATGGGTGTCAAACCCCGTTCTTATGGATAAGAAGCAGGGAACGATCCCTGTATGCACTAATTTTAGAGATTTGAACTGTGCATGTCCGAAAGACAACTTCCCCATGCCATTCATTGATCAAATATTGGATGCTTGTGTGGGGAGTAAGATTTTTTCATTCATGGACGGCTTCTTGGGGTATAATCAGATTCAAATCAAACCCGCGGACCAACATAAGAGTGCATTTATTTGTCCATGGGGAACATTTGCATATCGGAAAATGCCATTTCGGCCTTAAAAACACTGGAGCTACTTTTCAGCGAGCCATGACCTATGCCTTTCACGATCTTAAGATGATTATGGAAGTTTTCTTGGATGATCTTGCCGGCCATTCTCGCAAGAGAGTGGACCACCCCAAGCACCTCCGTATGATTCTCGAACGATGTATCCATTACAAAATTCGATTGAATCCAAACAAATGCATCTTCGCTGTTAGGACGGGTCTCCTTCTAGGATTCATAGTTTCGCGAGAGGGTATTAGAGTCGATCCTCTCAAAGTTGAGGCAATACTTTAGTTGCCTCCTCCGTGTAATTTGTTACAACTTCAGAGCTTCCAAGGGAGAGCTACTTTTCTGTGTCAGTTTATAGCTAACTATGCTAATATTACTAAAGGTTTCGCACACCTATTGAAGAAAGACACACCTTTTATCTCGGATGAGCAAGCCCAGTAGTCTTTCGACACCCTTAAGAAAGCTTTGGTATCGGCCCCTGTGCTTAGTCCACCGGACTTTACATGAGATTTCATTCTTTATGTGGCCGTGTCTCAAGAGACTATTGGCATGGTCTTGGTTTAGGTAGATGATGCGCTCGTTGAGCATGTTATCTATTATCTCAGTCGAAATTTAGTAGACACTAAGCTAAGGTACACCCATGTAGAAAAGCTGGCACTTGCGACTATCCACGCAGTCCAGTGGTTATGGCATTACATTTTTCTTCGAACAACCACAGTTGTAGCTCATATGAATCCATTTCAGTTTGTGCTATCATGATGCCTTATCGGGGGTAAGTATAATAAATGGATTGTGATCCTTCAGGAATTTGATCTTGATTTTGCTTTGGCAAAATTGGTGAAATCATTGGTGTTCGCTGAGTTTATGTCAGACCTTCCACGGCTTGATGAGGATGTCATTCATGAAGATTCCTTTGTGGATGAACACTTATTTCTTATCTCGTCCGAGGACCCTTGGTATGGGGATGTCATTATATATCTCCAAACTTTGGTTTCCTCCGCATTATTCACGAGATGAGCGGTGGCATGTGAGACATCACGCTAAAGATTATACTATCGTCGGTGACACTTTGTATCGCCGAGGAAAGGATTCCATTCTCCATCATTGCTTGACTCATGAAGAAGCGGAATGGGTACTTAATGATTACCATGCGGGGGTGTGTGGCGGTCACTTATCCAGGCTTACCTGGGCTGTATCATGTGAGCTTGTTATTTTTGGCCTACCATCTTTAAAGATTGTATTAACGTTGTGAAGAGATGTCACCCTTTCCAGGTGTTTTCTCAGAACTTACACTTGCACCCAGCGCCCTTCCATCCAGTCGTCACTGTCGGTCCCTTCACTAAGTGGGGGGTAGATTTCATGGATTGTAAACCAGATTCGGCTAGGGGGCATCACCATATTATCATGGCCATAGATTGTTTTTCCAAGTGGGATGAGGCCATGCCTACTGTAAAAGCCGACAGTGCTATTGCAGCCCATTTCGTGTTCAACCATATTATCACTTGGTTTGGTATCCCAAAAGAGATTGTCATTGACCATGGAAGTCACTTTCAAAACAAGATGATGGAGGATTTGTCTCTCAAGCTTGGGTTGCGTCAGGAACACTCGTATTCCTACTATCCTCAAGCGAATGGTCAGGTTGAAGCAGTAAATAAGTCTTTGAAGACCATTCTCCAACGTACCATCCAACACAACAACACCAATTGGCATACCATGTTATATCCTGCTTTGTGGGCATATTGAACCGCAGTTAAGACTGCCACCGGGTTCTCACCATTCCAGTTAGTTCATGGTGTGGAGTCACTTTTACCGATTGAATGCGAAATCCCTTCGCTTAAGCTAGCCATAGAGCTCCTCCTTGATACGATAGAGATTGAGCAACGTTTAGTACACCTCGAGCAACTTGACGAGCACCGTCAAGATGCTACTGTGGCTATTGATGTTAACAAGCATCATGTCAAGGTTCAATATGATAGGTCTGTCCGTCCCCGACAATATGCTGAAGAAGACATGATACTCTTGTATCACCAAGCTAAAGAACCCCTGGGGGCAGGCAAGTTCAATCCCATGTGGCACAGTCCTTACATTGTGAAGCATGTCCTCGAAAAAGGAGCTTATGAGTTAGAAGACTATGAGGGAGTTTCCTTGAAGGAGACTAGAAATGGTCTCTACCTCAAGCGGTATTACGCTTGAACCTTTGGTTCGGGATGATACTTTTGTACACTATTGTATAGTTTTTCTGTACATAGTTTAGCTTTCCCTTTTTGGTTGTCTGGTCTGTTGATTAGCCTATGTTTGATTGACAGATGTCAATGGGATTTCCTACGTTCTTAGGTTTCACGGATGGTGCTAGCCAACATACGCAATAGCTTGCTTCTGCTGCCTGGGTTATCTTCTCACCTGAACACCTAGTTGTGTCCTTAGGAGGTGCTTGTCTCAGTCCTACATCTAATAATGTGGCTGAGTATAGTACTGTTATTGAGCTACTTCGGGATGCTATTTCACATGACATCCATTCTTTAGAAGTCCTCTTGGATTCACAACTAGTTGTGTCTCACCTGAATGGGCAGTACCGTGTACGAGACCCTACATTACTACGGATATTCCTTAAGGTACGACTCTTGGAGAGACATTTTGTTTCAATTACATATATTCATATTCCGAGAAGTCAAAATTATATATCTGATGCATATGCTAACTATGTATTAGATTGGCATTTGTCACATTCATCATGAAGCACATAAATACAAAAACATTCATACATTTGTACATACACACATGTAGTAGAACCAAGAACCAAAGTTGTATATATATATATATATATAAATATGTCCAAAAATGGTAGTGTCATACAAAACTGGAGCCCGTAGCCCTCAAAAATATACATATTGATACAAAAATAATAAGACCCTGGGATATCTATTCCCTCCGAGGAGGTCTAGCTACCGCCTCGACGGGATGTGTCTCATAGAAGTACTGTACTACAGTAGCCGCACCCACTCACCAGGAACACCCACTACCTGGTGCTGCATGGCCTCAGGTAATCAGGTTACCTCTACCTATGGTACTCGGGAAACCATCCGTGATATGTTGTGTTGCAATGTCTGAAGTGTGCGCCCTGCTGCAGCATCTACTGCCACCTCATCTCTACCCTGACGACCATGTCTCAGGAAGCCCTCAGGTCTCACTGGGCCTTTGTTTGCGAGCAAACAGTCACCCATTAGCACATGACACTACCACCAAAAATATTTTTTGCATTTCAACCATAATAAAAAAATCCATAAAAATTTAATTAACACAAAACCAAAAGAGTACTCACCGATGTCTCTGAAATCTGCACCTAGAGGGAGTGGTATGTCATGGTCCTGTCTAAAGTCTATCCCTGCATAGGGATAGTCCTCTATAGCGATCACCTGTCGGTTCCACCAGTGGAAGAACTCCTTAGTACATGGTGATGCCAAACGGCCACCACCCTGTCCTGTTAGGATCTCAGCCCACCAGGTCAGGGCTGCTTCATGGAGACTGTGAGGAGGGACATACACCCTCGGGCTAAGCCCCCGAAACCCTCTCAAAGAAGAAGCTGCATAGGATGCTACCATACCCAAATATTTTGGCCTTCCCCTCTTTGCATTATGTCAATTGTGTCTTCATAGACACCAGCAGAGTAGTACACCAGTCAAATATAGTAGGTTGCATGCATTGTGATGCATAGAACATCATCGGTCTGGATGCCTAATGTATTGCTTTGGATCCCGTGATCCGCACTAAGGTAGCCACAATGATCTTTGTACTCAAATATACTATGGAATTCACAGGAACTTGGCTTCCCACTGCTCGTGTGTTGGCGGGAAAATACCGCGCTATGTAGTCCTGCACAGTGATCCCACCACCCACGGTCCGAGACCAAAGACTAGCCACCTTCCCTCTACAACACAAACCGGTAATGAAATAGATATCCTCTACTTCCAGTGTCAGAGTTTGCCCGTTGAGGTTGAAGTGTTAAGCATCCACATCCCAGTAGTTTATCAGATGACGGACTAATAGGTTTTGGGCCCTTAAACCCCCTATACTCTAGTACTTATACAAACCACATGCTTGCAATGCTTGTTGCGCTTGCAAATCATTGTGTACGGCCTCATCAACCTAGTCATGCTCTCTTTCCCTCCACTCTAGAACCATCCTGGAGTGCAAAACAAGTAAATTTTGGTCAATTTCATGACTAAAAATTTATTCACAGCTGTACCTACAGGAAAATTTGTATACAATTGCAGGTACCCGCAAGCAGTCTATTTTTTGACTACGCGTTTCGTGCCCTACCCACAACCCACATAGTTATAGCCCGCAGGTAGCGCCGAAGCCATCTAGGGCTTGGCCAAACAAAAATTCCATCGACCAAAACTGAAATAAAAACATTAAAATGAAAGGTATGGGAATAACCACCAACCTGCTCCGGACGGTTCGTTGAACGGTCGCTTGTAGCTCCCAGGATCGACGTTTGAAGTTTCAGGTGAAAACTACCCAAACAACTCCAAATTGGTGAATAGTGCAAATGAATTGTAATTTGGAAAATTTTATTACTATTTATAATTTTCAGGACCCACTTCTCTATAGTTTTTGCCATTTTGAGCCATTATGAACTAATATCGTGTCATGGAGTAGTGTTTTTTTCAATAGATTTCCTCGGTGAGAGTTGTTCTGAACCATTTCACACCTACGGAAGGTACATTTCACACCTGGCATATAGGTTAGATGCCATTTTTGCATGCATTATGCATTTGACCTATTGACCATTTTCATAAACCCTAGGTGAGACCTCACTTTGTAATTGACACAGAACCTTCACACTGATATAGAAGTGTCCTTATGTGGCGGTAGGGATTTTTCGAACATGGGTACCCTAGTTAGAACCCCTTTCTGCATTCTGGTGCCCATGCCGTTGTTTGTCCTTAGGGTTGGCAGTCCTTTGTAGTCATGCCATGACGTTGCGATAAAGACTCATACTCCACTTTGTCTTATGCTGGCCATCTCCCTTAAGGACTCCCCTCGGTTATATCATGTTGTGATTGCATTGCATCATCCTGCTTGTTGCTTGAGCCTTGTGCTGGCTCCCGATTACTCAATTGTTAGCCTGGTGCCTGAGCACTTTTTCCCTGTCGAGCCCTACAGAGCTTATAATTTCCCTTCAAAATTTGATGACCTTTTGACCCTGAGGGGACATACCCCCGAGTGTCCACATCCTGCATGCACTTCCTTGCATTGCGCATAGGTATGTTCCACTACTTGGGACTAGTCTGCTATCTATTTGACACTCATTCCCTCACTTGTTGTATTATAAGCAATTTTATTCTTTTTCAAGCTTTTCCCAAATATGAAAAAGACCAAAAAAATCAAATATTCCAAAAAGTCGGACGGGATTATGGTCACTATTTCTTGTTGACAACTGTTGTGTCTCCTTTGAATAGAGCATTCATTCCACTCCGTACATTATGATTCAGGACTATAGTTGGGCCTTAGGAGATGTACTTGTTTCTTAGTTCTCTCCACCGATTGGTTAAGCTTCTAGTCATTATGGAGCCCTCTGTAATGCCTCTTGCATTGCACAGTTTATGTCAAGTCTATGTTGCCTGAGTTTATCCATCTGCTCATGCTCTTGTTCAAAGGAAGTCTTGAAACTAGTGTAGGCCACTCCTAAGACCTCTTGACTATTGCATGTCGGCCATCCTTATTGAGTCAGTCCATTTCACCTGAGATCTTCCAAATCTTTCAGCATTGATGGTACGTCATGCTGGTTGATGGAGGATGCCTTAATGCCCTCCTTCCAGCGAGTCTCGTTCCATCGACTTCAACACATTTATTCCAGGACTTGAGGCTTAGAGTTTAGTTGAGTACCTTGAGGCTTGCAGTCATTAGTGGCAGGTTCTCTTGCCATCGACAATCTTGGGAATACATCAATGTCCCCTGATTGATGGATTCATCCTAGTGTTCGACTTCAACCCATTTATTCACACTCTGATGATTGTGCTCTGTGCCTTGATTCCGATTTTCATTATTGGTGGGTCATCTCGCGTCTGTTAATGGTATACATCGTTGACTGGTAATCAAACGATGTCTCATCCGGTTCGACCCCAACTCCTTTATTCACTTGATGGGACCTGCACCATTGAAGACTTGTGTAGAAGACCCCAGGCAATTTTGGCATTCATTATGCTACATATGACTTTGGCTTTACATCTGAGATATCAACTCTCAGATTTCAGCAGTTTGTACCTCCAGTTTTGCACCAGTTGTCTTCTTTTCAGCAGGAGATCATATCTTATTGTAGAGCGATCATGGCTATGATCACTTATGACAAGTATCTATTATATACTGCCTATTCATGGCCATTGTATCAGATTGTTGTACCATACCGACATGTATTCAGAGATACTATTGTATTATGGCGAGTGAGCTGCTCTTTCCACTTGTGTCTCCATCAGTCCACTTTTGAGTTTTATAATGTATTTCGGCCATCGTAGCATCAGTATCTGACCTCACACATTAGGGGGCATCTTCTACACTGTAATCTTCCACCCTGTGAGCATTAGCATTGTTTGTCATGTAGGATCCATTTCAGTGACTCAGATCCACTTATATCCTTCAGAGATACTAGTTTTCCCTATTTTTATTCATACCCTCCTGTTGCATCCTTATAGTAGGCGTACCCACAGGTTGCATCACTATAGCCCACGGGTATCAAGTAAAATGGTAAAAACCACTATTAATTACTTTTTACTCCCAAAAAGCGATCATTGGGTGACCTTTGGCTCTCCATCTGCCAGAGTAATGCCTCAATGTGTCCTTTCACCTACCGTTGAGAGGACTATATATTGAGCACATATGGCTTATGGACGGGAGGAAGAAGAGAATAGCAAGAGAAATCTAGTGGATTTTTCCCCTATCTTGAGTCTACCCTCATTGATCCTTGTAGTTGTGAACCATTTATGTTCACTTTCCAAACTCCTATCTAGTTTGAGTTTTCCATTCATGGAGAATTGAAGTGGTGGAGGCACAAGTGGATTGATCTAGATCTTGGTTTAGATTGGTTTCTAGCAAGAGGTCGTATCACTTTGTACTTCTTCTTGTTCATTAATAGAAATACTCATATTCTCGTCCATTCATGGTGTGAATGTTGTTAATTATACATTGGGTTACATTTGCTTATGATATTATGGACCATTGTTATTGATAATGTTAATGTCATTTATATATTATATGTACTTGTTGGATATTGGCTATCAAGACTAATTTGCAGATTTCAAGTGCATGGATTGAAAGCTCCAACGGAGATCTACATCAAACGTTTGGATCGAGGTTGGTTAAATTTCTCTATTGTCTTAACATTGTCATTTATAATAGCATTGTTTTGAGAATTGAGTTGATTTCTGGTAGTCATCTGTCTGTTGTGGTATTTCCAAGCCATAGTGAGTTTTCTCCAATACATAAGCTTCCATGATGAAACCTACAGTGCCTACCCCACCAAGGTAGGTCTAATAACCCTTTAAATCATATAGGGCCTACCCTACCAAGGTGGTCTAATAACCCATCAAATATAAGTTACGACACTTACAATGTAACTTGCGACGCTTGCAAATACAAATGATGACACTTCCAATCGGAGGAATAATACATCTCCGTTGCAGATACAATAAGGTACAAATGTAATTCATACAATATACAAGTGAATATATTTTGAAGTTACAAATACATCAACACTCCCTCTTAACTAGGAAGGTAATCTCTTGACACATGCATCAATACATATAGGCACAAGTCTTCAATACTGGAATTGGATCATCATCACTAGATCACTGGAGCAACATCGTCACTGCTGATGTACTCGTCATCTTGATCACTGGTGCTATATATCAATTCTACTCGTCATAGGAAGTTCTATAGAGATAGCCCTTTTTCATGTTGGATGTAGGCCCAGCCTCTATGTAGGTCTTCATCATCTCTGCGCGTGGAAACCAGTGGAATATCAGGACTGATTATGTGCATCTTTGCAAAACCTGACAAGAGCATCCTAGGATTGTTTATGTGCCCAACACGACTGACAATATATCCCAGGACTGATTATATGCAAACAAACAAAAACTTAAAAGAGCATCTCAGGATGCTTTATGTTGCTAGCATGACCGGAAAAATCTCTAAAGAGCATCCCAGGACTCATTACGTACCCATCACAACCTATAGGATCGCTAGGATTGATTACATGTGAACAGAAAAAACCTTAAAAGAGCATCTTGCAACCGGTAAGATCTCTAAAGAGAATCCCATGACTCATTACATTCCCAGTACAACCTATGGGATCTCCAGGACTGATTACATGCCTAGACAGAAGACATCGCAAGAGCATCCCAAGACTTATTACGTGCCCATCACAACCTATGGGATCTCCCAAGATCCATTACATGTCTAACCAGCAACCAAGGAGCATGAAACTGTTAAGAAAGAGGCCACTACTCATCCGGATGCTCATGATCATAAGGATCACCACTACTCATGATCATACAGATCATCATCATTTGGAACATTGCACGGATGTTCATCATGCAGCACTTATATCTTGATCCATGGGAGGACCCGCTTGCCACCATGCTAGGAGTGGCTCCAGCATCTGTGCCCCGTCACTCATCTAGAATATCATACGGATGTTCATCGTGCAACACTTATATCCTCAGCCATGGGAGGACCCACCTGCCACCATGCTACGAATGGCTCTAGTATCTGTGTCCTGTCACTTCGTTCTGGAAGTATCCTGAATTTGCAGGACACCAAGCCTCTCTCTGAAGTACTCGAACTTCACTCTAGCTAGTGGCTTGGTCAACACATCTGCTATCTACTCGTCCATCGCAACATATAGGAGATTCACTGCTCCTCTTTGCACCATATCCCATATATAGTGATATTTGATCTCGATATGCTTTGACTTGTCATGGAACACTAGGTTCTCTGACAACTTCACACAACTCTGGTAGTCACAATAGATACAAGTAGCATCCAACTGGAGATCAAATAAATCTGATAGTTTCTTCCTAATCCATACTTCCTTACAGCTGGCCAAACAAGCTGTGACATAATATACTTCGGCTGTACTCAGTATTATGCAGGACTTCTTCCTGCTAAACCAAGAGATCATCCCTAATCCCATACTGAAGCAACACCACGAAGTTCTCTTCCTATCTGCAGCACTGCTTGCCCAATTTGAATCAACATAACCCTCTAGGTTAAACTTTTGATTCGCATCATACTTGATCCCATAATCAACCGTACCCTTCAGGTACCTAAGAATATGCTTTACAATAATCAAGTGACCATGTCTAGGATCTGCAAGGAACTGGCTCAAAGTGTTCACAGCAAATCAAATATATAGTGTCATGTTCATCAGGTACATCAAGGACCCAATCATCTGATGATACATTGTTGCATCAACCAACTCTAATGAAGCATCACTCAATAGCTTTAGGTTCGATGCCATAGATGGCCATGGCCTTGCAGTCCATCATCCTGAACTGCTTCAGGATCTCTACTGCATACTTCCCTTGTCCAAGGAAGATTCCATCTGCACTCTGCCACACCTCCATGCCTAAAAAGTAGAGCATCATCCCCAAGTCCTTCATCTCGAACTCGGAAGCAAGCTTCCTCTTCGTGTCGGAAATCAACCTATCCTCACCTATCACAAACAGGTCATCCACATATAGTAGGAGTATCACTGGATTTCCTTCCTCAACCTTGTAGTAAAGGTTGGAATCCGCTTTACTCTTCATAAATCCCAAGCTAGACAGGAAGCTATCTATCCTGTTGTACCATGTCCCAGGTGCCTATTTCAAACCATACAAGGATTTCTTTAAATTTCACACATGTGACTCCTTGTCATGTGTCTCAAATCCGAGTGGTTGCTCCACATACACTTCCTCTTCAACTACACCATTCAAGAAAGCTATCTTGACATCCATCTAGTGTATCTTCCACTTCATCACTGCATCCAGAGCAATTCACCCATTCTAATGGAAGTGTATCTGGCTATAGGTGCAAAAGTTTCTTCATAGTCTATCCCTTCTTTCTGGGAGAAGCCACGAGCCACAAACCTTGCCTTGTATTTCTCTATGTTTCCATCTGCAACATGCTTGATCTTGTAGATCCACTTGGAAGTCACAATAGACTTCCCTTCTGGTCTCGGGACCACATCCCAGACATCATTCTTCATGATCGACTGGTACTCCTCAATCATGGCATCCTTCCATTACTGCATCCCGGATACTGGGAACTTCAGATTCTTCAATATCTTCAATAGGTATTTTTCTAGATTTGTTGAGTCTTCGTCGCTTGTTCTTCGAAACAAGTCTCTCTTGTAGGTACATGGTCTTTCCTACAAGACAAGTTCAATTGCATGATTAGAAACATCTCATAGATTTCAGAACAAATTCTTACACATAAATACATATGTCATACAGTCATGCAATTATCTTTAGCCAATGCTTCAATACAACATTTATCCATATCCCGTAACTTTCTAGATGCCTTCCATCTCTACCAGAACATTGTTAAGAGTGTGCACAAACACCAACATGTCAAAAAAGAGGTTTCATTCTCAATAAGTATCAATGGAGTGTTGTACAGTACCATAGACCACTTACCCATTACTTGTATATTAGTAGTATCGTGTTCATTATTGCAACTTTTCTAATATGCATAATATACATCCTAAATCTAGGAACATAAGTATGTACATGATTGAACAACATTATTTAAGTAATCATGTATACAAGAAATGACAATTCAAATTCTTATCTTTTTTTGGTTGTTGGGTGGACTCCCTCTCAATCTTTGATTCCTTGCAGGAAATACTAGAGTGTGCTCCCTCTTGATCTTTCCTTCCTGGATTATCTGTCCTTGAACTTATATCTATCCTGGACCTCTATGCATGCTTAAATGCGCACTAGTGTCATCATTGTGTCATCCTCAAGATCTCATACATAATCATACATTCATTAGTATAATCTCAATATTATCAAAACATTATAATTCTAAATAATCTTAAACATGTATGGTTATGGTCATTTCATACACAGGTAATTTATCACAAGCGTTAGTATTTCAATGTTTCAGGAAGGACTTCTTTTACTCATGCATATTCTTATTTGACCATAGGACTCTTCTGGTTTGTCATATCATCAATCAAAGTAAGAATCATACTATGCATAAACCCATGATTACTAAAACTTATAACTTCATGAATAATCATTATCAATCATACAAAAAATATAATTATATAAGATCCTAACACAAGGTAGGATTCTAACTTGATATAGGAAAAACATACCTGGACTATCATGTTTTCTAGTTATGTCTAACATACCCAAACAATGTCTTCTTTGTTCTCTTCAATGATTTAGACACTTTGTGCTAGCAACTTGCATATCTCATAAGTTAAGCATTGTAGAACCAAATTATACATACCTCGTAAGTAGATATTTTATGTGATGAATGGCTATGGATGATTCTTTGTCTTCATGTCACCATGGTCATATGTTCTTGATCTAGAACTTGATTTGTATTTCTTGATGTACCTTCCATGTTAGCGGACATCATCATCCTCCTACAACACCATAGTGCATTAGTACAATCATAAGTGTCATAACCCTAATCAATGAATGTCTTCTATCATTCACATGCATTCATACTTTTACTAAGATGATAAGACAAGTCTAAAATTAATCAAGATTGTACTAACCTCAATAATATGAACTGTATCTCCTCAAGTCATACCTGTCAATATTGCTTGTAGTATTTTATGTAAGGCCTTAGCCTCATCTCCCTCTAGAACTGGAACTTCTTCAGTTATGTAGGTGTCCAAATCATTCTCTTCTAGGATTAACCCAATCCACTTTGATTTGCTGAAACTAGATCTAGAGCTGGCAAGGGTTTGGCAGAGAAACCATAAAAATCCAAACTTGGAATTTCAAACTTCTGTCTGGACATGGAGATGTATTTGACTAAGGAGAGCAAACTAGTGTGCTCAGATTTTGAAAAATTCAAAAATTGACCCTCCAAAGTTCACCTGTGAATTTCGGATCTGCAACTTCTGTCAAAATTTGTTTTTTTGCTTTTCTGGTTTTTTGGTCCAATACCCGAACTAGGGTTTGATAGACCATGCGGTTCTACCCAACCAAAAACTTGGATGTTGGTCTCTAAATTTCTATTTTTTTGAGGAGAGTAATCTTGTGCTGAGAGCACTCCACAATTCCACTTCTGTTGAAATCCCTAATTTCCCGTAGCAGTGACAAACCAAAAATGAAAGTGCTCATAATCCAATTTTGTTTTGATAGAAATACATGACATATTGTTTCTGATGCATCTCAAAAATTTCGGATCCTCAGGGTATGAAAATTCAAATTGTGGTACATTGACCTGTCATATTTCCAACCCCATAGATATGAGCTCCAATGGATTCTCCATAAGAGAGATATTCTAAGTGTCGCAACATGACCTGTTTATGGGATGAAACAACATATCAAACTTGTACAGAGTGCCACGTGTCATTGTTTCAACTTCGGCCTCTAAAACCCAGACCTGTGAAACTAAAGTCTGTTCCCTAACTAAATTTTTTTACGGAATTCCATTTGGAGATTCCTAGCCCAAGTTATGACCTTTGTGCCCAGGTCACCTATTTAGGGCTGCATTCTAAAAGAGGAAGAAACCCTAACTTGTATGAATAATATCTCACAAATTACAATGAATATGAGGCTGAACATCGAAGACAAGGTACATGAACATTTCATCTTCGTCCTGTAAAAGTTTCAGATCCTGAACCTTTGCTAAAACTTATTTATAGCGAAAGTTCCACGATGAATAGTTTTTACTATACCAAGCCCTAGCTTCCAATTTGTCGCAAGTGCAACAAGTGTGGTAAATGCCATGCAATGCCTTCCTTCAGGCTAGCTCTGATACCATGTTATATTTTCATCATTTAATTCAATATGATCTAGGATCTTAACTGAGAGAACAACATGTACAGCATATCAAACACAAGAGACAAGAGACAAAGCATTTCACCAAGGAAAACCAAGACGGTAAAAAAAATCCCGCAAATTCATCAAAGATAGAATGAGCACCAATACAAAGATCACAAAGATCAACCCCAAAACAAGGGATAGTCTCCTAGAAGCTTCTCCTCCTCCACTTGTTCGCACTCCTCCTCTCTCTCACTAATGCAAAGTGATTGAGTGTGTGAATGAATAAATAGAGAGGTGCTCCTCTCTATTTATACTTTACCTTCACTTGCGTTTTACTCTAACTAGGCCAACCTCCCTTAGGAGAGTCTAATAAACCGTTACCACTTGTTACTGGGACAACCCCACTAGGGTGGTCTAATAACCCTTTAACTCATACAGAACTGACCCCACCAAGGTGGTATAATAACCCATCAAGTATAAGTTACGACACATACAATGTAACTTGTGACACTTGCAAATACAAATGACGACACTTCCAATTGGAGGAATAATACATCTCCATTGGGGATACAATAAGGTACAAATGTAATTCATACAATATACAAGTGAATATCTTCTGAAGTTACAAATACATCAAAAATTCCAAGGATAAAAATAAATGTCTTTGTTCCCAAAAGATGTTTTGTAGGCTCATAGATAATGAATGAATTCAAAAACTACCGCACAAGGCTTGTAAGGAGAAAATTTGTATTACTTTTGTCATATGAGCACCATTACAAGGTTTTGTTCAACAATATTGTTTATTATAATTCCCTTTCCATTTTAAAATAAAATTATTAGAACCTAGAAGATGTTGTTATGGCTCATGGCACATTCACATGGTCCTAAACCAAAAGAGAGGCATTGTAAAGTGATTATTTGGCCCATAAGTGTTATATAAGCATCATTCAATTTCTTACAATCCATATTCTTACACCGTGTTTAGATTCTTTGTGTAAATACTCCAAATCATCCCTATAGGTCAATGGATTCCTATATTTGTAGATTTCCATAATAAGCAACATGTCACGAGACACCAATGCGATGTGGTAAGGTGAGTAAATAGTCCATGTTGTTGAGGACAGTTTCCAATTACAATTACTAGTGTCATCGACCAAATCAATGAGAAATGTAGGTTAAGGGACCATCTAAGAAATAAAACCATTAGGCACAAAAACCCATAAACATGGGGATGAAATGGTAAAATAAAAACAATATAATTCCAAAATATATAGAAAATGGATTGAATGGAAATGGATCATTAGTTATTTGGATGATATTTGTATCTTGATGAAGAAGTGGGTGGACCATGTCCTCCATTTGCGCCATGTTCTTGATTTTTTTCATACCAAGAAGCTTTGGGGAAAGCTCAAGAATTTTTTGTGTGGCTAGCCTTCACCTCATTCTACAACATAAATCTTGAGTGTTTTCTATAGGGCATCCATTTTTATCACAAATCTCTTTTTGGGATCTTTGAATTGTCACCAGAAAATGTAGTTACATTCCCTTACCTCCAACTTCTCATATATTCCACACTAGTCCGTCTTATTGCAATCCAATATCCCTTTGAGATTGAATGAGAAGCTTCTCCTTCAACCAGTGGGTCCGTACTAAAACTTGGAGCCATAATCAAGCATGGAGGAAACACTAAAACATCTCATTCAAAGAGTTATTTTCTAGCATACTTTACTATAGTTCATATGCCAATGCAGTCCATTCCTTATGCCTTAGTCCAACATTGGTGTCATTGTTATTTAGGGAAATAATTAATAATACACATGTGGAACACCAACCTTTTACTCTTCCATCCATTCGCAATATAAGCTTTAGGATGATTGACACTTGCCAAGATCTTGCTCCTTATCTATCCACTTGCCACTTTATCTTGCTCAAATACTATGCATTCAAAATGTCTTAGTTGAGATGGTATAAAGACCTCAACCATTGATCTAAAAATTACATTAACACGAGTCTTCATCACAACTTCAATTTCACCTTCTAAGAATATTCCATTTTTTGAAACACTCAAAGACTATGTGCATTCAAAATTTGTCTTAGTTGAGATGGTATAAAATACTCAATGTCATATGCATTAATAAAATAAAATTAAAACAAAATATCAATAAAACACGTCATATGCATCAATAAAATAATATTAAAACAAATCAGTAGCATGGGTGAAAATGCTTGCCTATGTATTTTTTAAACCATGTGCTAAATCAATTTCCCTCTGAGTAAGATTTTTATCTCATCTAAGTTCAGCTTCTTTGACCGATGTAGACACACCTTCCCATGTTAACCTACCATTGTCAGAATTTGTACATCATTCAACCCATATATTCATCCAATCAAGATTGTTTGCAATGTAGAGATGTATAGCATCCCACTCTGCACCAACTGTATTAAAATAAAAAAAATTAACATACAATTAGTTGCCATGGTATACCTTCATATTAATAATGGATTATGTAGGATGACTAAAAATTTAATAAGTATGACATACATTAAAAAAAAATGTATTATAAATATCCAATATCTACTTACATCTCACTTTCCTCATTCTACCTTTCCCCAATAGGTGCTCCCCTTAAAATTTGTTGTTGGAGTTGACATCCAAAATGCGATCCTCATGATTAATACTTGCAAGTATTTGAGTACTATATTGACTGATATAAACCATGTTTTGATATACCATATATCCCTCTACCATAGAACTCTCAGGATGTGCTCTTTGCCTGACCAAAGCCTTGAGTGATTTCAAGTGCCTCTCAACCATTCACATTGACCATGTGTGTATAGGTCCACACTTATCATTCTCCTCAATTTGGTGTATGAAGTAGTGTTCTTGCGCATTAAAAAATGATGGAGGTAGATACTTTTGCATTTCACACATTAGACGAGGAATTTGTCTCCTCCAATACTTTATACCGTCTTGATCTATTTCTTTAGATGACAACCATCTACAAGTGATGCAAGCAAATCGCAGGTTTCAACAACAAAGTATATAGTACATTACAAGTAAAACACATGCATGTATTCAAAATTAAAATAAGTTGTACAACGAATTAATGAACAAATTACACTTTGCATCTAAATCGCCACTTACCTCATGTATTTTCCTAGATCATATATAACTTGTTTCACATTGTTGTCAAAGTTTTCTGGGAGAGATAGAGGTAGAACATACTGTATCAAAAAAAATGATCAATCATTATTTATTCCCAAATTAGCAGAGAAAAAAAAACACTAACAAGATCATGTTTCACCAATATACAAATATATATACCAAAATAATTACCTTAATGAAGGTATGCCAATCATGAGTTTTTAGCCCACCTAATTCACCTTTCTTTGTTAGGATATTATTCATGTTTGAACAAAATCCAGTGGGAAATTTAATTTTCTCAATAACCTATTTAACATCTTTTGCTTTGCTGCTATGTCAATAACCATGGAATTAGGGCACTTATATTTTGGGCGTCTCCATCGCTATTTGAACAAATCACACTTTGCATTGCATGATTGGCCTCCTTAATGTCATTACAAATCTTGACAAGTTTTTCTTTATCTCTCCTACCATCTAATATTTTCCATAAGGTATATGTTATGTTCTTCCTAATGTGCATTGTATCAAACAAATGAACAATTTATAGATTCTCATAGTAGGGGAGTCTACTAAATTGCTTGGGATAACTTTTCATTCCTCGAGGAAGCACCTAATCATTGATGCCTTGATCATGACCTTCAATACGAAGGATAATTAAATATATTAGAACAACACTTGTCAATTAGTAAAATGATCATAATGCAATAAAAATATAAAATATTCCAAACATTTCATGTATATATTGATACATAGAAAATTTCATCCATACAATTACAATTTGAATATCATTTATATTGCTTCATCCATATACTAGGTGTCATTCTTCTGGGTTTTAATCTAGTCTCTTTTTTTCTGTTGAAAAGATATTTTTTAGTAGTCCAATACTTATGGTTCTTAGAAAGGAAGTTCCTATACTCATCAAACAACTCCTTTTGTAAACTTCTGGAACAAAGAGATCTCATCTTAGGACCACAAAATGGACATGCAAATTTATCCTTTGTTTGAAGACCAACAAGAGATGTATTAATTTTTATATCAATTACTTATAATGAAGTATGTATAATTATGTAGGGTAAAGTTATAACATACCATAGAAATGTATTATCCCTGGGGCATCGTGAATTGTCCATACAAGCATTACATGAAATTGAAATCCCATTTGTGCATTTGTTGGTCTAGAGATATCATACATAGTGACGCCCTTCCATAACTCTAGTAACTCATCGAGAATAGGCTCCATATATAGATACATATATTTGACTTGGTATTTACCTATTTTATTTAGCATACAGTGCAAAATTACGACATATATGAGTAAATAAAGATATATAATACATTATTTTAAAACATAATTGAACATACATTAATAAACAAAAAAGAAGAAGACATAATTATGAAACCAATAAGACAAATGAGATGTTATAGTGTTAAAAAAATGTTATAAACAAATTAATTCTCGGAACAATCATTGCCAACAGTATGTGCTCCTTTATTGACATCCATGGAGGAATGTTATTGTTAATAACAAAAAATTCCATAGCAAGTAAGTAGGTCTAAGCTCTCCAAATGGATTGAAACCATTAACTGCCAATGAAATCCTAAGATTACGAGGTTCTTCTTTAAAATCTGGCCATATTTCTTCTATCTTCATCCATATAGATCCATCAGCAGGCATTCGAAGAACACCATATTCACTTATGTTCTTTTCATGGTAATCCATTAACTGTGCTATGCTTTTGTACCTGAACAATTTCCGCAAAGGTGGAATTATGGGAATATAACGAAGAACCTTGTGAGGCACCTTTTTTGTTACTTTATCGACTCGATATCTACTCTCTTCACATTTCGGGCATTTTTATTCTGACGCATGTTCTTTATAGTAGAGAATATCATCATTAGGACATGCATGAATAGCTTGACACTCCATTCCAATATCTTTCATTATGGCATGTAAATCTCGGTATGTGTGAGGTAAAACATTTGACGGCGGTAACAAAATTTCACCTATCAATATACAACATAAAAAATTAGTACTGCTTGTTAATGTAAAGAATATTAGTCATACATATTGCATCCAAATTTTACAGATGATGATCAAATAACATTAAGATAGGGGAAAAATAAAAACTGTCATCATGTACTAAATGTGGCCAAATTAATATATTACATACCTTAGGAGCTGTGTCACACATGTGTTTGACATACCATTTACAACCTTTAGGTTCAACAATAATAAATTAGAGAGAAGACTTATTTTCGAGCCTTCATAAAGAGGTTCACTTGCCATCTAAAGTACAGGTATATCATAAGCAAAATCAAGCCGATTTCCATTGTCATCGATTCCAACATTATTAAATGTATCCTGGATAAATCTATTTCTACCATCTTCTTTATATTCTTCAATTGTGTTATTAGCATCATTATCTTCTTCCATAGGATCATTAGCTCAATCCTCAATGTTTTCTCCATACAGTTCTTGATCAACAGGCACTTGTACAAACTACACCTCTTCCTCCTTGAGCAATGCCCTAGGGTGATTTATTTAATGATACAAATGTTTACATATATAATATAGGAAAACAAAGACAACAGAGACAACAACAAAGACAACTTAGGTGAGAGTGAGAAACAAAGACAATAAAAAATGATGAAACTTGTGCAACTTATCAAGATAATTAAGAATACAATTAAAAAAATGTGCCGACATGCATCTTGAAAGAATTTAAAAAGAAACAACTAAAAGACATTGTACTGGGACTAGACATGGGAAATAATGACCTCTGAATGGGGCCAATGTTGAAATTTTATCAAACTATTTCTGTATGCAGTGGAATTTGACAGGGACAGACTATTCAAATGCATTGACAATATGGGAGGGTTTCCAAACTCAACAATGACTCAAATCATTATCAATTTTTATATATTTAATTTATTGTTATAAAAAATTTATCAACTAACATTACTATTTATGAAAAAATATGAATAGATATTTGGACTATAAACACTTTCTAACCAAAAAAATACATATAAAATTAGATTTAGAATTAAAAATTAAAAATTAAATATATATATTATTCAATAAGAATAAATTAAATTTTGAATATAACCCCCAACTCTTTAATCCCCTAAAATATATACAAAAAAGATAATAATACATTATTTTTCTTCTACATTTAACATATAAACATTTACATCCGTGAGATGTAGAACAGTTGGTGGTGGGGTATGGTTAAGATGCCCCCTAAGCGGAAAGGTCATCGGTTCTAATCCTGCAGATACCAAAAAATCCAACCATGTTAAGGGTTGGTGCGGTCCAGGCCAGGTGCAATCCCCGAGTGATTTTGACGGCTTAGATGCCCCTGGTTCATGGTAAGTTAGCCAAAGGAAAACTTGCTAGTCAAGGAGGTTCCACCACTTTTCCAACAAAAAAAAACATACATTTAAAAAAACAATCTACAATACAAAGACATATAATGAATAACTTACTAATGGATGATATCCATGCCCACCTTCAGTGTGTCCATACAATCTACAATGTTTGGCAGCCGTTGTTATTAGAAGTCTCCTTCATTTCAAGCCCTTGCATATATTAAAGGGGCAATAACATTTTGCATACTTCGAAGCACTCGATGAAAATCCCACATTTCGTTGGCCTCCTTGAGGAATGTCTTCCTCTATTGCATACAAAGGAAAAATTCTTTTTACTTTTTTCATCACTTACCACATAAGCAAATTTAGCCTCCCTATAAATCCTTCTGCTCTCTTTGGAAAAGACTGGGATAGATCAATAATTCATTTCCATCTACATTATGCCTCCCACTTTTTTAGCCCATGTTCTAGATATTAGCATCCCATACTTAGTAGGCACATCTTCCACTACTACATCCATCATGACACTCTTTGTGGGTAGCTGCGCAAATGTGACCACCAAATCCTTTATCATCCTCGAGCATTTCACTTTTATAGAGTCAAAATTGTAGAGGTCATGATATGGCTTGGTGATATCTAACCCCAACTACTCCAGGATAACCTTTGGCATGAGATTATGAGAGGCTCCTAGGTCGAACATGCAATTATGAAGTTATTTACCATGCAGACTGAGGGTTATATAAAATGGAGCTATGTTTTCATCTCTTTCTTCTACCCATGAGCCTAATATGATAGTAGGATTATCATCTGAGAGGTGAAAGGTGTTAGGATGAATGTTTGGCACTGATACATTTAGCATTTTATGGATTTGTTTTTGGTAAGCAACATTTCTTGCCAACTGAGAAAAAGGTATTTTGATTTGTCGCCAATTCATGGATTTGGGTTTTTGATAGCTTATGCTAAATATCAACATAGGTAGTAGATCAATCTATTTATTTCTTTTCAAGCTCGGAACTTTTTGGTTGGGGTACTTTATATGCATTAGGTTCAATTTGGGAGGCATATTTACAAGATTTGTCTTTAGGTGTAGTAGGTTTTTTATCAAAGATTAGATCATAATAGGGTTTATCAGTCGACTAATTTATGGGGGAACTTTTAGGAGTGGGATTTTTATTCTGGTTTGTAGTAGAGTTTCTAGATCTTAGATCATAATTTATTTGCATATTTTCCTGCAAATTATCATAAAAGAGACTATAGTCAATTGACAACATCTCACTTATTCTTTCTTATGCTCTTATTTATTTCCATATCCTTTTCCTTGTAGATAATTCTCATAGTCTTCCTGAGTATGATGGATCATGTTATCTTCATATTGCATCCACAACATCTCATTCGGTCGTTGAATATATTCTTCGCTTTGTGGCAGATTTGCAAAATTATTGTTATTTCTCTTATAGGGGGTTGTATGGGTTGATCTTCATTCCTCCAATCTCTATTCATTATCTGTGGGTTAAAAGCTCTTTTATATTGGTTAGGATTCCTATGTCCTCCACCCTGAGAAGTTCAATTGGAATTGTTTCCTTCCACTTCAAGTATTGTCAACTTATTAGATATACATTTAATTACTCTTGACATATCCTCTATTTTTGCATCTTGTACATCCTTATCTATCTCGAAATTATTGGCTTCTTCTTTCATCCTTTTCTTATCTATATCTTGCTTGTATTTCAAATTTCCTGGGGCTGTCATATTTCCCTCAACATCTACTACATCATCCTACGTGTTGAGTAAGTTCACATACCTCCTCACTTTGAGTATCATGGCAAATACAAGCTCAAAATCTCTTGCATATGTAACCTTTTTAGCTGCTTGTGAGTGTTTGATGTCTTGAGGGATTTTATTATAAATCTTATTGAATCTTTTATTAAAATCTCCAATTTCTTCTCCATTCTCCTCTCTCTAAGCAGTGAACTCAATTAGGTAGTAGAGGTGGTCTCTTTTCTCACCCGACTTCCTCATGAATGTGGCTTCAAGGACAAACCAAGAGTTTATGGAGAGTTTTGGAAGGGCTCTAAACCATTTTTTGACTTCTCCCTATAAATTATGGACAAATATTCTCATAAATACATCATCATGCTCAACATATAGGTTATCAGTAAAATGTTGCAAGGTTTCCATATTCTCTTCAGCTATAGCATCTCTTTCTCCACGAAAATTAGGAAGTATCTTCAGGTAACTCTTAGGAAATTCATGGAGATTATTTGGAATATTCAGTGGAGCATACCTTGCAGCTACCCAATGATTAACTATAGGTGGTGGTGTTACACCTTTGTCTCTTTTGTTAGCCATTAAATCTTGTAGAATTGTATTCTTAGCCTATAGGGTAATATGAGTTCTTTGAAATCTAGGTTCAGGTTGTAAGGAATGGGAATAAATGGCAAAGGAGGATAAAGGAGAATTTTGAGGGTTTATTATAGGAACAACTAGAGTAGTTGAAATTGAAAGGAGGATACTCTTGATTATTTAAAGCTTTGGATGCTTCTTGATTTTCAAATTCAAAAGGAAATGTTACATAATTTATTTGAGGAATACCTTTGACCTAAGGATCTTGATTTGTACAGTAATTCCTCTAGGTGCCCAATTTCCTTGTATCTTACAGGCTCTGAAAACTGCTTGACATAGGATTTGCTCTACTATGTCATTTACCAAATGCCATCTTCACTTCAATGGAGTCACCAGGTGAACTTTCAACTAGATGTCTTATTCTTTTTCACCAAATATGAATCAGATCTTGACCAATTTCATGCTCAAGGAAAATTAAATTTGAATTCTTCGATGCTCGACAACGATGCCATTTTTCATATTAACCCCTGAGATGTTATACGTTGAAATTAGGACATGCCAGGGCACGATAAGGTTCAATTATTAGAGATTTAGAGCTTAATATTTTGCAATATGATGTATTTGTATTTTTTGAAGAAAATATTTGAAGGAATGGAAGTATCCGATTAACATATGTATGAGGTTTCTCTTCCAGAGTAATTTAATGTTGCATATTAATATTTTGAGGTGTAAATGATGGTGGATTTAGCAGATGGGAAAAAAAAAGTGTATAAGGTGCATTAAGGACAAATCTCATACATTCAGGTTGGAAGCAAACATATTGAGCTTGAAACGAATTAAGCAGTTTAAAAAAAAATGCAAAATATTATTGATATCTTGCATAAGTAATGGAATTATTGACATACACACATTAAACAATAAATGAAACTTTCAATTACCATTTATTGTGGGAACATCAATGGAAGAAAAGAGGTCATATGAAATGAAATATCTATTTCTATCACACTACTCAACATACATCTATATAATTGATACGAATGGGATGCAAATATGTTTCTCAAAGCTTTTATTATCTCCAGGAAGTTTACATAGATATATATCAGATATGCAATTATAGAGGCAACACAAAATTACAGAGAAGAAGACATTACATAAATGAATAAAAATATTAATCTCCATACTCAAACTCCTGTACTAAAAATTAGTTCACAATTTGACTTAGCAGCTCCCTCAAAGGCCCTCTCAAAAACCTGCCATCCTTTTTTCTAAAATCGAATTTTCCTTATATAGGGGAGGAAGTGCTAACCAATCACTAGTTACTCTAACAACCTTGCCAACTATCTTCACTTATGTCACTATCATTCTATTGATACTTTTGTTAGACTTGTCTAACTGCATTTTTATCTTTACATCTTCCTAGTCGAGCTCCTTTTAATGTTCTTTGGTTGAGTTGACCTCCCAACTACTAGTGTTCCCATATGTACAGCTAGTTGTACTGATGGTTGGCCCATTGTATGGATAGTTGGTTGCACCAATAGATGACTAATCATTTGGAAATATGACTACCCTAATAGATGACTCATTAGCATACTTGGTTGACCTGTTGGTTGTCCATTTTGTTGAGTAAATGTCTGACTAATTGGAACATTTGGTTGTCCTGATGGCATAGGCTAAATTACTTTAGGTATATCAATTTTAAGATATTTTGACACTTGATGACATTCATTTCCCATAGGATACTTATGAATCCTTAGAGTGTCTAAATCCAATTCAACATTTGTGTATTTCTCATGGGATATGGGTGACAATTTTCTTAACTGATTTTTTAGATTAATCCACATTTCAAATTCTGCAATTAAGCGCTTAGCCAACTCATCCAATCTATTTGTCCATAAAAGTACTCAAAAACTATTTTCTCATTTTTATTTTTCTTCAAAAAGTCTTGATATGGTTCTTTCTGATACAGATCTCCATTGACATCCCATAAATGTAGTAATCCCTTTTCCACAGCATCCATGAATAATCCCGTTAAAAGATGAAATTTTTTTTATGTCAATGCCTTTATTCTATTTTGGGCCTTGTTTAGAAGAATTGGCTTGCATATAAATTGATTGGATATATTTATTAGATGTGTTTTATTTGTAATCTACAATTCATCCAATTGCCTTTTCTTTCTAAAGTTAATAAAACTGATTACTTCCCTTGCAATTTTGGAGTTTATCTTCAAGCTCCTTTTCTATTCTTTTCATCTCATATTTAACACTAGTGGCTAGATCCAAATCATCTTGTATTATCTTGGAATGATCCCAATGTTTAATAATATCTCTTTCTATTTTACCCCATAACACTCTATTTCCTTCTTTTATAAGCTCTTCTCCTTACAACTCTATTCCTAGCTTGTGGAATTCCTTCTTTAATTCATCTCTTTCATGTTCCAAATATTCAATAAGCTCATACTTTTCATTCACCTCATCTTCCAGCTCTTTTATCTTGTTGTCCCTCTTATCAGCTTGCTCAGGTGGAACATCTTCCTCCATGGCTTCAGTTGTCTATTTTGCTAAGGTCTCCTTGTATTTCTCTTTTGGAGCTTTCTTTATTTCCCCTATTGGCTAAGCGGTCCCCTAAGCTATTGAGGATGTTGCTTAGGGAGATGAATGGGTCCATATATATTCTTGTTTTAATTTCATGGCTAAAATTTGTAACCCCAAGTCATCCATTTTCATCATGTACTCTTCCATTTGGGACTTGTAATATTTCATGTTGTCACTAATTTTATCCTTTTCCTCCTACATATTTAACAATTATGGAGTCTGAACAAGCTTTGTGTCAGGGATGTTCAACCTCTTCTTTAGATGGGCAATCTCATTATCGTTTTCTTGTAAAAGATACTAAGCGCGAGAGGTCTCGGCTGGATTTACCACTAAGGCCACTATCTTACTTTCCAACTCTTTGATAGTGATCTGCTTGGATTTGACAATTATTTTCTCTACTTTCAACAACTTGTCATACTTTTTCAATTCCATTCTTAATTATTTTCATTAGATGAGGAGTGAAACACATTCTTGCACAACATATCATTGATTTACATGTAGAAATAAACCCTATCAAGGGGTCTTATTTGCGCAAAGTGTACATTGTACTCATATTCCTTCCAATCATTAAATGATTGGGGAACAAGGACTTTTGCTTCCAGTATGGACATTTTGAGGGTATCTATTTTGTGATCTGCCATAGTTAGTAATCTCTTTGTTATTCTATCTAACATACTTCTAAACTATTTGATTGTATCCATACTCTGTTGTCTTATACATATATACTTAGTATGCATGTTTGGTCAATGTACTTAGGTTGGCTATGCAGAAGATGACCCTTATTGCATTTGAGGTATAGGAAGCACCAATGAAGGGTAGTTCCTTGTAGTGATAAGTGGAAAATTTTGACTCGTTAAGAATTTCTCTAGTTACTCCTCCACTTCACTTGGAAAATCCTCATTTTGAGTATGTTTAACAATGCATTTTTCTCCCTATTTTTCAACTTCAACCTTGGATTTCTTGCTTGGTGGCTTCACCTCAGCTCCATCTATATCCAGGCTGCACTTGTTTCTTCAATTTTCCTCCTAGACCCTACATGTGATTTCATGGGGGTCTTCTCTACATCATTTCTAAGAATAGCCTGAACTTTCTCCGAAGCAATTAAGTTTGCCACTGTCTCCCAGTCAGGATGAAGCATACATTTGTATGTTGAATTTTTATTTTCAATCCTTTTTTCTGGAAATGATTTTATTAGGGTCATAGGCCCATCTCTATGTTTTATCTAGATTCAATTGTGTCAACATACTTTCCATGTAAGAGAGAACTTCTAGTCTTTACCAAGAAAAGTCCTACATCTTTGGGTAGCTTGAACTTCATGAAGTGATGGGGTGCTTATACTTCACAAAGTGAACTTGATCAAAGATAAATATTTGTTTGGCATACTCCATTGCAAACACCCTTGGGGTTAGGAAAGCAGGTAGATTGTAAGGATCCTGTTCAAATCCATATACCATCAAGATAGTATATTCTTCATACAAAAACCAATCCCCAACTCTAGTATCACGAATTAGCTGCAAAAGCTCTTAATATTTAGGGAAAACTATAGGGGGAGGTGTATCATGCAATAAGGAATATGCTACTTCCATAACCTTGTTTGTAAATTCTTGAAAGTTCTGATTCCCTGGATTCCCAAGGACTAGGCCACTCCATCTGTAGACAAACACTTTCCTTCCTTATTAGTCTCTGAATTTCATATCTAGCCCTTTAAAATGTTCAAATTTTTCATACAGGAACATAAAAAGTAACAATGATGGGTATCTAAACCTCTCTAGAGCAAGGAATTTTTCTATTTAGTTGTGGGTATTCTTAGATAGGTGATTACAAAGGTCAAAATATAGGGGGAATAACCCTTGTTGATGGAGTCAAGAGGGACAAGAATCCCAGGATGACTTCATCTACAACTTTGTCATCGGCATATCCCAAGATGATACAAATTAGGGCTATGGATACTCTAGATTTATCTAAGAGAAAGAAAATTTCATATGGAGGTGGAGTGGTTGGGGAAGAAGTTTCTTCTTTCAAATGTTGAGCTAGGATACTATTTTTTTCCATGGGATTCATGTTTTGATAAAATGAAGGTATTTCTTCTTCATCCAAAATATGCAGGAATGGTGAGTCCAAAAAACATAGCATTTTGGATAGGGAATATGTGGATACGATGCATAGGGTTCTGGATTGGTATAGGGATAGGATAATTCGTTTATCAGAGGAGTATAATATGGATCACGAACTAATAAATTCCGGGAAAGGTACAATTTGAGGATAGACTACATGGGATAAACTTGTTTCCCATAGGCAGAATGGGTCTTTTTTTGCAGCAAAGTTGGATTCAACTTTAAGGATGATGCTATGGAGGTCTAATGCAGTCATGACTATGTTGAAGACATCATCATCATGGTTGTATAGGTTCTCCTTTATCAAGCACTTGGGTTTTGGGAGTTTCTTTTTGGATGAGGATGCAATATTTATTAATTACTATTAAAATTTAAAGTGAAAACAAATATAGGTGAAACAATATTACTTGGTGGGTAAAAGTTTACTATTGGATGACTTTCGGTGCTGAGCAATTGATATTTGATCAGAAATTTGTCATAGGTGTCCTTCCCTTCTTTTTCGATGAGCAAAATGAGCCGACCTTTATGAATATATTTCCCCTTAATGGTTCAAAAATATTTTGAATTTGAATTTTGAACTAGCATTTTAGAATATCTTTCCTCTTATTGTGGATACCAAATCTTGTTCTCCTGTCCACCATGGATGCTTCCTTGCATTCTTGCATGATATTACCTGGAAATCGCTTCCCATCAAGCCAAGGTGGTAACTGCTTAGACTCTGAGTGGTTTTCAAAGCTATATTGGAGAGCTTTACTAATCACAAATATCCATGCATCCCAATTGTTTCAGTCCAATGGCTCGTCAAGGTGCTCTTATCCTCCTCACATCTTCACAATGCACTGTTGCTTCTCACCATTGACCTATCAAACCCTAGCAAGATTAACTTGCTAGTTATTTGGTACCTTTATGCTCAGGCTCTTAATGTCCCTCCTTGGTCTCCTGACTCCTTTTGGTGTGTTCGCTTGGTCCATATTCTCTTAGCCCTTGGTCCTCAACACTCAATTCTTATGCTCAGCATAGATCCTTATTTCCATATATTTTGGGCCCTCGAGCACTTACACTGACTATTCACGGTTCCGTTCTGTATTTTTTGAAATTTTTGTACCCCCTTTGGGTTTGTGAAGTTTTGAGTGTTAACACCATGGAACCTGGACAAAGTTTGATGAGTGGAAGAAGAAATATGGGTTGTGAAACCTTTTCTATAGGAAATTTTCAAACCTTCATTTCTTAAGCTTCAAAAACGTAATGGGTATCCTAGCAATTGCATCCATTTATATGAATTAAGTGTGAGAGCATCAATTTTGATATTTGTATATGTTGGATTGATTTTATTATTGTTCTTTTCTACCAGAGCAATTATGATGGAGAGTTGTCACTGATGTCAAGTTGCCATTGATGTCAAGTTGTGATGTCACTTTTGGAGTGTTGTCATTGATGTCAAAGTTGGAATTATGCTCTCCAACATCAAGGATTATTCCCACACAAGCATAAGCATAATGCTTGCAGACTATGAGAAATGCCCGCTAGGCTATGAAAAATGCTTGCAGGCTATGGGAAATTCCCACCATGATATGTGAACTACACACATTGTCATAGTAAATGCCCTCTTGGCTACGAAAAATTCCCACACAGACTTAGTAAATATGACCACCTAGACAAGTATGTAAAATTCCCGCATAGTCTCAGAAAATAACTGTCGGTCTCATAAAAATGCTCGGTAGCTTCAGAATAAAAATGCCTACCCATGATCCAGGAGGATCGTCTCAATCGAAGAATGCAAAGGTCTTCATTTTCTTTGCAAGTGGTCAATCAACGAAGGGCTCGTAGAGATATTTCTAACACAACTTGAACGGGGTCAAATGGACTTCGCATATGGGAGAAATTCTAGGTTGAAGTTACAACCAGAAATGAGGTTTTCTTCAACAAAAAGTTCATAAAGTGTTGCATTCGAAATTCAATGAACAAACTATGTAAAAGGGAATTAGATGAAGATGTTCACATAAATTCTCATTTAATTAGTTAAAAGGAAATTAAAAAGGTGCGAGAATACACCTCATCATTTGGTTTCCTAGTCCTAAGGAGTGTTGAGATATTCATGGAGAAATATGAGACCTTTCCTCCACATATTCCCTTAACGTGTCTCCTGATCCTACTTTAGGGTATCATGGGAGATATTTTCTCCTTAACATGAGTGATGACTAATCATCCATGGAAAAGCTATAAAAACCTCTCATATGGAGAAGGAAGTAAGCTTTGTGGGAGAACATTCTTTGTAATCTTTCCTTTGCATTGAGAAGTTAAGTAAGGAGGTCTTGCTTATGAAATTTCATGTGCAGGGATGATTTTGGGGAGAATTTTAGCCCATGGGCAAATTTTAGGGGGTTTTGAAAATTTAGTGGGAGAATTTTTTATATTAAACCTTTTTTTTCATTATTAAAATTTAGCCCACAATTTATTTACCCAAAAAACGTTCAAAGGAGGTTAGCCCACCCATATGTACTAAGAAAATTGGGGGAAAATGGCTTTCGCCTCTAGAATTCCCGTAAAATTCTCCATTCACCCCCCATTTCTAACCATGGAGTTTAAAAATAGAAATGTTGCCCAATATTTTGCTTGTAAATCCAAATACCAGTGTTAGTCGCCCCCTGGATTTTCATCCATAAATCTAGTGGGGAGAATTTTTATATATAAATTCATCCATAAATATAGTGGGAGAATTTTTTATATATAGATTCATCCATAAATCTAGGGGGGATTTTTTATTTAAATTCATCCATAAATCTAGGGGGGAGAAATTTTTTATATAAATTCATCCATAAATCTAGGGGGGAGAATTTTTTTATATAAATTCATCCATAAATCTAGGGGCAGAATGGGACTGATTTCATTCCTATATATTGACAGAATCAATTTTCAACTTCAAAGTTTAATAGATTATCAATTTGGGAGATTTGGGTTTCAAAGGTTATTATGGAGTTGTCGGGCTCTGGTAAGGTTATTCAGAGGTTGCCAGCATCTGGAATTTTAATCTTTGGCTCTTGCAATCACGTCGAGACTCCAAACTACAGGTATGTTTATGAAGCCACTACATGTATGTTTATTAAGCCTTGACTGGGTAGTAACACCTGTTTAGAAATTAAAATGTGCAACCCAAAAACTATGAATTCAATGGAGTAAAAATGTTCTTGAAATTCTTTAGATCTGATTCCAAATGATTAGAAATGAGCATGCATTGTCTGTTGCTAAAGGTTATTATTAAGTGTGAATTCGATTGGGTCTCAACATTGTAAATATTTTTATAAAAGGTTTATTCATACCAGAACTTCGAATGATTCTGATTGCAAGCAATGGACCCGTGATTTATATGCACCAGATCTTGATTCGATATTCTTCAGATCTATAATATAATATTTACCTAGGAGTAATATTATCAATTGTGGTTCATAGCCTCTCGATTTATACTGTTCTTAATAAAAATATAGTATGATAATTGGAAATTGATCCTAAGCAATGCGAATGACTTGGGAGTAGACTTAGACGCATGCGGCGATGTACAACATCCCTTTAAGAAATTGTTAGAAGCATAGTAGCATAATTCAAGTACGAATACGGATATGAATATGATTCGATATGGAAAAAATATGTAACAAAAAAATCCAATACAGGTAGACCTCTTATATATAATACTTTTAATCAAATATATAAACCAATATAGCATAAACGTACATTAAAAACCATTCATTTATTTCTAGACATTATTAACAAACAACTAAAGTTACTATTTAAAAAAATATGTATGGGTCAGCCTGAGAGATAACCGCTAGTTATTAATAATTGTTTTTATAAGAAAATAATAAATTGAGTGTTATTTATATTTTATAGTTATTAAATAATTAAAATTTGGTTTTTAAAATTTATTTTTTAATTAGTAAGAATCTATAGTCGTATCATATCTATACCGAATATTCCATGAATTCAAATTGCTCTGAATTACCATACAGGAAATGCCAATACCGCCGAATTATGCTACTATGGTTAGAAGACCCGCGATGCGATTCACCATGATAAATCATGACTTCCTTGAAACCTGTAGAGGGTTGCATAGATGGGCTCGACCATGATTACCAGAATACCCTAACTTAGTTAGCGCATATAAGAAATGGAGCGGGGCTATTTTTATTCAAGAATACCATTCCACAATATGCATGTCCGAATCAAAACAGCAGGGGCTGCAATCATCGTGCGTGACTGCACTTGTTTGTCGCTCCGCTCCACCATCGATACCTACAACCGTGTATAGATTAGAATTGTGACAGTTTTGCAACCCTATGGTGGAACAATTGATATGGAACTAGGGATTGACAACTCTCAGACTTAAAACAACTGATATGGAACTAGGGATTAGAACAACTCTCAGACTTAAAATGTGAACTCGATTCTAGTGTTAGCCCTCAGCGTTCTGGGCATTAAATGAGAGAGAGAGAGACTATGCCGACGTGCAGAAGATGTATGAGAAGATGCTCCTCATTCAGTCGAAGATACAAATGTTTCCATACTTGATAGCTCTAAAACGACCCAGACGCAAGCGCAACCTGGTGTACCATGTTAAACCTCTCACTTGGTAGTACAATTAAACTGATAACACATACTATAACGCATAGTGAATGAAATAGCACATCTACAGTAATAACGCCTTGAAGGTAGAAGCACCAATTAAGTATATATATCTGTTCAAAACTTTGTGGAACGATTAGTTGACAAACTACACTTGCAAATTTATGTATCAGGCTTGGGATAGGGAGAGTAGGTTGAGCACATCTATGCATGCATAATTTCATATATAAGATACCACTACAAGAAAAAGGGCATTTTAGCCTCACATTAGCACCACTATTTGTAAAGGATTTCGGAAATCCTCAATTTTCAAATAGTGGTGCAATAGTGGTGATAATGTGGGGATACGCAAGTGGTGCTAATATTTATGGTGCAAAAGTGGTGTTTGTAAAAAAGTTGTTTTTGGTGTTAAATGAGTATGTGGCATTCCATGGTGTATGGTGCAAACCACCAAAACCAATCTTAGGTGGATTGAAGTTTTGTGGTGCAAAACACCAAAACCAATCCAACATGGATTGAGACTTTTTGGTGCAAAACACCAAAATTATTATTATAATTATTTAATACACACAAACTTGTATATGGTGCAAAGCACCATAAAATAACAAGTGGTGCAAAGCACCTTAAAATATTAAATGGTGCAAAAAAAATATAAATCGCATATTGTATATAAATTATATAATATGTGATTTATATTTTTTTGCACACACATGACTCAAGTGAAATATATATAACATAAAATCTATATGGTTGCATACACAAACAAAATCATAGCCACTCCATAAAAGCTTTATACTATCCAATTATCACCATTTTTTACGTTCGGAAATGGAGATTCAATCTTAATGGATTTAACTGCTTCAAAGCTTACACTTAGAGTCAAGATAACATTTGAATTTTTAACTCCTTTTGTTTGCAAGTTTTTTTGCACTCTGGCAAGACCTTGATGATACCTGCTTTTGGCCAGTTGCTACACCATAGGATTCATGCATAGGAGATTGTTCTCCTTTGGTTTCTTCAATCATGTTCACAACATGGCTCTTGGTACACGGAGACACGGACCATGGAAATACTAAGCATTTCACAACAGATTGCACCCACTTGGGAAGATCTATGTTTTCATCCGGTGCATGCCATTGAACATGGGCTTTCCCAATAAGAATCTCCAAGATTAGAACTCCAAAACTATATACATATGCTTTCTGAACAAGGGCTTTCCCAATAATAACCCTTAGAAACCAATCACATTAGTAGGACATGACTTCTTGGAGGAAATTTTCTTATCCCTAGATGGATAGAATATTCCTTTAGGCCCAAGGTTTAATTCTCCTCCGTTGACAATGTCCAGGGTTCCAAGTCCCCAAGACTTAAATGATAGCACCCTGGATACCCTTGTGATGCTATGTGCGGTACTTTGAGGCATTATTTATGGCTCTGAATGCCTCAAGGGTTCCTTTAGAATGAGAGACACTGACATCTTCTATAGAATATCATTCCCCCATCCCCAAGACACATACATACTACTAAAAAAAAACTAATGGTATTAACGTCTTCAACCATAGGCCAATGATATCCTTAGGAGGTCATGTGTTGTTGGTGGAGGCACAAATCCCCTCCACTAACCATGTTGAAGGCCCCAAGGACACAAGACCTAGATACATATTAGCATGGATGCCCATAAGAAGTCATGTGTGGTGCTTCAAGGCATTGTTCATGGATTTTGATGGCTCAACAATTTCTTGAGGGATAAAGGAATGGCAATCTCCCTAAAATATCATTCCCAAATCCCTGATACATGTAGATACTACTCAAAACCACCTAATGGCATCAACATTCTCAATCATAAGCTAATTGTACTCTCAATAGTCCATATGTAGTTGGTGGAGGAAACCTTCCATATATTTATGGATAGAATATTCTTTTAGGGACTATGATTCAAGTCTTCTCCACTAGCCATGTCCAAGGGACTAAGGCCAAAATACCTAGATACATAGCACCATGGATATCTGAGAAGGTAATGCATAGTCTTCCAAGGCATTGTTCATAGATTTGGATGATTCAATGGTTTCTTTAACGTCAAAGATATGGTCTTCTTCCCTCGAATGTTATTCCTAATTCCCTAAGACACCTACATAATCCTCCTTCCTTCTTCTTATGACTCTAGTTATGGCCTTGAGACCCATCCCACTATTGAAGAACTCTTGATTGTGCCCATATCCAACTTTTATGCCAAAGATCCAATTTAAACATGTACAATATGGTTCATGGCCTTGAACATTTCCCATTACCCTAATACTATTATGTTAGGGTATAATACCCTTAATTTCTTCCTGAACCATGGTACGAAACCCATCCCTAGTGCACAAAACTGAATGTTTCTATCCATATCCAACTTTAAATGTAATGATATCTTATACAATGCATGATATTCTATGTGATACTTTAACTCATCGCTCTTAACCCTAGGTGCATAAAATTTTCCTTTATGGACTAAGTCTCGTGGTTTCTCTAAGGACTACGTCTAAGGTTTTAGGACAAATACTCGATGTCACTTATATCAACTCTCATCTTCCAAGGATAACATTGGGATTTCATAGGTGTGTTTCAAACATTCCATTATGGCCTAAGGCCCATGTTTCTTCCTATAACATTATACAAAACCGTAATAGCCATAATTACTGGCAAAAACCTCATAATGGTGTCGATGTCCTCACTTAGAGGTAGATAATACCCCCAATAGGAAATGGGTAGTGGTTAATGGTGTTTTTTTTCCTTGGATGCCCACAATATTTTATTAGGCGCTAAGGCATGGATTTCCCCCCTCAAACATGTCAAGGGTCTTGGCACCCATATATAGTATTTAAAACCTCTCAGTGACATTGATACCCCCAATATTAGGCCATGGATACCTTTAAGAGGTCTCATGTGGTGGTTTAAGGTATACTTGCTAATTCTTATATGCCTATAGGTTTCCTCTAACATCCAAGTCCTGGGTTTCTTGCCTTAATCATGTCTATGCCCCAAAGACTTATACATAATTTTATTTCTTTCTATTCCCCACTATATCATTTTATAATTCCATGTGGGTCCTTTCAAAAGGTCAATTTCATTGGCTCAACACATCATTATTATCGCTACAAACCGAGAAGCTTCATTTAGCATAAGACTTAAAAATTTCTTCTCTTAACTAGATCGAGGGGTAGTAAACCCATCACTAATAATCAAAACCTTAAAATGGCATTACTACCTGCACATAGAGACTAAGAATATTTTCAATTACAAGAAATGTGTGTCGACCATATCTATTGGTCCTAGATTACTAAAATCTTATTTTAGGGCCCAATGTAGAGGTTTCCTCCCTCTATAATGTCCAAGGATTTGAGACCCATGCCTTGTGCACAAAACCTAATAATGATACTCATATCTATCAAGAAATTTAATAAAATCAATAAAAGTAACTCAATTGAATAATGAAATTTCAATTCAAATCAGTTTTATTACTATTTTATAATACTAATAAATTAAAAATGGTTGCATTTAATTATTTGTCAATATTAAGAATCCTAGGTATTTATTACTTAAATAATATTAAAAATGAATTAATGAATTATTTATAAAATAATTATGTAGAGCAACATAAATAAACGATGTGAATTTATTTGCTTAAATAGTTAAAAAAATAAATAATTGAATTTGTGGTGATTATGATGTAAAACCCTATAAATTAATCTTGAACATTTACTAAATGAAACAAAATTTGAATTAAGTTATTTACAAAATAATTACTTTTTGATGTTGTTGTGTTTGTGGTACAAATTATCATAATTAAATTCTATTTGTACATGTCCATGCCATAAATAAGCATTTAACACCACTATATGGTACTTCCCAAGATGATATCTATCTAGCTTTATGATTACTCATTAAAACCTTATAATAGTGTCATGCCCATATGTAGAAACCAAGAATATTCTTAAGAAGATGTGTCGTGACCTTTGAAGTGTCTTTCTCGGTCCTAGATTCCCAAAAGCTTCTTTTAGAGCCAAACCTAGAGGTTTTCCCCTTTGAACATGTCCATGGATATGTGATCCATGCTTTGAGCTAAAAATTAATAATGACACTAATGTCTATCAATAAATTTCATGAGTTCAATGCATTTTTTTCTCATGTCCATCAATAAATTTCACGAGTTCAATGCATTTTTTGTCAATTGAATAATAAAATATCAATTCAAATAAATTTTATTACTACTTTCTAATAATAAGAAATTAAAAATTGTTTTTTTTTATTATTTGTCAATATTAAGAATCTTATGTATTTATTTATGTAAATAATATTAAAATTTAATAATGGAATTGAATTGTTTAGAAAATTGTGATGCAAAACCTCATAAATGAATCTTGTAAATTTATTTATTTAAATAGCAAAAAAAAACAAATGAATTTGTTGTGATTGTGGTGTAAAAGCTCATAAATTAACATATATATGATTTAATTTTTAATTTTTTTTATTGTAACAACATTCATATTCTTACCATTTCTAAGAAGATATAATTTCTTACCAGATTCTTACCATTCAGCTCGAGCATTGGAAACCGTTATAATTTCCCTTAAATTTTAACTTTGAGCATCCATTAGGATCGTGGTCGCGGAAGCCCAAGTGTGGCAGTTGCCTTAGTTGTCCTTAAGGTGAAAAAGTCGATGCATCTGATATTTTCTTGATTAAATATAAGAATGCCTATATAGATATATATACATATGTCTCATATACCGGGTCATGATTCCTTTAATAACCTGTTCTATCAAGCACAAACTTTCTGCAATTGTTCTATATTATACTGTTGCAGATTAAGAGTGCACAGAATGTGCATTAATCCTAGATCTATGGACAGGAAGAACGACTACATTGGTTTGCATACCAATAATGTGTAGAGTAGATCGAATATAAGAGGATATATATATATATGAGGAATATAATGAGAGAGAGAGAGAGAGTATACTGTTGCAAATTAAGAGTGCACAGAATGTGCATTAATCCTAGATCTATGGACAGGAAGAACGACTACATTGGTTTGCATACCAATAATGTGTAGAGTAGATCGAATATAAGAGGATATATATATATGAGGAATATAATGGTTAAGTGATATATATATATATATATATATATATAGAGAGAGAGAGAGAGAGAGAGAGAGAGAGAGAGAGAGAGAGATTATTATTATATTTTATATTTATACAATTGAGACTATCATGTATGATTTTAAATGGTTAAAGAGTTGGTTAAAGATTATTATTTGATGTATATATAATTAGTTTTTTTTATATAAATTTTAATGGTTAAAGGAGTTTGGATCGAGAGTATGAATGGTAGTGATTGGAAATGCTATTTTAGGTGTATTTTGAATTCAATGGGAATGGCCAGTTATAGTTGTTGTTTTATAACTAAGAGTGCATAAATTGTTCCAACAATTAAGGAGGACAATTACAATCAGTAATTGGAATTGTATGGATGTAATATGAATTTCCTAGGTTAATGAGTACTATGGGTGATCTTAAGGGTCATTACTTCAACAAAAGTGTTTTTGAGAGGTAATGACAAGGATTAGTTTGGGAACTATGTGCATTGTGTCATAAGATTTAACCATAGGTGACCTCAAGACACTAGAGATATGTAAGAACCAAATAAGATGTAAAAAAAAATTGCATCCCAAAATGGTCCATGTTGACATCCATAGCTAGCGTTTATGTTAGCCACAAACCATCGACTAGAATACGAAGCATTCATCTCAAGGGAGTGACACAATCACCTACCCAAATGCTACTACAGCCATTATTTATATATTATCTACTATTACATAAATTTTTACCAAAATTTGAATAGAAACTCACATAGGAATATTCACTAGTGAGCCATAGGCTTTAGGTTTGTTGCAAATCTTCTTATTTCAAAAATGTTCAATCCCATGATATGTAGAACATGCAAATCAATAATGTGTTTGTTTGCTTTAGAAGAATGAATTTCATTTTATGCTTCTACTATGAATATTGTTTACAGGAAGGCCACCGTCACCTTAATTTTCTAAGCTTAAGCATACATTATTAGTGATTGATTTAATAAACTATTATGTTGCCATAGGGAACTTCAACCTTGATTCCCTTTGTCCGTATACGAGATATTCTTTTTCCATCACATAATTACAAGACTATGTAATTACTAATTGACTTTTGAATTAGTCATTACTACTTGGTTTTTTTATTTTAGTAATTTTTAGTATTTTTTTTAACAGAAACGGTTGAAGAGCTTTTGAATGTATATAAAAAGGAGAGTATAGAGAATATAGATAGGATTGCTCCCATAACATAACAACATCCATTACACCTTGTTCATCCTTCTCTAAATTGTAGCGATCAAGAAAAATGCCTAACCCGTGGAAGCTATACCTTCTTACAAACTGTCCGAGCAAAAATATGTGCATAACCAAAACATTGCGTAAACAAAACCTAGAAGGGAGATTACTGTCTGTCCAGAATGAGACTTCTAACAAGAGAAAGAAGTCTGGAAAAACCTATTCTATACTTTCGGGAGGCTAATGCCTTTGGAAAAATATCCAAATAATACATATAACTAAGAGACCACAAAACATAATTCATAATTTATGCAGAAACATAGTGTAACCCAAAACCAGGAGTCTAGTGCCGAACGCATGCTTCCATGAAGTTATTTTCATCATTCACTATGATCCTATCCTTTGCTGAGTGTGCTCCTACTAGTAGCACCGAGTTGACTAGTTCATTCTTTAGCACATCCAGCTTCCTGCCAACTTCTAGAATTTTACTAATTGTAGCCTCCTGTTATCACTCCAGGAGTCCTTCTACGCTATAAGTCAAAGGAGCCTGGTAACTTAACCTTTTTCTCGTAAGATGGGTGGATCAAGATGAATATCTATATTACTGGATGATATATCAAGACTGTCTAGTCATATTCAAAGTGTGCAAGGCCTTCGAGAGATAGAACCAGATAATTGTGTATCAAATGGGACAAAAACTAATCACATCAACGAGATCATACATAAAGCAATCACATATGATGGGTCTAGAAATCAGTAAAATGACTTATGATCCTTTGCTCAATAATCAAACAGTGAGATGACAGTCACCAATAGATTAATTAAACATAGATGAAGAACAACGTTCACTCACAAGCATAGATAGAAAGAAAAAGAGGATTTGATGATATCAAAAGAAAGAAGCTTGCAGGCCGAATACATCAGGAAATGGTCTTGTCACCAAATACAATAATTCTAGTCTCTAACATCCGCCCCCTATTCTACCTCAGTTATGGGCTTTATAGCCATTACAAAGCTTTTGAGATCCTAAAAAGATGGATCGAATTTGCTAAAAATAGCAATTAAAAATAGTTTTATGAAAGATGTGACAGGGTACTATGATCAGAGTAATTGATATCTCGCTGGTACACCTATACTCGACAGCTGAAAGAGACTTTGGGGGCCGGAGAATGAGTTCGAAACTACTACCTGCAAAAACCTGTAGGTGTCTCTTCCAGGAATATTCTTCCTTTTACCTTGCTGGCGCCCTCCAGTTTGGAATGGAATCTTGATCATGATGCCTTTAAACATTTATCTGTCATTAGAAATCATCCTCGGAGTGTTTTAGATCAGTGAAAGTCAGATCTGCATAAAAGATGTCATTCTGCCCTGTTTTGTGCTTTCGGTGGATTGTAGGCCTAAAACAGAGTAGGGTTAGCTACTGAAAGCAGAGCTTTCGATAGCTAACAACGATTTTTGAAATGGTTTTAGCAGCCAAATGCATAGTTTTCGAACTTGCTTCAAAATTGCAAAATGCAGAAAGCCTTGAATCTTTTTAATCGACTCATCGCTGATCAAAATTAAATCTTTTTCACTGTCAATTTCTGGGCACAAGACACTTTAACCTCGGCATATAGCACCTGTTCATCGTTTGATTTATTATGACAATATCAATACCCTGATCTTTTATCTTCGAATAAGGTTGTGCTGATTCATTTCACCAAAGTGTAACACGGACCACTCATGCCTCGTCATGAGAAACAACTTTGATAGAGTCCAGTTCCTTAGTGATCGTTCTCATTTGAACAAATGCAAGAATAGTCCCCACCATCCACCTCTCTTTTGACAAGGCGTTTCTCACGGTTAATAATCAAATTTATTAGAGGAAGCTTGGAAGCAACCTGGCGCCATATCGCATTGACTGCTCCATCTGGCTCCTCAAACTCAAAATATCTTCTAACCTTTACAAGTTCTCTTTGATATTTTAAAAGCCTCTCTAAGTTTACACTCCTCAACATTGAGGCCAAGTATATTGGTTGCACTGCATTAGAAGAAGTTACGAAGATTGCAATTTTTTGAGTAATCTATGATGTCTTCAAACGATAATTCAAATATCATTACTGACAACCATAGGTACACACAGACTGACTATCGCATCAAAATAAACTGCACACAAAGATGTATCCCCAGCAGAGTGCAAAAAAAACTTCGAAGTGTGCACTCCATGAGTTTCCAAGCGTCGACTTTCTCTTAATCGTGCTCAAACCTTGGACATTCCTTAAACATGTTTGACACCTGCGATCAATCACTTGGCACATGTATCATGACTGTAATTCACTCTCTGCATACGATGTTTTGATTTTAACAATCTGTCGGTGGATAACTTAAAACCTGCAACTCGGCACAAATCCATTTGTGTCTCCTCTTCATAGCTAGATACTTTCAACCTGTCAATCTTTGAACAACTAACGCTGCATTTACTATTGAATAGCTGTGCAATCTTTGACAGCTGTGTCATCGATTTGGCAGTCTGATGGCTTAGTGCATGGTGTGCCATATGAATAGGTCTTATTTTATTTATTTTCTCAAATGCTAGAAATTCCATATGCATGAGACTTCAAAGGTTTAAAACATTTGTATGCACCGGTGCATACATACCTATTTTGATGATAAAATATAGAGCCCAGCGCTCGTAGTTAACTTATAGACTCAGGTTTTAGAATCTCTTCGAGTACCCACCACCATCATAACAAAATGCATATTGTAGTTTGACGGTATAAAAGCCAATGAAGCTAGGGTTATAGGCTATGGTAACATTTATTTGCATCTTGTGTTTTGTAGTTCAAGTGAAAGAAAACAAAGGGTATCTGGGCAAGAATGATCAATGGAAGGAATGTGAAGAATTTAGAGATTAAAACACTGACCAAAAAGACTTAAGCAAAATGACAAATTAAGCATGAACATAAAATTGCCTTAAAACTCCAAAACCACTTGAGGAGATAACATATGGCTCCTACTCGGGGTGGAATCCTCCCTGTGAGGTTTCAAGAACTTAGTAGTTCCTGTCGCCTTCACCATTGGGCTATGGGGTCATTTGTCCTGTGCAACTGATTCTCTGAAAACTTGCAGCCTGTGTGTGCCTTCCTATAGCCTGCTCTGCTTACTGAAAAACAAACGAAAACAATTGAAAAAGATCCAGCTGCTTGTATGAAGAGCTTATTCTTCTGCCTACTCCTACACTAACCAGTAGAGGTAGATTGATCAGGTAAAACTAAATTTCCAATGCAGCCAAGAAAGTAATTGACTTGCTAATATCATACTTGGTCTTGACCCAAACAATTAAAGGAACCATAGCATGCAAAAATGTAACTTGAAAAGATAACAGAGCCAACTTTCATCTGACAAAAGTATTTGGACATTTATGCTGCTTATAGAATCCAAATAGTTAGCAATAGGGTCATCAAAGTCACAATGAAATACCTCTCCTTGCTGTTGTTCCAACTTAAAATTGAAATGCTGCTGGCTACCTTCAATGGTCTCAGTGTTGAATATAGGTTGGTCGAGATGTGTTAGAGAAATATGAATGCTCGACTACTGATATAAACTTTTCTTCTCCCCTTCACCACATCCCTGTGATTTGAATACTGAAGACTTTGGGCTACTCTTACTGATTTCAACGAATATTTGACTAACAGAGAGCTGACCACCTCCATGTGTAGCGAAAGAAACTAATTCTTCAAAGTCATAAAAATTAGAAATAGAGGTAAAAGGAATACCCTCAACTTCTTCATTACTCCTTTCTGATTCATGTTTATGAGGAGGCACATCACAGTGAAGATCACTTGAAAGATGATGTAAAGCTTCTTCTCTATTTAGATTTTCAACTTTAGAATGCAATTCATGTTCTTCACAGCAATCATTAAATAAGAACTCATCTTAAAAGTACCTTTTACAGTGCTCATTGAATGCTTTGTGAAAATCCTTCAATGATGAAATTCTAGAAGGAGGTAAATCAAAATACCACTGACGTGCATTGCCATACAATGAGTGCATGAACATCTTCATACAAACATCTTCATGCTGCAAATCTAATAGATCCATGCATTCATGAAACTTGAGGAGGTGTTCTGCAGGATTGTCTTCTTTCTCCTCTTTGAAGATAGGTAGAAAATCTCCCCATTCAGACATATCAGGTACTAGATGTGGGAAACCAGGAACTGAAGAGAATTTAAGAGGTGCAAACCTCTGAGCCAAAAGAGTAGCAAATTCTTTTGACATATGAATATTGTGGAGTCACCACTGAATTCGTCATTCATGGAGTCGCCAAATAGATGATTACAACTAGGATAATGTCCAAGCTTTGTCTATCATCAAAGCTGGATCTATGTCATTCTCCCAGGGAAGCTGAGCCTCAATCTCCTCTCCTCGGCAACGACGCCAATTTGTTATCATTCCAGGAGACCTTCTAAGCTGTAAGTCAAAGGAGCCTGGTAACTTAACATTTTTCTTGTATGATGGGTTGATCAAGATGAATATCTAGATTACTGGATGATATATCAAGACTGTCCAGTCATATTCAAACTATGCAAGGCCTTCGAGAGATAGAACCAGATAATTGTGTATCAAATGGGACAGAAACTAATGACATAAACCAGATCATACATAAAGCAATCACATGTGATGGGTCTAGAAATCAGTAAATGACTTATGATCCTTTGCTCAATAATCAAACAGTGAGATGACAGTCACCAATAGATTAATTAAATATAGATGAAGAACAATGTTCACTCACAAGCATAGACAGAAAGAAAAAGAGGATCTAATGATATCAAAAGAAAGAAGCTTACAGGCTGAATACATTAGGAAATGGTCTTGTCACCAAATACAATAAGTCTAGTCTCTAACATCTTCCCCCTATTCTACCTCAGTTATGGGCTTTATAGCCATTACAAAGCTTTTGAGATCCTAAAAAGATGGATCGAATCTACTAAAAATAGCAATTAAAAATAGTCTTATGAAAGATGTGACAGGGTACTATGATCAAAGTAACTGATATATGGCTGGTACACCTATACTCGACAGCTGAAAGAGCCTCTGGGGGCTGGAGAATGAGTTTGAAACCGCTTCCTGCAAAAACCTATAGGTGTCTTTTAGAGGAATATTCTTCTTTTTACCTTGCCGGCGCCCTCCAGTCTGGAACAGAATCTTGATCATGATGCCTTTAAACGTTTATCTATCATTAGAAATCATCCTCGAAGCGTTTTAGATTAGTGAAAGTTAGATCTAAGTAAAAGATGTCATTCTGCCTTGTTTTGTGCTTTCGATGGATTGTAGGCCTAAAACAGAGTATGGTTAGTTATTGAAAGCAGAGCTTTCAATAGCTAACAACGATCTTTTGAAATGGTTTTAGCAGCCAAATGTACAGTTTTCGAACTTGCTTCAAAATTGCAAAATGTAGAAAGCCTTCAATCTTTTTAATCGACTCATCGCTGATCAAAATTACATCTTTTTCACTGTCAATTTCTGGGCACAAGACACTTTAACCTCGGCATATAGCACCTGTTCATCGTTTGATTTATTATGACAATATCAATACCTTGATCTGTTATCTTCGAATAAGGTTGTCCTGATTCATTTCACCAAAGTGTAACACGGACCACTCATGCCTCGTCATGAGAAACAACTTTGATAGAGTCCAATTCCTCAGGGATCGTTCCGATTTGAACAAATGCAGGAATAGTACACACCATCCACCTCTCTTTTGCAAGGTGTTTCTCATGGTTAATAATCAAATTTATTAGAGGAAACTTAGAAGCAACTTGGTGCCATATCGCATTGATTGCTCCATATGGCTCCTCAAACTCAAAATATCTTCTAACCTTTACAAGTTCTCTTTGATATTTTAAAATCCTCTCTGAGTTTACACTCCTTAACATTGAGGCCACGTATTCTGGTTGCACTGCATCAGAAGAAGTTACGAAGATTGCAATTTTTTGAGTAATCTATGATGTCTTCAAAAGATAATTCAAATATCATTACTGACAACCATAGGTACACACAGACTGACTATCGCATCAAAATAAACTGCACGCAGAAGATGTATCCGCAGGAAGGTGCAAACAAAACTTCGAAGTGTGCACTCCATGAGTTTCCAAGCGTCGACTTTCTCTTAATCGTGCTCAAACCTTGGACTCTCCTAAAACATGTTTGACACCTGTGATCAATCACTTGGAACCTGTATCATGACCATGACCATAATTCACTCTCTGCATACGATGTTTTGATTTTAACAATCTGTCAGTGGATAACTTAAACCTTGCAACTCGGCACAAATCCATATGTGGCTCCTCTTCGTAGATAGATACTTTCAACCTATCAATATTTGACCAACTAACGCTGCATTTACTATTGAACAACTGTGTCATCGATTTGGCAGTCTGATGGCTCAGCGCATGGTGTTCCATATGAATAGGTTTTATTTTATTTATTTTCTCAAATCCTAGAAATTCCATATGCATGAGACTTCAAAGGTTTAAAACATTTATATGCACTGGTGCATACATACCTATTTCGATGATAAAATATAGAGCCCAACGCTCGTAGTTAACTTATAGACTCAGGTTTTAGAATCTCTTCGAGTACCTACCACCATCATAACAAAATGCATATTGTAGTTTGACGGTATAAAAGCCAATGAAGCTAGGGTTATAGGCTATGGTAACATTTATTTTCATTTTGTGTTTTGCAGTTCAAGAGAAAGAAAACAAAGGGTATTTGGGTAAGAATGATCAATGGAAGGAATGTGAAGCGTTTAGAGATTAAAACACTAACCAAAAAGACTTAAGCAAAACGACAAATTAAGCATGAACAGAAAATTGCCTTAAAACTCCAAAACCACTTGAGGAGATAACACCTCCATTTAACCATCTTTTATGCCAGCAGCCTCCAGCTGAAATTCCTTTATGCTCACAGTCTCCTTTATGCCCGCAACTTCCTTTATGCCCACAAATTCATTTATGTCCGCAGCCCCCATCTGAACAACTTCATTTATGCCTGCATCCTCCAGATGAGCTTCCCTTATGCCCGCAGCCTCCATTTGAGCTACTTCCTCTATGTTTGCAGCGTCCATTTGACCATATTTTATGCCCTCACCCTCCAGCTGAGATTCTTTTATGCCCGCAGTTTCCTTTATGCCCGCAGTCTCCTTTATGCCCGCAACTTCCTTTATGCCCACAACCCCCATCTGAACGACTTCCTTTATGCTTGATCTTATAGATCCATTTGGAAGTCACCACAGACTTCCCATCTAGTCTTGGGACCACATCCCAAACATCATTCTTCATGATCAACGGATCATGGCATCCTTCCATTACTGCATCCCGAATCCTGGGAACTTTAGTTTCTTCAATATATTCAATAGATAGCTTTCTTTGATCTTCGTTACTGGAACAAATGTTGTAGTCCTTCTTTTGTAGGTGATTGTACACGATCTTTCCTACAAGACAAGTTAAATTGCATGATTAGAAACATCTCATAGTTTTTAGAACAAATTCTTATACGTAAAGAAATATGTCATACAGTCATGCAATTATTTTAGCCAATGCTTCAATACAACATTTATCCATGTCCCGCAACTTTCTAGATGCCTACAAATCTCTACCAGAACATTGTTAAGAGTGTGCACAACTCCCAACATGTCAGCAAAGAGGTTTCATTATAGATAAGTAGCAATGGAATTTTGTACAGTTCCATAGGCCACTTACCCATCATATTCATATTAGTAGTATACTGTTCATTAATGCATAATACACAACCTAATTCTAGGAACATACACCATTGAACAATATTATTTAAATAATCAGATATACAAATGACAATTCAAATACTTATCTTTGTTTGTTTGTTGGGTGGACTCCCTCTGAATCTTTGCTTCCTTGCAGGAGCTGCTAGAGTCCTATTCTAAAGTGGCTTCTTCTACTCCTTTCTGATGTAAAATGGAAGGAGTGGTAAGCTCCCTCTTAATCCTTGAATCACTGTATAGCTTTCTTGAAGTCTGCTGAAGTGAATTCTCCACCATTGATCTTCTTTTCAGTGTGGTTTTCTATCAAGGCTTTGAATTCCTTGAATTTGTTGGATACTTCATCTTTTTTCTTCAAGAAACAAATCCAAGTCTTCCTAAAAAAATCATCAAGGAAAGAACCATAGTATACATACCCACTCAGAGAACTAGATGACATCAGACTACATTCATCGGAGTGGATAATTCCTTTTACCTTACTTGCTTGTAAATGCTTTCTTTCTGTTCTTTCCCTTTTCAAATCCTTTGCAAACATCTTCATACTTTGACCGAATTTCAGGAAGACCTTCTACAGCTTTGCTTGCAATTGGTAATGCCCTATAGTGCATGTGTGCAAGCCTTCTATGCCAAAGTTCACTTGGCTCTATTGAATCATGGTGCATGGCTTGTTCTGGTTGGCCCTTCAATTTGTATAAACCTCCATCTTGCTCTCCAATCACCACTGCATCATCTATGGTCCTACCCTTTGGCCACATTAGGACTTGGCCATCTACAAATACAACCCTCATGATTTTTGCATCTAATGCAGATATGGAGAGTAGATTCTTCTTGAGACCTGGAACATAAAGTACATCTTTCATCTTCATAGACTTTCCAGAGTCTAGATTCTAGGAGGCTTCACCACTTCCTTTTATGGGATACTGGTAGTCATCCCCAAGTTTCACCTTGTGGGGTGATTCATGTTCAGATAGGTTCATAAAGGATTCCTTGAATCCTGTCATGTGTTTGGAAGCCCCACTATCTATAAGTCAATTATTACTTCCATGAGTAATGGTACCAGTGAGGGCAGAAATCAAAACATACTCTTCATCACTTGAAGAATCTTCACTTTCTTCCCTAGCTCTCTTCTTAGGAGGTTCATCATCCTCTGCAGCATGAGCATGATGTTTTGTTTTGATGTTCTTCTTTTTCTTGTGGGAGCCATGTTTGTTGTTTCTGGGACAATCCTTGGCATAGTGCCCCTTTTCATCACATGTGAAGCATCTATCTTGGGATATGTCTCTTCGAGATCTGAAGCCACCCCTCTGGTTTCAATGGTGGTGATTTTCTTTCTTACTATGGTGATGTCCCTTCTTATCATTATGTCTTTTGGAGTGTGCTGTGAGAGCTTGGTCTTCATTCACCATCATCTCTTTTCAAGCTTCTTCTTGTGAGCATTCTTCCCACAGCCTACTGAAAGTGATAAGTTTCCTTCTAGCACAAATTCCTTGGATGAAGGAATCCCATGACCTAGGAAGGCCATTCAGAGTGGTCATTACCACTTCTCCATTCTCTATATCTTCACCCATAGCTTCAAGTTTTTCTTTTATCTGGGAGACCCTTGAGAAATAAGATTGCATAGTTTCCGCATTCTGGATCTTGATATTCTTCAATTGATTCCTTAAGGTCATCTTCCGATTTATGTTCTTCCCTTCAAATAGCTTGGTCAGAGAATCAAACATCTCCTTAGTTTTCTTTAGAGATGACACATGTGGGGTTAGATGATCCTTGATAGAATCAGCAATAATCCTCTTTTCCTTGACCAAGTTCTTCCTGTGTAAGGACTTAGCCTCTTCATCCTCTAGGATAGGGACCTCTTCACTTATGTAAGTGTCCAACTCATTTTCTTCCAGGATTAACCCAATCCTATACTTCTATGCTCGGAATTTATCATCCCCTTCAATCTTATCCTCAAGTTTGGTGTGGTGAGACATCTTTAAAGAGTAATTCAAATGGAAATAGAAAAGATTTAGGTCTTACCACTTGATTTGCTGAAAACTGGATCTGGTCCCAGATTAGGGTTTGTTAGAGAAACTCTAAAAATTAAAAATGTGATTTCAAGATTATGAAAGGATAGAAAGATGTGCCTTTATGAGTTGATCATCCTTGTATACTCAGAATTTGAAAATTGCAAAGTTTCACCCTTCAGAAATGCCTTTTAGTCTTTTTGGATTCACTAGGGAGGACCCTGAACCAGGGTTTGAGTTTCCCGGAGCTTCACCCAACCAGAAAGTTAGATCCAAATCTCTAAACCTCTATTTTTCCAAGGAGCTTCTAGCTATGTCTTCAGATTTCAGAAATTCCTATTTTTGTGGAAACCCTAATTTTTAGGGCCAACAATAAAAGTGCCCATAATTGAATTCTGATTGGACAAAAAGATTCTCCTTGATAAGTAGACTCAATACACCTTATTGCTTTTCCAAAATCTGTGGAGAGAAACCCAATAAACAAGAAACCCTAGTTTCCGCCATTGCACAATGTCTTCTTCCCAGGGAAGCTCTGATACCATGTTAGTTTTTTATCATTAATTCAACATACTCTAGGATCTTTACTGAGAGAATAACATGTACAACATATCAAGCATATCAAGCAATCACATAAGACAATGGACACATAGAGTTTCACTGGGGAAAACCATGAAGGTGAAAAACCCCACAACTTCCTCAGAGATAGAAAGAGAAAATAGTACAACCCAAGTACAAGAGATAGTCTTCTCCCAGTAGATGATCCTCCTCCTCACTAGTGTGCCACTTTCTGATAGAGATATAAGTGAGTAATGAAGTGATCAAATAGAGATCTCCCGATCTCTATTTATACAGACCCTATCCTGCCAAATAAACCAACAGGGTCGACTTGTCTAACTCAGTCTAATAATTCATGGTTAGCTTAATCAGGGCTGACCCCACACATGGTGGTCTAATAACCCATCGGCAAGTTATGACACTTGCGACACTTGTCAATACAAATGATGACACTTCCGTATAGAGGAATAATACCATATCTATAGGAGTACAATATACATAGGTGAAATACATTCTGAAGTTACATATACATCAACATTGACTTTATAGCGAAATGCAAGATTTTGCAGAGCCATTTTTGTTGAGAGGCCGAGATACAAGGATAACATATCCCAAGGCCTTTTACATCGAAAAAAATTGTCAGAACAAGCTCAATGCTTTGCGACAACAATATATTTTCTTAATTGGATAATCCTCTAGAATATGGTGCAATTACAAGATTATGGACTAAACTCAGTGGTAGCAAAATCCTATGATAAAGAATGTCAGAATATTTCAAATTAATGGATTTATGTCAAACCATGATTTTGTGATCAGTGGAGGATGAGAGAATGTTTGGTGAACTATCATTCTTGAAGTCAAATTTGAGGAAAAAGCTTGATAAAAATGTGGATACATGCTTAATATCATATGCAACAAAGTATGAGGTTGACAATTTTCCATATGAAAGAGCACTAGCTCTTTGGCGATCAGATCATGAAAGAAGGGGAGAAAACAATATAACAAATTTCTGTAATGAGCTTGATATGGAGCATAATGTTTTTGAGGATCATAATGATGGTTCATATGGAGAAGATCACGTTGAAAATATTGAAAATGAGGACCAAGGCCATATGTGAATGGGGAATTTGATTTAACCGATGATTTATGATCTAATACACATGAGAGACTTGAGTCTTATTTGGGTCTAGGTGTTCCATGGACCCTTGATGGTGATCACTATATGTGAATTTGAGGTTGCGTTTCAGGTAAAAATCGATTCTACATTGTACTTTCCTGTTGTAACATTGATTACTTGAGCTACATTTCCTTGATGCAATTTATTTTAAGATTGATGGTTTGATGCTTATCTCTTACATTGTCCCTTTCTTATATGTGATAGGAAATGATGCTGGAATTTGCAAAGCTAGGCCTAGGAGCTATCTATTCACATATATAGTGTCCTAGCATTAAAGGATAAATAACTAATTTGACAACACTTTCGCTAAGCAAGAATGGGCTCATTCAAGTACATGAAACCATGTTGGTGTTTAGCTCTAATATATTGACAAATTTTTATGATTTTTTTATTGCTTTTGTTTGAAGCATTTTGTCTATTTTTGAAGTTTGCATGTATTTGGATTAAATATTGTGTTAGTCCCTTGAATGCTTCTAGTTCTCATTTGATGCTTGATTTAACCCTTTGTTGTAGCTTGAGTCAAGATTGGTTTTAGTTGATTTCCAATGATTCAGGGTTTGAGAAAATATGTTTTTATTACCTTTTAGTTGCATGAATTAATTGTCTTCACTTTTTCGGTTCTTTTATGTTGATTGTATATTTTATTTGTAAATACTTATCGTTATTCAGAAAAATAAATGAGCTCTACATACCTAAGAGGAGAGAAAAATGGTCTATGCACTAGGTTCCTATGCATTGATCATAAGAGACCTATTGGAATGAGACCAACATGTTGAGATATTGTAACTTCAAAGAATATTATATTTGTACTTTATTATTCCGGAGATGTTTCATTCCTCCGTGAAGATCTTATTGTATATCCGGAGATGTTTATTCCTCCGTCAGAATGTGGTAACTCGGGTTATTAGACTTCCCTAGTGGGGGTCGGCCCTGTATGTGTCATGTGGGTCAAAGGGTTATTATACCACCCTAGAGGGGTCGGCCCAGTTAGTTGTAGTGGGGTATTTAACCCATTGGTTAAATACGAGCCTACGTGTACCTGTGTAAAATACATGTCAGTGTAGTGTATAAATAGAGGAGGTGTGTTCCTCATTTGACTCACTCACACACTTGAGGATAGCGCACTTGTGAAGGAGAGGTCTGCTATTGTGGAGGAGGAGATCATGTCTCAGGGTTTCATCTTTGTATATTGCTGGTCATCTATATTGAGGAAGCTTTGCTGGGTTTTCTACCCCATGAGGGTTTCCCAGGATAAATCTCTGTCTCTTGTGTTTATGCTATGCTTGTTGTTTCTTCAGTGATCCTGTATATTCTATTATTGTGAAATGGAATGTAATGCTGCTATTTTCTGTCTTAGCATATTAAATCTTAACATGGGATCAGAGCTAACCTGAAGGAAGACAAGGTATGGCACTAACGACACTTGCTTTACTTACGACAATTTGAAGGATAGGGTTTTACATAGCAAAAACCGGTCATCGTAGCACTTTCGCTATAAATCCGTTTTGGCGAAGTTTTCGGATCTGAAATTGTTACAGGACGAAGATTAAATCTCCAGGTACCTTATGTCCAAAGGAAAACCTCTAATTCGTTGTACTTTGTGATTTATGATCTGTACAATATAGGGTTTCTGCCTCTTCCAGATCTGAGTCACAATCAGGTGACCTTGGGAAAAAGGTCATATCTTGGGCTAGGAAGCTCCAAATGAAAATTCGTAAAAAGTGACAGGTAGTACACAGTCTGTACTATCTCTGAAAACGTTTTCAGAGGAAGAAGTTGAACCAGTGACACGTGGAAATCCGTACAAGTTCGCTCTCCTGTATTATCCCATAAACAGGTCATGTTGCGACACTTGGCATAACTCTCTCTTATAGAGTCCAATTGAGGTCAGACCTGTCAGGATGGAAATATAACAGGCCGATCTATCTCAGGAAATTTTTTCAGATGCCGAAGTTCAAACAGTGACACTTGGCACGCAGTACAAGTTTGCTATTTTGTTTTATCCCAAAACAGGTCACGTTGTGACATTTGACATAACTCTCTCTCAGAGAATCCAATTGAGGTCAGACCTATCAGGATGGAAAGATAACAGGTCAGGCTATCTCAAAAACCTTTTTCAGACCCTATGGATTGAAAAGTTTGGAGTTACACCAGAAACAATCAGGTACATATTTCTGTCAAAACAGAATTATTTTTGAGTACCTTCATTCATGGCTTCCGGAATTTAGGGCTTTGAAGAAAGTTGTAATTTTTGTAAACGAAGACCACGGCTGAATGCTACTCATCAAAATAGAAATTTAGAGACCAAGATCAGATTTTTTGGTTGGGAAGAAGACCGGTCTTGATCAAACCCCAGTTCGGGATTTTGATCGGAAAGATGGAAAATTAGGGCTTCAGCAAAAGTTGGAATTTTTGAAGTCTGTAACCACGGCTGGAAGCTCCTCAGAAAAATAAGAGTTTAGAGCCTTGGATCGAACCTTTTGTTTGGGCAGAAGGGTGGGCTTCATCAAACCCTAGTTCGGGATCCTGTCCAGAAGATGCAGAAGTTTCAAAGGCAATTTTGAGGGGTCAAATTTTGGAAATTCCAAAATTGAAGTATGCTAGTTTGTTCAGCTTAACAAGACATATTCTTTCATCCATTCAGAAGTATGAAAGTCAAATATTGAATTTTTTAGGGGTTTCTCTAGAAAACTCTAATCAAGCTCCAGATCAAGTTTCAGGGGGAGTTGAGGCTAAGGCCTTACATAAGAAGACTACAAGAAGTCTCGACAGGTATGACTTAAGGAGGCTCAGGTATGTCTTGAAATCTAATTCTTGATTAAGTTCATGATGTGTTTGTCTTCATATTATTTATTAGTACAATCTTGATTAATGTTAGAATTGTCTTATCACACTAGTAACAGTATGAATGCATGTGAATGATAAAAGACATTCATTGATTAGGGCTATATGATTGTACTAATGTATTATGATGTTGTGTGAGGTTGATGTTGTCTGCTAACAAGATACAGGTACATCACAAAAGACAAATCAGGTTCCATGACCATGAAAACATGAAGACAAAGACTCATCCATAATCTTTGTTCTACTTACGAGGTATGTATGACCTTGTTGTATTATGCTTAACCTATGAGACATGCAGGTTCTAGCTCAGGATCTGTAAATCAATGAAGAGATTGTTTAGGTATGTTTTCCTATGTCATGTTAGAATCTTACCTTGTGATTAGGATCCCTTATATAAGTATACTTGGTATGATTGGTTATGCTTATTCATAAAGTTAGTAATCAAGGGTTTATGCATATCATGACTCTTATCTTGGTTGATTATTTAACTAACTAGATCAAACAAGAATATGCATAAGTAAAGGAAGACTTCCCTAAAACCTTCAATATTATCTATAATCATGATTATACATTTTCAAGATTATTTAGAACTATAATGTTTTGATAACATTGAATGTATGTTTGTGTATGAGATCATGATGATGACACTAGTGCACATTTGAGCATGCACAGTGGTATAGAATGAATAGAAGCTCAAAAGACATATAGAAGATCAGGCGGGAAGCAACCACACAAACATAAAAGATAAGTATTTGAGTTGTTATTTGAAATAGTAAATGATATTGTTTGTATGCATATTTGTATTCTTAGAATATATGATGCTGAGTGTAAACATTCATAGAGCATTGAACAGTATACTACTAATATGCATATGATTGGTAAGTTGGACAAACATTCCATTGTTGCTTGTCTAGAATGAAACCTCTTTGCTGACATGCTGAGAGATGTGCACACTCTCGATAGTATGTTCTGGTAGAGATGGAAGGCATCTAGATAGCCACTGTATGCATACAGAATATGGAAAAGTGTTGTGCCAAAGTATTGGTCAAAATAGTTTCATAACTATGTAAATAATATTCGTATGCATAATAGGTTATCATGACAATATGATTTGATGATTATGAAGTTTTACTAATCATATACTTAATTTTGATTTGTAGGAAAGATCATGATGAATGATGAACACTGAACAAGCGATGGATGATCAACAAAAGATTTACAAATCAAACACACTATAGAAGGCTTGTAGCTAGAAGATTCTCCTAGAAAGAGGAAGAGAATCATGATGAAATGTTTGCTCCAAGTGGCTAGATAAGACCATTCTCTTAATGGTGTAATTAAAGAAATGTGAATCAGGTTTTGTATGGGTTCCTAGGATCGATAATCAATTGATGAGCTTAATGATCACCATGGGTGATGTGGATCTCAACCTTTGCTACAAGGTTGAATATGGCTTCTATACACATATGACATGGATGCAAGAAGGAACTCACCACAGAGTTCGAATGATGTTGAGGCTCATATCAGTAGACCCATCTGATGAGAGATGGCACAGATAGATGACTGTAGAAATGAAATTGAAAGATCTCAGATTGATGCATTACTTTCTAGGTCTAAAAGTATGGAAAGTCTCAGAAGGAATCTCTCTCAACCAGAGAAAGTATGCTGAGAAATCTTGAGAAGACTTGATATGTTGGAATGGCCACTCTTATGGATTCCAACTTGAAGTTGTTAGGAGATGACTCATCAGAGTTAGTGGATATAACTCTGTACAGTCAAATTATTGGGTCATTGATGTATCTAACATATACTAGATTAGATATATGCTTTGTTGTGAACACCTTGAGTCAGTATCTAGTGGAAACTAGATGTGTTCACCTAATAATTGCAAAGCATGTGATGAGGCACATAAAGGACACAATAGAATTTGATCTATGCTATCTTGAAGATCATGACTTCAGATGGCTACTCAGATGGTGATTGGGAAGAAAGTGTATCAGACAGGAAGAACACATCGAAAGGATGTTATTGTCTGGGATTATCCATGATCTCGTGGTTTAGCTGGAAGCAGTCTAGTGTGGCTCTCAACACAAGCGGAATATATGGCTGCTTGCTCTACTTGTTGTGAAGAAGTTTGGCTTCTGGATTGTTTGACTTAGAGATAGAACCAACTGTGATCCTATGTGATAAATAGAGTTGTATCAAGATGACATAGAATCTAGTGTTCCATGATAAGTCAAAGAACATAGGGAACTAACAAGATATGACACGGAAAGGAACCCTAAAGTTTGAATTTGTAACAGGTTACCATTGTACTAACCAAACCTTTACGTCAAGTGAAGAAGTTACCAACCAAACCTCTGTCTCGAGTGAAATTTGAATACTTCCGAGACCAGCTTGGTGTAGTTCAAAAGGACCCTCCTCGAAAGGGGGAGTAGTATAGTCACTGCTGATGAGATTGTCTCATCGAACAACAAGGTCGATGATGAGGTAACCTGTTCTCTACACCTAGATACTTAGAAATATTTAGATTTAGGACTCTTATACTTAGAATATTTAGTTTTACTTATACATGCTTTTGATGATGAGATGTATTGATGAGAATACATGTAGGGATTGTATCATCCTTGAACACTTGTTCTAAAGTGATCCGTAGACGTATGGTCTCCGAAAATGAAGTCCTTAGTGGATAGGTGGGGATTGGATCATCCCTGGACTTTTAGTCCTAAAGAGAGCCGTAGACGTGAGGTCTCCGAGAATGAAGTCCTTAGTGGAAAGTTGAGGGGATTGGATCATCCCTGAACTTTCAGTCCTAAAGAGAGCCGTAGACGTGAGGTCTCCGAGAATGAAGTCCTTAGTAGACAGTTGAGGGGATTGGATCATCCCTGGACTTTCAGTCCTAAAGAGAGCCGTAGACGTGAGGTCTCCGAAAATGAAGTCCTTAGTGGACAAGTGGGGATTGGATCATCCCTGGACTTTCAGTCCTAAAGAGAGCCGTAGACGTGAGGTCTCCGAAAATGAAGTCCTTAGTGGACAAGTGGGGATTGGATCATCCCTGGACTTTCAGTCCTAAAGAGAGCCGTAGACGTGATGTCTTCGAGAATGAAGTCCTTAGTGGACAGTTGAGGGGATTGGATCATCCCTGGACTTTCAGTCCTAAAGAGAGCCGTAGAAGTGAGGTCTCCGAGAATGAAGTCCTTAGTAGACAGTTGAGGGGATTGGATCATCCCTGGACTTTCAGTCCTAAAGAGAGCCATAGACGTGAGGTCTCCGAGAATGAAGTCCTTAGTGGAGAGTTGAGGGGATTGGATCATCCCTGGACTTTCAGTCCTAAAGAGAGCCGTAGACGTATGGTCTCCGAGAAGTGGGGATTGTATCATCCCCGGACTTAGGTCCCTGAATTGATCTGTAGACGTGAGGTCTCCGAGAAGTGGGGATTGTATCATCCCCGGACTTAGGTCCCTGAATTGATCCGTAGACGTGAGGTCTCCGAGAAGTGGGGATTGTATCATCCCCGGACTTAGGTCCCTGAATTGATCCGTAGACGTGAGGTCTCCGAGAAGTGGGGATTGCATCATCCCCGGACTGCGGTCCCTGAATTGATCCGTAGACGTGAGGTCTCCGAGAAGTGGGGATTGTATCATCCCCGGAATTAGGTCCCTGAATTGATCCGTAGACATATGGTCTCCGAGAAGTGGGGATTGTATCATCCCCGGACTTCGGTCCCTAAATTGATCCGTAGACGTATGGTCTCCGAGAAAGTGATTTATGATGTGGTTACTTGTATCGGTAGGATACTTGTATTGATGATGTGGTTACTTGTATGGGTAGGATACTTGTATTGATGATGTGGTTACTTGTATCGGTAGGATACTTGTATTGATGGTGGTTACTTGTATCGGTAGGATACTTGTATTGATGATGTGGTTACTTGTATCGGTAGGATACTTGTATTGATGATGTGGTTACTTGTATCGGTAGGATACTTGTATTGATGATGTGGTTACTTGTATCGGTAGGATACTTGTATTGATGGTGGTTACTTGTATCGGTAGGATACTTGTACTAATGATGTGGATACTTGTATTGTTATGGATACCTGTATTGATGACAATGCTGGTGATCGTGAGATGACAATGCTGATGATCGTGAGATGACGATGCTGATGATCGTGTGATGACGATGCTAATGATCGTGAGATGACGATGCTGATGATCGTGAGATGACGATGCTGATGATCGTGTGATGACGATGCTAATGATCGTAAGATGACGATGCTGATGATCGTGTGATGACGATGTTGATGATCGTGTGATGACGATGCTGATGATCATGTGATGACGATGCTGATGATCGTGTGATGAGGACGCTGATGATCGTGTGATGACGATGCTGATGATCATGTGATGACGATGCTGATGATCGTGAGATGACGATGCTGATGATCCTGTGATGATGATGCTAATGATCGTGAGATGACGATGCTGATGATCGTGTGATGACGATAATCGTGAGGATCCAGATGATGATATTGTTGTAGCTGTTCAAGTGCTACAGAAGATAAAGACTCAATACTGAAGATGTCAATGTTCCAGTATTGAAGATGTTCTAGTAACTGCTTGAGTTACTGATGATGTTGAGAAAGCTTCCAATGATTTATAGATGTATCATGTATGATGTTGATGACTCCTTGCTCGTGCAGATGCTGTTATAATATCCTTCTCGTCAAGGGGGAGTGTTGAGATATTGTAACTTCAAAGAATATTATATTTGTACTTTATTATTCCGGAGATGTTTCATTCCTCCATGAAGATCTTATTGTATATCCGGAGATGTTTATTCCTCCGTCAGAATGTGGTAACTCGGGTTATTAGACTTCCCTAGTGGGGGTCGGCCCTGTATGTGTCATGTGGGTCAAAGGGTTATTATACCACCCTAGAGGGGTCGGCCCAGTTAGTTGTAGTGGGGTATTTAACCCATTGGTTAAATACGAGCCTATGTGTACCTGTGTAAAATACATGTCAGTGTAGTGTATAAATAGAGGAGGTGTGTTCCTCATTTGACTCACTCACACACTTGAGGATAGCGCACTTGTGAAGGAGAGGTCTGCTATTGTGGAGGAGGAGATCATGTCTCAGGGTTTCATCTTTGTATATTGCTGGTCATCTATATTGAGGAAGCTTTGCTGGGTTTTCTACCCCATGAGGGTTTCCCAGGATAAATCTCTGTCTCTTGTGTTTATGCTATGCTTGTTGTTTCTTCAGTGATCCTGTATATGCTATTATTGTGAAATGGAATGTAATGCTGCTATTTTCTGTCTTAGCATATTAAATCTTAACACAACATTCCTCTAGTGCAATTGGCATAATTACAATGCATAATTGTCCTAGCCTCCATGGGAATAATTGGCTAGTGGAGGCCAAGATCAGGCATAATTTCCAATTCTATCAGTTTATCGGTTTTTCAAGATTTAGGTCCCCACATGTCCATTGGACCGTTAAGGGATGAGATAACAAGTGGAGTCCCCACTTGCCCTGAATCTTGACAAACATTGGAGGAAGAGTAATACTTGAAATTTTTACAGTGTTGACTAGTAGTTATACACTTTTTCTTATAGGTAACCTTAGTTTTCTTAGTAGTAAAATGTTTAGTGTTGAAAGAAATGATGTATAAGTATGTTACATAATGTTGATTGGAAGATATACATTTTTTCTTACAACCTTTATACTTGAATAGATGTTGGAAATAACATCATTATGGGAGAGGAAGGAACCATTTATATTGCAACTATATGAAGGGGTTATTAGTACCTTGAGATGGTTATTAGTACCGCACGATGTCGTGTTGATACCGATTGTGTCATTAGCTCTAAGTAGATTTGTCGAGCCAAACATTTTACATGTTTATCTTTGTTGAACATAGTTTTTTTAACATTGACAAATGATGCTCATGTCACAAAAACCTTTTTTCACCAAAATTTGGTTAGGTCGATTCAACTCATTTATCCAAAAGGTTGGCTCGTTGCACCCTCAAATATTTATCACCAAATCATCTGGCATTTTTTAGCATCTAGAAATTAACCAACTCATCCTGAAGACTTTCATATCATTATCATGATCATATTCTGACATTCTTTGCCATTTGAAATATGATCATGATAATGATATGAAATATTCTGGCATTCTTTTCCGTATGTTCTTCTATTGCACTACCTTAGTAATCTATATAATCAAAATCTTGAGTCTTATTCGCAAAAGATTCGCCAAACTTTTACTATATTTTATAAATTAGTGAAAGATTCGCCAAGTTTTTACAATTTTTTATAATTAAGTGAAATATTCGCCAAGATTTTACAATATCTTATAATTTAGTAAAAGATTCAACAAGATTTTACAACATTATATAATGAAATGAAAGATTCGCCAAAAAAATTATATATACATATTATATTATTGATAAAATCGCCTTCAAGTTTTCCTATATATCGGGGAGGTTCTCCCATTTTTTATACATATAAATTTTGGGGGGGTTCTTACAATCATCCATGTTCATGTGAGAGCTTTAGGAGAAGTCTTCTCAAGATGGGAGAGAATTCCACATGATTCTGTCAATGTAAATGCATGCATCATTTGAAGGAGGATTAATAAGAATGGTTCGGAAGTTGATGAACCCAGAGACGTAGTGAGGAGGCCTGACAAACTCCATTATCATTTGATTGTCACAATTTTGGTTTGTGTATCTTCTTAAGATTTGAATTGTTCATTTCAATTTGAAATATATATGTTGCCAAATTTTCATATTATTGATGGGAATTTGAGATTTAATAAGGTATCTGAAATTGGCTAATAAACTGAAGTAGTTTTCTAAACATTCAGTTTTGGATCAAATTTCGTATTAGCGCAGTTCTAATCTAGTGTCAGATTTCTATTGCTTTATTGGTTGCACTTAGCATCTCAAATTGTGGATCAAATATGAATAATCCACAAAACAATTATCCTTCTACTTTGGTATTTTCTAATCTTTGTAGAGACACAAATTTTCTTGAAAAAATATTATTTATGGAGAAAAAGGTGAGAGAATTGTATAATGAAGGAAAGGAAAGTGTCGAGCTACGAAGACAATTGGAAGAGTTAAAAAATGAGAAGCAAGAGCTTCAAGAAAGGCTCAAATTAAATGCAGCATGACATACAAGTCAAGGAGGAACTGTTAACTAAATATTAGGCTGACTATTCAAAAAGTCCTTCTACAACATAAGATGACAAAATTTTCACTTTTTGTCCTCATTCAGAAAAATATCTTATGGATATTTCCTCTTCTACAACTTCAACCAAACAAAAAGACGATACCTCAAGAGTAAAGGAGGCGTATTTGAACCGATTTGTTTCCCAATCAAAAAAAGAGGTAAATAGAAATAATGCTCATACATTTTCGTTATCTACTAATGTTGGCTTAGGATCTTTTGAAGAACATACGCGAGGGATTGGCATGAAATGTTAGGAACCCATGTCTTTACTTTGTTAGTATGTTGTTATTGGACGCATATGCTTTGTAAGTCGTCCCGTAGTATTTGTTGATCAATAGTTTGTGTTATTGTTGTTGGCACATATGCTTTGTAAGTCGCCTGTAGTATTGTTGATCCATAGTTTGTAAGGGCCCATGGTTTTGACCCATAGTATTGGCGCCTAGAATTAGTATATAAGTGTGTGTTGAGACCTATGAAGGCACCGTGAAGTTATTTGTATTGAGCTTGCTCATAGGAGGTTGCCCCCTCGAAGTGGCCTGTGATCAATATTAAAGTGATTCTGAGTTCTGTCATTTCTGCTATTTCACATATTCGTATTAATTAATTGTTGCAGGTGCCTCACATCTGGTATCAGAGCACTTTCTTGGGCTCGCTGGGTGAAATTTATGCCAAAAATGTTTTTCGCATCTGTTGCAGGTTCGGATTTGGGAATAATCCATATCCGCTTAACTGTGGGAAGTACTTGGGCATAAGCCCTAAAACTCATTTTGAGGAGTACCACAGGAACCCCGAAGTAGTTGGCCCATTGAGAGGACCTGCCAGCGAAAAGGGAAACGACCCCTACCTGATTGACTAGTTCCCACCCGTGAGGTAAACCAAGAGCTGTCATTTGTGGCAAAGCAGTTATCAGTTTTACCTGAGCCATGGAGTGAGGGGTACTGCCCCAATACGCAAGCCGTCAGACATCATTGGTGGCCGAGTGAAACCCTTGAACTGTTAGGAAGCCGCACATACCTGGGATCCATATCTAATTTCAGCTGAACTGTCGTCGATCATTGCTACGCTGTTTTACATCCAGTCGTTCAGATCCATTTTGCAAGCCGTTCCAGCTCCAGCCATTTTCAATCAATTCCGCACCGTTTCAGATTCCTTTCGAGCCATAGCCGCTCCAATCTGGAAAAAAAAAATAGTTTTTTCTCCATATCTCCCTTGTTTTCACTCTGTTTCCCTTGAAATTTTCGGGGAACCCCTGTCACCCCATTCTGCATATTTCATTCCTGAGGACCCTATCCACAATTCCCTTTCCCAAAGCCCGAAATCCCACATTTGTCTATTTTTAGGGTTTGCCATAACTTCCTCAGATTTCACCCAATCACCCTCAAATTTTACCACAGAGTTCATTTCTGAATTCTGCTTCTTTGTTCCCCTCTGCCAAATTTTCCCATTCTTTCTCCCCGCTTCTGGAATCCTCATTTTTTCTTCCATGTCTATTCAACAGTGTCCAAAACCTAGTCAAACCCCAATTACCCTTCATATTTTTTCCCTAGTCCAGATTTTCCCTTACTGAAGTAGTTTCTGTTTTTGTTTTCCTACCCAATCAACCGAAAAAAAAAAAAAAAAACTGCTGGTTATGGTTGTCACCCGTGCAGGAGCAAAAACCATGGAGGAAGCACTTGCAGCCATCCAAGCCAAACTCCAGGATCTGGATGAAAAATTTCTCGGCCTCCATCTTGAACATTCAACTATGAACAACAAACGGCAGTCCGAGTCTTCATCAGACAATGGGTTCTCCTCTTCCAGCAATTTCCATGGTCCGAAGCTTGATTTTCCTCACTTCAATGGTACTGATCCAACTGGATGGATCTATCGTGCAAAATAGTATTTCAGTCTGCATAATACTTTTGATGTCAACAAAGTTCCGCTGGCATCCTTTCACTTGGAACAAGAAGCTCTTCAATGGTACCGTTGGTACATCAAGGCTCATCTAGAGCCCAAATGGCCAGAATTTTTTCCAGCTCCTTTTGCAACGGTTTGGTCCTAGTGCTTTTGATGACTTCACAGGAGCCCTCACTAAACTTCGCCAAATTGGCACGGTGAGAGAGTATCAAACCGAATTTGAGAATCTAGCCAACCACACCAAAGGATTGTCTGATGACTTTTACCGGAGTTGTTTTATCAGTGGTCTAAAGGATGCCATCCGCTCTGAGGTCAAAATGTTCTGTCCCAACACAATGATGGAAGCCCTAGGGTTGGCTAAGTTGGCTGAAGACAAGATTGCAGTCCAACAAGGCTCCAAACCCACTTTTGTTTCCTTCCGAAATATGGGTTCTTAGCGACCACTTATACCGCAGGCTCCTCGACCGACTCCTATCAAGCGTTTGTCTGAAACAGAGATGCAAGCACGCAGAGAAAAGGGGCTTTACTATAATTGTGATGAGAAATTCACTCGGGGACATAGATGTGTTCAGCAAAAGCTCTATCTCTTGGATGTGGAGTCTCCGCCTGCCTCTGAAATTGGTGATGAAGATCCAGAAACACTGGATGCTCCGGTCGACATTCGGGAACCGCCTATTGACCCTCCGTCTCAGGATGACCAGCCAGAGATATATCTCCATGCTTTAGCTGGAATCACCACCCCCCAAACAATGCGGGTCATGGGTTACTTCAAGAAGCTTCCTCTTACAATACTCATTGATTTTGGTAGCACTCATAATTTCATTGACCCTCGGATCGCCAAACAAGCTGATTGTTTTATCCATCCTTGCTCCAACTTTGAAGTCATGGTTGCCAATGGGGGCACCTTACCTTGCAAAGGGAAGTGTCGAAATGTGCGTATCTCTATGGGATATTATACCTTACGCTCTGACATGTTTGCCTTGCCCTTAGGTGGATGTGATGCGGTTTTGGGCGCTCAATGGCTACGCACACTTGGCCCTATCTTATGGGATTTTGCTGAACTTTGGATGCAGTTTTCCCTCAATGGACAAAAACACACATTGACAGGATTACAACCAGGTTCTCTCAGCATCATCAGTTCACATCGCATGGAAAAACTGCTCAAGAAGAATTCACATGGTGTCATCGCTCAGATCCATTCCATCCAAATGCAACCATCAGCGGTCTCGACTACTCCTTTGGATCTACAACAAATTTTGGATCTATATACAGGTGTCTTTGATGAACCAGTGGGATTGCCACCTTCCAGGCCAGAAGACCATCGTATTCATCTCCTTCCTGGCAGCATTCCTCCCAACGTCAGGCCCTATCGCTACCCATTTCACCAAAAAACGGAGATTGAAATGCTCATTCGGGACTTATTGAAGCAAGGTATTATTCGCCCAAGCACTAGTTCCTTTTCTTCTCCAGTTATTCTTGTCCGCAAAAAAGATGGGTCATGGCGCCTCTGCATTGACTTCCGAGCACTTAATCACCTCACCATCAAGGATAAGTTTCCAATTCCTGTGTTGATGAGCTTCTTGATGAGATTCATGGGGCTCACTTTTTCTCCAAGTTGGATCTTCGCTCTAGGTATCATCAAATTCGGGTTCATGAGGATGATATTCCTAAAACAACTTTCCGCACACATGATGGCCATTATGAGTTTTTGGTCATGCCCTTTGGCCTCACTAATGCTCCTTCCACATTCCGTGCCTTAATGAATAAAATATTTCGACCCTACTTGCGGAATTCATTCTGGTATTCTTTGATGATATCCTCATCTACAGTAAAACATGGGATGAACATCTCCAGCATCTGGATCTTGTCATGCAACTTTTCTCTGACCATCATCTCCATGTGAAGCAGTCTAAATGTGTTTTTGGACAGAAGGAAGTTGAGTATCTCGGGCACATTATCTCAGCACAAGGGGTTCACGTGGATCCTACCAAAATCGATGCCATGAACAATTGGCCGCATCATCAGACACTCAAGAGCCTTCGTGGTTTTTTGGGGTTGACTGGTTACTACCGCAAGTTTGTCAAGGATTACAGGAAGATTGTAGCTCCATTAACTGCTCTATTGAAAAAGGATGCTTTTTACATGGACACCTGCTGCTCAGTGTGCATTTCACAAACTAAAACAAGCTATGTGTACTACACCTATGCTAGCTATGCCCGATTTTTCCAAGCCCTTCACTATTGAGAGTGATGCTTGCGGAAATGGACTTGGTGTTGTTCTCCTTCAAGATGAACACCCCATTGCATTCACCATCAAAGCCCTTTTAGGTAAGAATTTAGCTGCCTCTACCTATGAGAAGGAAATGATGGCTATTTTGCATGCAGTACAGAAGTGGCGGCCATACCTATTAGGGAATCATTTCTGCATTAAGACTGATCACCAGAGTCTGAAATATTTCTTGGACCAGCGTGTCTCCTCCTCAGCACAACAAAAATGGGTTAGAAAACTCATGGGTTATGACTATGAGATCACTTACAAGAAGGGTAAAGACAATATTGTGGCAGATGCTCTTTCTCACACATTTGATGCCCAAGGTTCTCTTTCAGCTATTTCTATGCCTGTTCCAAATTGGTTGCAATCTATTCAACAGGGTTATGTCAATGACTCTTCCTTATCTCAAATCATCCAACGCTTGACCAGAAAACCTTCTGCTGTACCACATTACTCTTGGGATGGTGCTTCTCTACGATACAAGGGTCGTCTGGTGCTTCCCCAGAGCACAGATCTTCAACAGGCTGTCTTCTATGAACTCCATGCTTCTCCATCGGTAGGGTACTCTGGGTTCCTCAAAACATATGAATGAGCACGACGTAACTTCTTTTGGCAGGGCATGAAAATGACAATTCAACAGATGGTGGCCGAATGTGATACCTACCAGCACAATAAGGGTGAAACAACACTCCTTCCAGGATTGCTTGAACCCTTGCCCATACCTACATGGATTTGGACAGATATTTCCATGGATTTCATTGAAGGGCTCCCTAAATCTGGAGGGAAGACAGTGATTCTCGTTGTGGTTGATCTCCTCTCCAAATATAGTCATTTTTGTGCTCTCAGCCATCCCTATACAGCCTCCTCCGTCGCTCAAATTTTTCTGGACCAGATCTTTCGTCTTCATGGCATCCCTTCTTCCATTGTCTCTGATCGTGATGCGACTTTCACCAATCATTTTTGGACAGAACTATTTCGCCACACTAGCACCAAACTGAAGATGAGTTCAGGGTATCACCCACAAACAGATGGTCAGACTGAAATTGTCAATAAATGCTTGGAAACTTATCTTCATTGCTTCACCTCGGAACAACAACATCAGTGGGAAAAGTGGCTCCCTCTCGCTAAATGGTGGTACAATACCTCTTACCACACTGCCTCTAAAATGACCCCATATGAAGTAGTCTATGGTCAGGCACCTCCAGCTCTTCTTCCATACACCCCCACCAGTTCACCAGTTCAGGAAGTTGACACGGTCCTTTGAAACCGCAATCAGATTCTTCGCATTTTGTGGGACAATCTTCACATGGCAAGAAATCGCATGAAGCAACAAGCTGATCAGCACCGTTCGGAGCGCACTTTTCAAGTCGGCGATATGGTTTTTCTTCGTCTCCAGCCGTACAAACAATCCTCCTTGAAACTCAAAGGGCATCATAAGCTCGCTCCAAAGTTCTATGGGCCATATCGGATTCATCAGAAGATTGGGTCCGTTGCTTATAAATTGGAACTTCCTCCTTCTTTCCGCATTCATCCAGTCTTTCATGTCTCTTGTCTGAAGAAATTTCTTGGCACCAACATCAGCGGACAAACGATTTTACCCGACCTGGATAATGAAGGATCCATCCTTTTGGAGCCAGACACCATCCTCAATTGGCGCACGCGTCAGCTTCGCTCTCGCTCTATCATAGAGGTCTTAATTCAGTGGCACGGCATGCAACCAGAGGATGCTACATGGGAACCACTCCTTCAGATTCAACAACAATTTCCACATCTAAAGCTTTGAGGACAAAGCTTTTTTTAAGGGGGAGGGGATGTTAGGAACCCATGTCTTTACTTTGTTAGTATGTTGTTGTTGGATGCATATGCTTTGTAAGTCATCCCGTAGTATTTGTTGATCAATAGTTTGTGTTATTGTTGTTGGTGCATATGCTTTGTAAGTCGCCTGTAGTATTGTTGATCCATAGTTTGTAACGGCCCATGGTGTTGACCCATAGTATTGGCGCCTAGAATTAGTATATAAGTGTGTGTTGAGACCTATGGAGGCACCGTGAAGTTATTTGTATTGAGCTTCCTCATAGGAGGTTGCCCCCTCGAAGTGGCCTGTGATCAATATAAAAGTGATTCTGAGTTCTGTCATTTCTGCTATTTCGCATATTCGTATTAATTAATTGTTGCAGGTGCCTCACATGAAACTCATGACAAAGATGGGATTCAACGGAGGAGGTCTTGGCATCAATCGCCAAGGTATTGTTCATCCAATTGAGGTTGAATAATGTCCCTGATACCAAGGATGGGGATATCAAGAGGCAACGCTCAGTGAAAACTCTTGGGAGAGTTGTTCTTACTGTCATAAGCAAGGACATGGTGAGGATCATCAAGCAGTTGATCAGCTAAAAAGAATCCAAGGTATGCCTTAGATGACAGTTTTAATAGCATAAAAAATGTAATCTTTTGTACTTTCTGTGGAATGTAGGGTCTTTTCATTACATAATGTTGAAAATGTAAAACTTATGGTAGAAGAACTGGCGCAATTCAAAGTAAGCCACAAAGAGAAGATCCTTCTCTTCGTGTAAAGAAGAAGGATGGCCTACATCATCAAGAATCGTGGAGAACAATTGTGCATGATCAGCCAAAGCAAGAGAAAGCACCAATAGTTCCAACATCCATTCATGATGAAGCTTCGTCATTCAAAGAAGTTGCTATCGAAAGTAAGCAAACCCTCAAGGAGCATTCTTTCAGATGGTTGGGTAAGAAGTGGTTTTCATTTCTACGTCATTGAAGTTTGAATGGAAATTATGAAGAAAAGAGTCGCTATTTTGTGCAATATTACTATTGTATACTTCACTTATCATTCAAGTTTTTCAGGAAGGAACAATTGATTGAGCTTATTGGCTTAGTGTTGCAGCATTTCCATTGGTGGAATATCTCCTAGTGTTGGAGATGGGAGTCCATGGTTTCTTTGGACGATATTATGTGTGGTTTTTATGCTCGGATCATTCCATTCAAGCAGATAAGAGATGCACTATTGATAGATAAAATAGGATATCGATCTACCCAGAACAAGTAATGAGATTATCTGTTTGTTAGATAATGTGTTCATAGTAGCCTTATTGATCGCTACCAATCATCTGTCCATTGATTAAATAAAAAAATATGGAGGAGAATCTGTGAAAAAATATGGTAAAAACTAGCAACAACCACATTTTTAAAATGTGGTTGATATTCGCCGATCGATGTATATCAACCATGGCCATACATTTAAAATTGGTTAATATACGTGGATTCAATCCAAGGATAACTTCAACCATGTGGTTGAATTCAGTCCTTTATAATAATAACATTAATGAATTCAATCCATGTTTAACTTCAATTAATAGTTGACTTGAATCCATGGTTGACTTTAATCTAACATTCTCTTTCACACATGGTTGGCTTCAATCCATAGCAAACTTTTAAGTAAGGTTGACTTCAATACATGGTATACTTTTAATTGAGTTTAACTTCAATCCAAGATTGAAATCAATCTATTGTTTACCTCAAGGAACTAGTTGACTTCAATCGTTGAATACAATCCTTGGTTGATCTACATCAATGTTCACCTCAGAGAAATCCAAAATCATTCTTGATCTTTTAATTTTAATATACATCAATGTTCACGTGAGAGGGATTAAAAAACCTTTGGATTGCTATAAATATTTAAATATGTTTATTCTTATATATGTAAATATATTTATTCTTTGATTTATCCGTATAATGCATATGGATATTTTGTACACTTTGATTGAATCTTTTAGTCATTAGCATTATGAAGGAGCAATGTATTATACAGTCTATAAACAGTAAAAAATATAAGCATTATATGGTACAAAGATGGAAACCAGCCATCCAAAGATATCTTTATCGAAAGATTTAATTTGCGAGAAACCAGCCAAAGATATCTTTATTGGAAGATTTAATTTTCATCACAGGTTGAATATTAACCAGTTGGGTGGCACCAATAGTTAACTCACACAAGTCAGAAGGAAACTGCAATGAAAATATTCTTTTAATTATCAAAAACTGACTACATGAATAATCTATGGATTATCAATAACTAACAAATGAGTATTCTCACATGCAAGTGAAGTCTATATTTACTTACTTGAACTTCATCGATGTCGTTGAAAAAATCTTCTAAATCCTCATGACCGGAAGGCTGAAGTTCCAAGACTCTTAAACATCGCAGTGATATGGTAGGTTAAAGAGAGATTCATGTTAGCAGAAACACTTTGAGAACAACATACCATACCTAAATCTGGCCTTGAGGCCTCCTCGCGGGGTCGATTTGCCAATCTGTTGAGCGTTGTGAATTGTCTCACTATCATGGTGAAGCTCTAGGAATAGCTTCTGAAACTCAGCGTTCCATCGTCTAATTCGAATAGCGAAGATGATGTTGTAGTTGCAGAGACACTGTTCTTGTGGATCAGATCGACCCAACAGATCTCTACTCTTTTCCAGTGCATCTTGCAAACAATATTTCAAATGTTGTCCGCAGATTTTTATTATGTTCTGTGAAGAGCATTCTAATATCAATTAATAGGCTCTTCATACAGCTCAGGTTATTTTGTAGGCCTGCTCACCTACATGCTCAGTTTTGTAGGAATATTCGAATTCCTCATCCATATGGTGGCCTATAGTGCTAGGAAAGAGAGCCGAGAGGAGAGCTATCTGCAATACTTGATCTGCAAAACTTCCATTCCAAGCAATTTGTAGGCTCGCCACACCTTCATCCTAGTGCCTCCAATCCTCCCAACACCAATTCAATTTATCACGGTGCCAATTGGATCGAATTCCTCATGACACGAATTGAATTCCTGGTGAATTTTAACCATAACCTGAAACCAATCGACCTTTCGCTTGAACCGACCTTTCCAAACTACGACTCAATGTGAAGGATGATTAATAAAAAAACTGCAAGATTAGAAAACGACCTTTAGGTAGCCTGTCCATCCTCACTAAATCTCCACCCTTAGATCACTGTGCTCGACGAATATTTATAGGGTATATGCCATTTGATTGGGATCCCATCGCCCATTGTTAATTAAAGATTAAAATCTTGTGATTGCCCTCCATATACAATGAACTATACAAATGTTCATTGTAGCGCCTATCAACGAACAAAGCGGTTAGTATATAAAGGAAAATTGATTATGAAATCGAAAGAGAAAATCCATTGGATCAACCATAAGATTCCATAATAGCTCACACCTACCCTCAAATCCTCGCTATTTATAGTGACTTGTTATGTCACCAGCATGTTGGTAAGTTTGTAACCACAAAATAACAAGATTGACTAGTCAGTACTCAATACTATTATTATTAACAATAATTATTATTACTATATTTAACTATTATTATATTATTTATGGATAAAGTTATTTCGAAATATTTTAAAAATATAATATTATTTAATTATGTTTTCTATTACATAATTTTGATTTTGAAAATATAATGTTATTTGAAATTATAATGTTATTAATATTAGAAGGTTATTTGAAATTAATGTCTTAATTAATTAATTGAATAATTTGATAATAGTATTGGATATTTATAAGAACATTAGGTTGGCACAATTGAGAAGAGTTGTAGGAGATAGATGGATGATAGACCCTCCCTGCCTTGAATTGTAGTAACTCATGGCTCCAAAACGAAGAAGGAAGGCACATGTCCCGCTTGAGGCTGGTACTCCAGTAGAGCAAGCTGTTTTACGCTTCTTGGGTGAAGTATCTAGTGTGCTAAAAGAGTGTGTAGCATGTCAAAGTCAAAATCAAAATATGGGCCAAAACTTGGACCAAAGCGAAGATAGGGAACTTGAGTAGAAACATAAACAAGACCATGATCAACCATCCTCCTCGAAAGAAAGAAAGAAATCGATTGATATCATGAAGGAAATTCACAAATCTAATTTTCCAGAGTTTACGGGCACCTAGGAAGGGAAAGCAACATCATCCTGGTTAATTGGAGTTAAATGAGCCCTTAGTTTTAAGGATTATACCTCTAGTGAGAAGGCACATATAGCTATGAGCCTTCTAAAGGAGGATGCATTGTTATGGTGGGTAAATGAGGAGAGTAAACTTCACATAGGGCCATCACAAGCCACTTGGGATCTTTTTGAAGAAGCCTTTAGGACCCGTTTCATGTCTGATGAGTAGAAACACCAACAAAGGCAGCTTTCCATGCGGTACAACAGAGGGGGATATCCATAGAAGAATTTGAAGCAGAATTCTACTCTCTAGTTCACCACATTGACTACATGCAAGATGATAGGAGGAAATCCGAGAGATTCATACATGAGTTGGACTTGGATATTCATACGGAAGTAGCCATGTGGAAACCCACTACCATGGCTCAAACCTCCAACATGGCTAGGCAGGTAAAGAAGAAGATCGACATGGGAAAACAAGCTCAAGAATAGGCACCCAGAGGAATATTTGTACCTTATAGTGCAAGGCAGGTTAGAGGTAGAAGAGTGACAAGTATTTCAGCTTCCACCACCCTTTCAGAATCCCCTCATGGTAGGGGGAAAGATCCCACCCACAGAAAGGGAAAGGAATCAATCGAGGCATAGGTTGAGGTGGTCGGGGAAGCTCAAAAGACGTAGCTCTGGTAGGTATTAAATGTTTTGAATGCCAAGGTCGTCATTTCAAATGTGATTTCTCAAAAAGACTGGAAAGGGAAGGACAAAACAGGTCAGGAACTCAAGGACGTCAGTCACAAGGTTGATACCAAATTCATGCTATGGTCAACCATCACCAAGTAGAGCACCAAGCTATAATAATGGATTCTCCAGGTATGATAAAAAGCATTCCATTGACTATTCTCATAGACCCTAGGGCTATTGATAGCTTCATTTCTCCATCTGCACTACAAAAATGTGGGTTGGCATCCTGACCTCAAACTAATTTTCACCAGGTAGAGATGGATTTAGAACGAAAATAGTCAGTATGGATTTTGGTAAAGAACTATATAGTTAAAATAGGGAATGTCTGTACCAAGATGAGTTTGTAGCACTACCCTAGGGGCTTACAACATAATAGTGGGAATGGATTGGCTAGAATATCACCAAGCCTTGGTGGATTTCTATGAGAAGAAGGTGTTTTGCATTGATGATCTCGGAAAACCAGCAATGATTGAAGGGATTAAACGCGATGTTTCCTTATGCCTCATCGCAACAGCCAAGGTAAATAAGTGTATACGAAAAGGATGCAGAATCTATATTGTAGAAGCTATTGACACCAGACATAACCCAAACTTGGAAACTCACCCAATCCTCTCTGAATTTACAGATGTGTTCTCTCCTGAACTACCAGGATTACCCCCTATTCGATAATTTGACTTCACCATTTCCTTAAAACCGGGTACTGAACCCCTATCCAAGACACCCTGTTGGATGACTGTGCCGAAACTCAATGAATTGAGTATTCAACTCAAGGAACTCATCAATCAGGGAATGATTCGGCCTAGTGTTTCACCTTGGGGGGAACCAGTCATTTTTGTCAAGAAGAAGGATGACACCCTTCGTTTGCGCATTGATTATCGGGATTTGAATAAAGCCACCATCAAGAATTTGTATCCCATGCCTTGCATTGATGACTTGTTTGACTGGTTGAGAGGTGCATCAGTATTCTCCAAGATCAACCTTCGAACATGATACAATCAATTAAGTATCAAGGAAGAATACATTCCAAAACAAAATTTTCGTACTAGGTTCAGCCACTATGAATTTGTGGTCATACCGTTTGGATTATCGAATGCACCGGCAGCATTCATGAATTTAATGAACAATGTGTTTTAAAAATATTTGGATCACTTTGTACAAGTGTTCCTTGATGGCATTTTGATCTACTCCCGCAATGAATGAGAGAACCAAGAGCACTTAAGACTCGTGCTTCAATTCCTTAGAGAACATAAACTATTTAGAAAATTGTTGAAACGCTCCTTCTTCCAGAAAGAGATCCAGTATCTAGGGAACATAATAAGTGGCGATGAAATCTCAGTAGACCCAGGGAAGATTGATGATATATTAAGTTGTCCGACCCATAGAAATGCCAAAGGAGTTCATAGCTTTATGGGATTGGTAGGCTATTACAGGAGGTTCATGGAAGGGTTCTGTAAAATTATAGAACATATAACCACCTTACAAAAAAACGCGGTCAAATTTGAATGGACAAGTAAATGTGAAGAAGTCTTTAATGAGCTGAAGAAATGTCTAACCAATGCCCCAATCCTCAAAGTTCCGAACATGGATAACGATTTTGTTGTTTGCACAAATGCATCGGGAGAAGGTTTACGGGTAGTCTTAATTCAAGAAGATGGATTCATCGCTTATGCGTCTCACAGACTCAAAATCTATGAGATAAATTATGCCACTCGCGATCTAGAATTGACTGTGGTGGTGATGGCTCTCAAGTTGTGGAGGCATTACTTAGTGGGATGCCAGTTTGAGCTGAAAATAGATCATCAAAGCCTTGAATACATATTCACCCAAAAGGATCTTAATGCACACCAAAGACGTTGGAGTGAACTGTTTAGTGAGTATGAATTTAGAATCTCCTTTATAAAGGGAAAGGAGAATAAGGTAGCGGATGCACTAAATATACTACCTCATATACATGCGTTGGTATCATCCCGAACAGATCTGAAGGATAATATTAAAGTCCATGTAGTAAATGACCCTTGGTACCATCAAATTCAAGCTGCCCAATCAAAGGGGAAGTCAACCTCCCCAAGGTTTGAAGGGTACTCATTGGAGGGGGATGGGCTCCTTAGATTCAAGGAAAAGGTGTATGTACCAACCACTAATGAATTTCAAAGGCCAATAATGGATGAAGCACATTGAGCACCATACTCAACTTCCCAAGAGTTAAAAATATTTATGAAGGTCTAAAAAGTGAATAATTCTTGCTAGGAATGAAGAAGGATATAGCACATTATGTGGCACATTGTTTAGAATGCCAACAAGTTAAGGTTGAACACCATCACCCAGCATGACTTCTTCAACCTCATGAGATACTAGAAACTAAGTGGGAAGTGATATCTATGGATTTTCATGATTCGTCTATCGACGACCCCACAAAGGTACGATTGCATTATGGTTGTGGTGGACAAAATGACTAAGAGTGCTTAGTTTATTCTAGTAAAAAGTACCTTTGATGCACCTGCTGTCGCTCAGGTTTTTCTCCGAGAAATAGTTTGTCTACACGGAACCCCTCATAAAATTATCTATGATAGAGACTTTCAATTCACCTCTAGGTTTTGGAAAAGCCTCGAAGTGTCCCTAGGTACTAAATTGAATTTTAGCACTGCATATCATCCAAAAACTAATGCTCAGATAGAGAGAGTTAACCAAGTAATGGAAGATATGTTGAGAATGTATGTCATGGATCAACAGAGTCAATGGAAGAGGTATCTCCAACTAGTGGAGTTTGCTTGCAATAACAGTTACCATAGCTCCCTTGGTGCATCCCAGTATGAAGTTTTGTATGGTAGGCCTTATCGAACCCCTCTTAACTAGGATAGTCTAGAGGATCAGGTCATTCTCAGTCCTAACCTGCTTTAAGAGATGGAGGAGCAGATGGTCACCATTAAACAAAGGCTTAAGGAATCCCGTGATCATCAGAAAATTTACGTTGATTCTAAACATATTGATAGAAGCTATGGGGAGGGGAGCATGGGGTTTGTCTGAGTGAGACCCATGAAAAGTCCCTTTAAATTTGGCAAGGGTCCAAACTTGCCCCAATATTTGTAGGACCATTTAAGATCGTAGAACACATTGGTCCTCTTTCTTACAGACTTGAGCTGCCACCCCACTTGCAGAGAATGCATAATGTATTTCATATTTCTATGCTTAGACATTACATTCCTGACCCCACTCACATTTGAACTTGGATGGATTGCAACTTTACAAGGAAGTGGTCATCCAGGTCGAACCATATTGTATACTCGACCACATAATTCGATAGCTATGTAATAAGATCCTTGACCAAGTTAAAGTCTAATGGGATCAATATAGTCTAGAGTCAGCCACTTGGGAGGACACAGACACTATGCATTGTGAGTTTCCTTACCATTTTGAGTAGACTTCAGCTTGTAACACATGGATTGGTTCTATTAATTCATGTTGATATTCAGTCAGTATTTTACAGATCTAGACTTAGAAGACATATGAGACATATTTCACAATGATACCGAGATAGTATTTTATAGTTTCTTATCATTTTTGAAGTTAGAGGACATATGTTTCATTTTTCATGATGATACTCAGTTATTCATGTCGATACTAAATTTTCATGATGCATATTTCATGTGGATACTCAGTTTATTATGGTTTCTAGATGTATAGGACATGAGGTACATGATACGCTGATTGTTGATACTCAATTATTGGTAGTTTATAGTTTTACTTATCGCATCTTTAAATCTAAGTTATGTGGTATGTGATATGGTGTTATTACATGTTGTTTCTTAGAATGATGCCTTATAGACATGTGATTCATGGTCATGCATTATTCATGTGAAATTTGATGTTGTTATTTCTAGCCATGAGATTTATAGCCATGGGTTGTGCATGCGATACTTCCTGATGTTATTTCATGATGTTATCGTGCTTTATAAGATAGATGACGTGTGGAACATAAAATGATATTATTTCGTGATGATATTAATTTAGCATTTTAATAGCTTTATCATGACATCTATAGATAAATGCCATTTGGCACATAAATGGTATGAAATCATGTTGTGGTTATTATGGTATTTTATAGCTTTATCATGTATTAGTGAGGAATAAGAGATTATATCAGACATTTGGTATATGGCATGTTATCATTTCGTGATAATCCTTATTGCTCCCCGTAGAATGCATATTTGATATGATGATGGATTATGTAAGTTGTTACTCCATGTTGATAGTACTAATGTTGAATTATGGCAGCTTATCGCGACATATTAATAAGATGCTTAGTGAATTTATGAGAGTATCATGACCAGTTAATGTATAATGATAGCACAAAGCCACTGAATGTATTAGGTGTTTAACGTGGCATGTATTATCATGATAAGATCTTATGATGTAATGTAGTGCAATATGAACTGGTAACAAGACATTCTTGTTAGCACATGATTCAAGGTTGATTTCATGATTCTTATTATCTTGAGAAATGAATACTAATCATTATTCATTATGATAAGTGCAAGTAGTTCTAAGTAAGCGACTCAAAGAAGCCTGATTAGGCTAATTATTCTGTGATTTCGTGGGAGCCCATAACCATGAATGAGAATGGCTACTATAAATATATTATGGGCTGGGGGAGAAGCTCAACAATAAACTCTATGCCAACATCTCTTGACTTCTTCCAGAATTCCACAGTTAGAGGCACACTTACCAGGAGGGAGCTTTATGTAGAAGGAGTTATGATGCCCGAGATTAGTGCCTTGAGGATGCGGGAAGGATGTTTAGGATATCCTTTTGAGATTCCTGGGGTATAATGATCTGCATATTAGGATAGGGGTATTGGGAACCAGATGCCGGATAGCATCGATGAGGCCTAGATTCCGGTTAAATTCCAATGAGGCCGTACTATTACCAGAATTTGGGAGGGAGGCAATGCCATGGTAACTTCCTAGGGAACTTATGATGCCTACTGTATAATCATCGAATAGGATACAATAGAGGGCTTGTGCCATGGTGAGCAAGACCATCCAGATTTAGAGGGGAGATTTATGGAGGTCGCAGATGGTATGATTCTCAGGGAGAGGGTGAGTAAAGAGAGATGAAGTATACAAATACACACTTATTATTAATTAAATGTCTAATGTTTCTGTGTGTATGATGCATAATTGTTGCTATGGTTGCATACTAGACACACCTCGCTCGCCACATCTTCTTGTGACAATTTGTAGGCTCGCCACACCTTCATCCTGGCGCCTCCAATCCTCCCAACACCAATTCAATTTATCACGGCGCCAATTGGATCGAATTCCTCGTGACAAGAATTGAATTCCTGGTTAATTTTAACCATAACCTGAAACCAATCGACCTTTTGCTTGAACCGATCTTTCCAAACTACGGCTCCATGTGACAGGAGGATGATTAATAAAAAAACCGCAAGATTAGAAAACGACCTTTAGGTAGCCTGTCCATCCTCAATAAATATCCACCCTTAGATCATTGTGCTCAACGAATATTTATAGGGTATATGCCATTTGATTGGGATCCCATTGCCCATTGTTAATTAAAGATTAAAATCTTGCGATTTCCCTCCATATACAATGAACTATACAAATGTTCATTGTAGCGCCTATCGGCGAACAAAGCAGTTAGTATATAACGGAAAATTGATTATGAAATCGAAAGAGAAAATCCATTGGATCAACCATAAGATTCCATAATAGCTCACACCTACCCTCAACTCCTCCTTATTTATAGTGACTTGTTATGTCACCAGCATGTTGGTAAGTTTGTAACCACAAAATAACAAGATTGACTACTCAGTACTCAATACTATTATTATTAACAATAATTATTATTACTATAGTTAACTATTACTATATTATTTATGGATAAAGTTATTTTGAAATATTTTAAAAATATAATATTATTTAATTATGTTTTCTATTACATAATTTTGATTTTGAAAATATAATGTTATTAATATTAGAAGGTTATTTGAAATTAATGTCTTAATTAATTAATTGAATAATTTGATAATAGTATCGGATATTTATAAGAACATTAGGTTGGCACAATTGAGCAGAGTTGTAGGAGATAGATTGATGATAGACCCTCCCTGCCTTGAATTGTAGTAACTCATGGCTCCAAAATGAAGAAGGCAGGCACATGTCCCACCTGAGGCGAGTACTCGAGTAGAGCAAGCTATTTTACGCTCCTTGGGTGAAGTATCTAGTGTGCTAAAGGAGTGTGTAGTAGGTCAAAGTCAAAATCAAAATATGGGCCAAAGCGAAGATAGGGAAATTGAGCAGAAACATAAACAAGACCGTGATCAACCATCCTCCTCAAAAGAAGGAAAAACACCGCTTGATATCATGAAGGAAATTCACAAATATAATTTTCCAGAGTTTACGGGCACCTAGTAAGGGAAAGCAACATCATCCTGGTTAATTGGAATTAAATGAGCCCTTATTTTTAAGGATTATACCTCTAGTGAGAAGGCACATATAGCTATGAGCCTTCTAAAGGAGGATGCATTGTTATGGTGGGTAAATGAGGAGAGTAAACTTCACATAGGGCCATCACAAGCCACTTGGGATCTTTTTTAAGAAGCCTTTAGGACCCGTTTCATGTCTGATGAGTGGAAACACTAACAAAGGGCAGCTTTCCATGCGGTACAACAGAGGGGGAGATCCATAGAAGAATTTGAAGCAGAATTCTACTCTCTAGTTCACCATATTGACTACATGCAAGACGATAGGAGGAAATCCGAGAGATTCCTACATGAGTTGGACTTGGATATTCGTACGGAAGTAGCCATGTGGAAACCCACTACCATGTCTCAAATCTCCAACATGGCTAAGTAGGTAAAGACGAAGATCGACATGGGAAAACAAGCTCAAGAATAGGCACCCAGGGGAATATTTGTAGCTTATAGTGCAAGGTAGGTTAGAGGTAGAAGAGTGACAAGTATTTCAGCTTCCACCACCCCTTCAGAATCCCCTCGTGGTAGGGGGAAAGATCCGACCCACAGAAAGGGAAAGGAAGCAACCGAGGCAGAGGTTGAGGTGGTCGGGGAAGCTCAAACTATGTAGCTCTGGTAGGTATTAAATGTTTTGAATTCCAGGGTCGCCATTACAAATGTGATTTCTCAAAAAGACTGGAAAGGGAAGGACAAAACAGGTCAGGAACTCAAGGACGTCAGTCGCAAGGTCAACACCGAATTCATGCTGTGGTCAACCATCACCAAGTAGAGCACCAAGCTACAATAATGGATTCTCCAGGTATGATAAAAAGCATTCCATTGACTATTCTCATAGACCCTGGGGCTATTAATAGCTTCATTTCTCCTTCCACACTACAAAAATGTGGGTTGGCATCCTAACCTCAAACTAATTTTCACCAGGTAGAGATGGATTTAGAACGAAAATAGTCAGTATGGATTTTGGTAAAGAACTATATAGTTAAAATAGGGAACGTCTGTGCCAAGATGAGTTTGTAGCACTACCCTAGGGGCTTACAACATAATAGTGGTAATGGATTGGCTGGAATATCACCGAACCTTGGTGGATTGCTATGAGAAGAAGGTGTTTTGCATCGATGATCTCGAAAAACTAGCAAAGATTGAAGGGATTAAACGCAATGTTTCCTTAAGCCTCATCGCAACAGCAAAGGTAAATAAGTGTATACGAAAAGGATGCAGAATCTCTATTGTAGAAGCTATTGACACCAGCCATAACCCAAACTTGGAAACTCGCACAATCCTCTTTGAATTTATAGATGTGTTCTCTCCTGAACTACCAGGATTACCCCCTATTCGATAATTTGACTTAACCATTTCCTTAAAACCGGGTACCGAACCCCTATCCAAGACACCCTATCGGATGACTATGCCGGAACTCAATGAATTGAGTATTCAACTCAAGGAACTTGTCAATCAAGGAATGATTCGGCCTAGTGTTTCACCTTGGGGTGAACCAGTCGTTTTTGTCAAGAGAAGGATGGCACCCTTCGTTTGCGCATTTATTATCGGGATTTGAATAAAGCCACCATCAAGAATTTGTATCCCATGCCTTGCATCGATGACTTGTTTGACCGGTTGAGATGTGCATCAGTATTCTCCAAGATCAACCTTCGAACATGATATAATCAATTAAGGATCAAGGAAGAATACATTCCAAAACAAAATTTTCATACTAGGTTCAGCCACTATGAATTTGTGGTCGTACCATTTGGATTATCGAATGCACCAGCAGCATTCATGAATTTAATGAGCAATGTGCTCTAAAAATATCTGGATCGCTTTGTACAAGTGTTCCTTGATGACATTTTCATCTACTCCCGCAATGAATGAGAGCACCAATAGCACTTAAGACTCGTGCTTCAATTCCTTAGAGAACATAAACTATTCAGAAAATTGTTGAAACACTCCTTCTTCTAGAAAGAGATCCAGTATCTAGGGAACATAATCAGTGGGGACGGAATCTCAATAGACCCAAGGAAGATTGATGATATATTAAGTTGTCCGACCCCTAGAAATGCCAAGGAAGTTCACAGCTTTATGGGATTGGCGGGCTATTACAGGAGGTTCATGGAAGGGTTCTCTAAAATCACAGGACCTATAACCACCTTACAAAAAAATGTGGTCAAATTTAAATGGACAAGTAAATGTGAAGAAGCCTTTAATGAGCTGAAGAAATGTCTAACCAATGCCCCAATCCTCAAAGTTCCGAACATGGATAACGATTTTGTGGTTTTCACAAATGCATCGGGAGAAGGTGTAGGGGCAGTCTTAATTCAAGAAGATGGATTCATCGCCTATGCGTCTCGCAGACTCAAAACCCATGAGATAAATTGTGCCACTCGTGATCTAGAATTGACTGCGGCGGTGATGGCTCTCAAGTTGTGGAGGCATTACATAGTGGGATGCCAGTTTGAGCTAAAAACAGATGATCAAAGCCTTGAATACATATTCACCCAAAAGGATCTTAATGCACACCAATGACGTTGGAGTGAACTGTTTAGTGAGTATGAATTTAGAATCTCCTTTATATAGGGGGAGGAGAACAAGGTAGTGGATGCGCTAAGTATACTACCTCATATACATGATTTGGTATCATCCAAAACGGATCTTAAGGATAATATTAAAGTCCATCTAGTAAATGACCGTTGGTACCATCAAATTCAAGCTGCCCAATCAAAGGGGAAGTCAACCTCCCCAAGGTTTGAAGGGTACTCATTGGAGGGGGATGGACTCCTTAGATTCAAGGAAAAGGTGTATGTACCAACCACTAATGAATTTCAAAGGCTAGTAATGGATGAAGCACATTGAGCACCATACTCAACTTCCCAAGAGTTAAAAATATGTATGAAGGTCTAAAAAGTGAATTATTCTTTCCAGGAATGAAGAAGGATATAACACATTATGTGGCACATTGTTTAGAATGCCAACAACTTAAGGTTGAACACCATCACCTAGCATGAATTCTTCAACCTCATGAGATACCAGAAACTAAGTGGGAAGTGATATCTATGGATTTTCGTGACTGGTCTACCGACCACCCCACAAAGGTACGATTGCATTATGGTTGTGGTGGACAAAATGACTAAGAGTGCTTAGTTTATTCTAGTAAAAAGTACCTTTGATGCACCTGCTGTCGCTCAGGTTTTTCTACGAGAAATAGTTCTTCTACATGGAACCCCTCATAAAATTATCTCTGATAGAGATTTTCAATTCACCTCTAGGTTTTGGAAAAGCCTCCAAGTGTCCCTAGGTACTAAATTGAATTTTAGCACTACATATCATCCAGAAACTGATGCTCATACAGAGAGAGTTAACCAAGTAATGGAAGATATGTTGAGAATGTATGTCATGGACCAACGGATTCAATGGGAGAGGTATCTCCCACTGGTGGAGTTTGCTTGCAATAACAGTTACCATAGCTCCCTTGGTGCATCCCAGTATGAAGTTTTGTATGGTAGGCCTTATCGAACCCCTCATAGCTGGGATAGTATAGAGGATTGGGTCATGCTCAGTCCTAACCTGCTTTAAGAGATGGAGGAGCAGATGGTCACCATTAAACAAAGGCTTAAGGAATCCCATGATCATCAGAAAATTTACGTTGATTCTAAACATATTGATAGAAGCTACGAGGAGGGGAGCATGGGGTTTGTGTGAGTGAGACCCATGAAGAGTCCCTTTAAATTTGGCAAGGGTCCAAACTCGCCCCAATATTTGTAGGACCATTTAAGATCCTAGAATGCATTGGTCTTGTCTCTTACAGACTTGAGCTGCCACCCCACTTATGGAGAATGCATAATGTATTTCATATTTCTATGCTTAGACATTACATTCCTGACCCCTCTCACATTTAATCTTGGATGGATTGCAACTTTCCAAGGAAGTGGTCATCCAGGTCGAACCATATCGTATACTAGACCACATAATTCAATAGCTACGTAATCAGATCCTTGACCAAGTTAAAGTCCAATGGGATCAATATAGCCTAGAGTCAAGCACTTGGGAGGACACAGACACTATGCGTCGTGAGTTTCCTTACCGTTTTGAGTAGACTTGATCTTGTGACACATGGATTGGTTCTATTAATTCATGTTGATATTCAGTCAGTATTTTATAGATCTAGACTTAGAAGACATATGATACATATTTCACGATGATACTGAGATAGTAATTTATAGTTTCTTATCATTTATGAAGTTAGAGAACCTATGTTTCATTTTTCATGATGATACTCAGTTATTCATGTCGCTACTCAAATTTCATGATGCATATTTCATGTGGATACTCAGTTTATTATGGTTTCTAGATGTATAGGACATGAGGTACATGATACGCTGATTGTTGATACTCAATTATTGGTAGTTTATAGTTTTACTTATGGCATCTTTAAATGTAAGTTATGTGGTACGTGATATGGTGTTATTACATGTTGTTTCTTAGAATGATGCCTTATAGACATGTGATTCATGGCCATGCATTATTCATGTGAAATTTGATGTTGTTATTTCTAGCCATGAGATTTATAGCCATGGGTTGTGCATGTGATACTTACTGATGTTATTTCATGATGTTATGGTGCTTTATAAGATAGATGACATGTAGAACATAAAATGATATTATTTCGTGATGATATTAATTTAGCATTTTAATAGCTTTATCATGACATCTAGAGATAAATGCCATTTGGCACATAAATGGTATGCAATCATGTTGTGGTTATTATGGTATTTTACAGCTATATCATGTATTAGTGAGGAATAAGAGATTATATCAGACATTTGGTATATGGCATGTTATCATTTCGTGCTAATCCTTATTGCTCCCCGTAGAATGCATATTTGATATGATGATGGATTATGTAAGTTGTTACTCCATGTTCATAGTACTAATGTTGAATTATGGCAGCTTATCATGACATATTAATAAGATGCTTAGTGAATTTATGAGAGTATCATGACCAGTTAATGTATAATGATAGCACAAAGCCACTGAATGTATTAGGTGTTTAACGTGGCATGTCTTATCATGATAAGAGCTTGTGATGTAATGTAGTGCAATATGAACTGGTAAAAAGACATTCTTGTTAGCACATGATTCAAGGTTGATTTCATGATATCTTATTATCTTGAGAAATGGATACTAATCATTATTCATTATGATAAGTGCAAGTTGTTCTAGGTAAGCGACTCAAATAAGCCTGATTAGGCTAATTATTCTGTGATTTCGTGGGAGCCCATAACCATGAATGAGAATGGCTACTATAAATATATTATGGGCTGGGGGAGAAGCTCAACAATTAACTCTATGCCAACATCTCTTGACTTCTTCCAGAATTCCACGGTTAGAGAGACACTTACCAGGAGGGAGCTTTATGTAGAAGGACTTATGATGCCCAGGACTAGTGCCTTCATGATGCAGGAAGGATGTTTAGGATATTCTTTTGAGATTCCTGGGGTATAATAATCCGCATATTAGGATAGGGGTACTGGGAATCGGATGCCGGATAGCACCGATGAGGCCTAGATTTCGATTAAATTCCAATGAGGCCATACTATTACCAGAATATTGGAGGGAGGCAATGCCATGGTAACTTCCCAGGGAACTTCTGATGCCTATTGTATAATCATCGAATAGGTTACTATAGAGGGCTTGTGCCATGGCGAGCGAGACCATCCGGATTTACAGGGGAGGTTTATGGAGGTCGCAGATGGTATGATTCTCAAGGAGAGATGAAGTATACAAATACACACTTATTATTAATTAAATGTCTAATTTTTCTATGCGTATGATGCATAATTGTTGCTATGGTTGCATACTAGACACAAAAGGAATTAATTAAGAGCATGTTGTAACTTAGGCTATCTGATTGTATTAGTGTAGGTTGGATATTACTATGTGATGGCCACACATATAAATATCTTATCTTCACAATAGTACTAGCTACCTATATTGTTTATTATTTACTCGATTGATTGAATAAATATGTTTTTTATTGCTTGACGATCTTAACTTCAAGACGAAGTTTCTTGAAGTGGGGGAGTGTGTAACAACCCCCATATATGAATAAAAAGGAATATTTAATATAAGGTAATATAATAATGTAAAGAAAAAAAAAACATGAAAAGAAGTAATGGAAAGTGAAATTGCATTATAATAGAAATTAAATAAGAAATTAAAGAAAAAAAGGAGGAGGAAATAAAAGAGAGTGAAGAAGAAGTGAGGGGATTTTTGGTCATTTGCTAGGGGAGCTGTGAGAGGAAAATAGAGAGAGAGAAGTAGAAGGAGGCTGTCAACAAGAGTAAAGAAGGGATCAAGCTCTGGCATAGGTTTAATTGTTGGGGGCTTGGGGGCCTCCGCCATTGGCTGGGAGTTGTTTGGGTGGAGATTCATTCCCCCACCTTCAGTTGTGGACCGAAGAGATACTAGGCATCCAGGTAAGTAGGGTTTCTCTTTGTGATCCCCAGTTACATTGTTCTATTTTTTTTAAATTGGTTTTGCAAATTTTCTTTAAGAATAGGTTGATTCACTATTCATTTGGATTTTAGAGATTCCTACAACAAGAACATCATTATTTGGTTTGGATACCCTAGAATCCTCACAAGAAACTAGAGTAAACATTTATTCAACACCACCATTGAAACATTGACAAGAGAATTCTGGATACAACACCAGAAAATCCATCCATATCACTTGCAAGTGAATGACAATGTAAAATCTTTCAATAAAATTTTGGAGATTGGTCTTACAAAAGTATGTTGCAAAAATCAAGATGATTGGAATGAACAAATACTATCTATGTTATGGGAATACGAGACAACTACAAAGAAATTGCATAAATAAACCCCATTTCAGTTGGTATATGGGAGAGAAGCAATTATTCCAATAGAATTCGTGGTTTTGGGCCTCTATATTGTGCATGCAACACATATGATGGAAGAAGATTCAATCGTGGACCATCTTCTGGAGTTGATGGAACTTGAATACTATTGCTTCTTGGTTTATTATAATGTAACAGTAAAAAAAGAGCAAGAAAAGGCCTAGGATGAGAGGCATATCAAGAAGAAACAATTTAACAGAGGTGATCAAGTTTTACTATATGACAACAAGGAAGCATCCAGACAAAATCCAAATGTAATGGCTAGTAAATTTCATTGTTGTGGAAATCAAAGAATATGGAGCTATTAAGCTCACGCAGGTTGATGGTATTCTAAATCTAGGTTGCATGAATGGTGCATTCCTGAAGCCCTATTTTTCTTCTCAATGATTCCTCAAGTGGCCACTCCTGCTATCGGGAGTGAGTTAGTTAGGATTTAGTTTTTTTTTAGTCAGGTGATTTTTCCATGTCATAGTTATTATTCAATCTCTCAATTAAATTCGTTATCAGTTAGTAAAATAATTTTGGTCATGAGGGACCCAATAGTCCCAAATCATCTACTGCTAGTGGCATGTCAGTACAACTATCTTGTTATCATTAAAGAGTTATTAACGTTCCTATATATACTAAATCGCATATCATCCACGAGAACTTTAACTCACTTTACGTCATTCTGACTGGAATCATTTTAAGCCTCCGCCACCATAGCCTCATAGCAATATTGGCTTCCCCACAATCCCATCTATTCTATTGGACTTATTCGTACACTCATTATTTACCATCCCTTGCACGCTTGCTCCTAGCATTCCATATTCCAAACCATTAAGCCCAAGAAATAATGTACCTGCCACAACTTGTGTAGTTGTAATCTTCATGATTTCCACCTATCACCATATCTCTGACACATCATTTCTCCATCTAATCCACACACTACAAAATGACACCTTGCAATCATTCCACATATTTATATATAAGCACATATCACCCTCTTCTGATAAGTTCCAACATCATCTCCCACCCTTCATAACCATATAGATAGTCCCACTTGCCCCTCTTCTAATCCATCTCCTGCTATATGAAACCTTTTATCCCACCAGGAATTTCTCTATCATTCTTATGAATGACACCTCCTCGACTACTCCCATTTTAATTTTATGCTAGAAGAATATTTTGATAAATAAATATATGCAAGAGCTATTAGAATTACCATGCATACACCTAGGTAGCTCAATATTGGTTGTTCTGTCTCCCATTTGCACTAGAGTTCATGCCACATCTCACTCTTTCAGGCCCCTTGCTACTACCACAAACCAGTAATGGAATCTATCCCCTTGTGGAAAAAGAAATTATTGGTTTTTTGACAACGATGACATTAAGAAAGTTGTTCTGAGAGATGAAAATGTGGAAGTACAAGCTGTCCTAGTTGGCTTTGTGGGTACTAGCATATATTCCCTATCCTCATTTCTTAGTATCCTTGTTTCCATGGATGATTGGAAGACCTTCTCAAGGAGTCTAGCCTCTTAGTGAAAGAGTAACTACTAGTTTTCCAAGCATGATGACACTCATACAAATGCCATGTGAGACAAATATTTTGAATATGAAGCAACAATAGTCCATTTTTCCCTCTATAATTCCAAAACCAGGAGAGAGATAACCCTCTTGCGGGAAGGGAAGATAATTCCAACATATGGTAATTTTATTCAATGTCCTATAGACAGAAGCTACATACTAATGTTGTTCAGTACTAGATATTGTACATCAATGATTTTTAGTACCAGAGTTGGATCCTTCATTTGAAGAGATCGCAACAGATGATAGAAAATTATTAGTAACGTGGGAAATTTGACTCAAGGGTGAGTCAACACTTATGGCCAAGGCCTATTGGATCCTCTGTGTTTGGAAGGGACCATAAAAGGCAAGAGGAAGAGTAGGGTAAAGGAGTGGGAGTTTAAGAAGCCTCTAAAGGCCGTAATAGTTTTGGTACCACCCCTTCAAGTAGATAAGGAGGCATATCACAAGAGCAGGAGGAGAGATCATGAAGTGAAAAGAGAAGCATAGTGAAATAGAACAAAGAAATACAACAAAGACACAAGAAAAGATAATGTATCTAGGTTTTTGGTTCTTTGTCTTATATGATGCCATGATGGGTAACTCCATGGTTTTTGTAAGGCTACACATCCATTATCTAAATGTAATGGAGTTTATGTATAATAATAATGATGGATTTTTTCCCCCTCCTTCAAATTTATGTGTATGGTTAAGATATAATCTGGTTATTATCTAATGGATCGAATGTATGTTTGTTCTTTATCTGCACATCCTAAGTAATAGATTGATATATGATGAGTATTGTTGCAATATGAATTTTAATAACTCTCCCAACTGTATCCCTATAGTTAGCACTCCTCATCACATACAGGCCTTGGTTGTGCTTTGGGTGAGACCTTTTCGTTCGAGGGATTGAACAATTTTTCACACTAGAATATATATATATATATATATATATATATATATATATATATATATATATATATTGAAAACCCAATGATATAGCCTCTTAAATAGAAGGCCTTGCTATGTTCACAACCTATTACAATTTGGATAAAGCAAAATGATGCAATGCACAAACATTAAAAGTCTATCAAACTAAACTACTCTTATTAAATTATGTGGATAAAAAATTATGGTGTGAATTCCATCTTTAAAAGGAACATTTGGGAAAGCTAACCAATTCCATACATGTGCACTAGATTCAATGGATGCAGATATTTAATCTCATAAAAAGAGAAATTGCTTTGGCATTGGGAGACATCGCTATTTATGTACATAAGAAGAAGGTATCCATCCAAATTTTGCTAATTTAAGACTTCCCTAAATCACCAAACATGAGTTCTCAGTTACCATTGTTGTATCATTCACTAGTTACAAATTTATTTATTTCTATTTCCTTTAGGCCTAGTAGAAAGGCATTTACAAATTTGGATTGTGCTCATAAAGTGCAGCATTACACTTAAATAAACACAAGATAACTTAATATAGTTATAATTATAATCTATGTTTAAAGTCACTTGATGGTATTTTTGCAAAAGGATGACTATTATATGCTTGGCACAAAGATAATACAAAATGATGTAGAATAACAAGCAAGCAAGGACAATATGATGGATAATGATTATTATATTGTGATGAGGAGTAAAAGACATAAAGGTTAGTTCAAGCGGTCATGAGCCAAACATGAGATCTCTCCCCCAAGTTGAAGAGCTCACATGTTCAACTCACTTTCTACTTTTAGGGAATGGTGCTTGGAACTTAGGGGTCAATAGCTTACCCTAGTTACCACCCGTCGATGATTGTGGAGTATATAGGGGTTTCCTATGTGTGGTGTGACAAATACGAGAAAAAGGAGTTCATAAATCAACATAGAGTACACCCTACAACCTTACGCAACCCTAAGACATGAATCACATGTTCATTTAAACTTGGAATGGAAAATTAAATACAAATTATAATGATCATGATGATAAGTTGGAAATAGAGTTACCAAACCTTGAAAAATATAATTTACAAATGACATGACTATTATTACTTTTAATTATCCTTTCACTAATCTTTGATTCTTTGATTGAGTTGATTAACTAATGAGTTATACTTGAATGAATTGTATTTGAAAATATAATTTACCAAATATATGTTGTCACCAAGGGAACAACACATATATTTCAAAATAAGTTGAGTTAACATTGCTAGAATAGAATAAAGTAACTTAAAAGTAACGACCATTTCACTCATACTACTTAACTAAGATTCTTTGGTAAATATTTTTCAGGCTATATATCCAGATAATTGAGCATTCTAAACAATATTATCTCAAGCTTCACTAGTCTCCTGATGATGATCCCAAAGTAGGGATTGAAACATCGAGAATTTTCTTACTCTCTGAACATAGTTCCTCACATACTCATTTCATACATGATTCTTGCACTTCATTTACATTTGCAAACTTCTTATAACAATATTTTGTGGAATCTTTCCTCTTTATAATTGCATTAATGAAGCCCTTTATAATACCACATTTGATCATTGTGGTATTTGTTTTGATCCCAAAGACAAATATTATATGGAATTAGCAAGGCCAAAATCCATAAATTAATGTGTCTTTTCACTTGGGTATTCTCTTTTTCTTGGGTGTGTGGGATCCGTGTTTCCATTCTTATCCTCTTCATGGATTGTTACGGTTTTCATTCCAAGTGGCATGTGGGATCCTCCTCTTGAATGCACACCTTGACTTATAATTGATCCTTAGTTGAAAGATTGCAACTTATCAAATAGGTGCAAGCCTCTAAAGTTGCAAGGAATTTTGGTATTGGGAAGATAATTTCTCACTTACAAATGTATGTGAATTCACCCAGAATGCGAGAAAGTGTAGCACACTATATTAGAGGATGCATACTTTCCTATATCAACATGCTCAATAATAAAAAGCAAGGTCTATACAATCCCTTACATGTACCCACTCGACCTTGGGAAATCATTTCCATGGATTTTGTGGATGTGTTACCAACCACTAGGAAGGGACATGACTATTTATTTGTGGTAGTTGATAGATTCATCAATATGTGCATTCTTGTGCCTTGTAAAAACACCATCAAAGTACAAGAATAAACACACATGTTTTGTGAACAGGCCTCACTACAACAAAACAAGTCATTAGTGCCAGATCTTAGTGTAATTTTTTCCACAAGGTGGGGTCATTAGCAGGAGCTAAACTCAGTGCCACACTACATGTTCACCCGGCTTCCTTTTTTGTGCTAGAATTAGTGTCAAAATCAACATCATCTTTTGCTTCTTCATTAGCACCCGAATTAATGCCTAGAAAGGTTCTTAAAATGTCTTCGAGACTTGCACTAACTTTGTAAATGTTCCCTAATTAAATCCTAGATTAAATTCACGCTTAGATTCCACTTTTCCTTCTATTGCTGCTTCATATTTGCATCCCATTTTAACTTCCTAGTTAACGTCAGGTGTTTCTTCTCATTTAGTGCCAAGTGTTGCTTCCTTTCGTGCTTCTTGTTTTTCATCCTATTTTTCTTCTGCCATTCCTTCCAATTTTGCTTCCAACATTGCTTCTTTTTTTCCTCCTCTTACACCGATTTTTTCTTTTGTTTTTGCCTCCTATTACACCAAGTTTTTCTTCCATTATGGTGTCTTTTGTTGCTTCTAGTTTTACTTCCGTTATCGCATCTTTTGTTGATTCTAGTATTTCTTCCATTATTACTTCTTCATTTGCTTCCAGAATTGCTTCTTTTTTATTCCAAAGTAACATTAGGGTTTTCTTCCAATATTGCTTCTGGTTTGCTTCTAGTTTTTCTTTTATAAATGATTTTTTTTTGGTTCCTAGGTGTTTCCAGGTTTTGCTTCTTAATTGGCATTAAATTTTGCTTCCATAATTGCTTCCTTGTTAGCTCCATGGTTTTCTTACTTTTAGTTCCAAGGTTTGCTTCCTTTTTAGTGCCTAGTTTTTCTTCTTTTTTAGCTCGAGTGTTTTCTTCCTTTTAGTGTTGGGATTTTCTTCTTAATTAACGTCCATTTTTGCTTCTTGTTAAACAACAAATTTAGCTTCCTATTTAGATCCATAAATAGCACCAGGTATGTCTTCCATTTTAATGTATTTTGCTTCCATTTTAACAACTAATTTTGCTTCCTTTATAGCTTCCATTTTAACAACTAATGTTACTTCCTTTATAGCTTCCATTTTAACAACTAATGTTGCTTCCTTTATAGCTTCCATTTATTAGTTTAATATTATTAATTTCAATTAAATTAGTTAAATATATCATAGCTCTTAAATAACATATATGATTATAGAGTAACTCATATTTCATTCAAATATTTTATGGCATAACATTTATAAGCAATTTTTAGGGAAATAGACATCCATACAAACTACCAAAATCATTATACTTATTAAATCTCCATCAAAATAAAATCTACAACATCCAATATATATATATATATTAACATGATAATTCTTATAACACCATCATCATCTATAATTAAAACGAGTCAAATATACCTATATTAGATGAATATCATGTCAAATAACTTATATATAGATATAGATATAGATATAGATATCACATTTGAAATTTATATCATAACATTTGAGGAGATCTAAAAAATACAGATATCGCGTTTCAAGTTTATGTCATACCATTTATGAAGAAACTTAATCAAAATTGACAACATCCATCCTAAATAGTAAAATCATCATACGTAATAAATATCCATCCAAAAAGCATTGACCACTGATAATATCATCATCATACAATATATATAAATTGACAAGTCAATACTGATAAGATCATCATTATATATAACTAAAACAAGTAAAAGTGAAATATGCGAATAGATCAATAACATGTCAAAATTATACATGTCCAAATGATATAAGTCAAAATGATGTCAAAATAATACATGTGAAAATGATATAATGCAATATGGTACTGCACATGAAAATGATACATATGATAGTCAACATGAGAAGAGGCGTCATAACGATATATCAACAATGATCCATGATATAGTATATATGATCAATGTCAGTAGCTACCATCAACAACTAGCTAATAATCATCATCATGATCATCATCACGATCACCATCATCATCATCCACCTCAATGCCCCCTCCATCTACCTCATTATCATCAACTTCCATACCTAAACCAGACTCATTATAATCTAGATCAATATTAGGATCAATTGGATCTTCTTGAAAATCCATGTTCTACAAAAAAAACTTTCAAAATGATAAGTTAGTATTTATTTCATGCAATAATTCATATTTATGTTATGTTTCTAATATTACAAAATATGAAATGGAACCATAATCATATTAAATCATATCGAAGTACACATACCATAATAAATTTTCAAATGAGTTACAAGTAAGACATCATTCCAATGATGTAAAACATGCAACAATTTTAATAAATGATAGTAAATATCATAAAATTTATTATACAATTGAACTATCAACTGCAAATTCTATTTTGCGTAAGCTTAAGTGCAAACCCTCTCCTATCAATATATACAATCACTACAAAAAACCACCCTTTTGGGGATAGTTTTGGATTGAGGTGGTTTTGCTAACCCCCCCCCCCAAAAAAAGGTATTTGTAGGTCTTTGGGGGGATTTCTTAAACGCCCCTATTGATGCCCAATGTGATTCAGTCATCAACGCAAAGGAAATAGTCCAATCCAAGTTGTCAAAAAAGCCTACGCAAAAGTTATCCTAATCCTCATTTGTTTGGTGTAAGTGCTTCTAACATATATAATTCCTTCGTTGAATACCAATAAGGCCATCCTCCTTTGAAGGGAGACAATAGGGTTAATGAGATTCTAATTCTACTAAGTTAATTTTAACCTAGTTAAAAGGAACTTACAACATAGATAAAAAATAAGTAAAATTAAATAGGGAAACCCTTCTAATGGTGACAAGATCTCTTATTAGTTATGTTTATTATAATGAAATGCACTAAAAATGATCAGAACAAATTCTTTACATTTCCAGGGCAAATTGATTGTTCATAAATGAATGAAAACACCATTAAATTATGAAAACGGTTATAAATGCATGATCAAATATAGAGAACTTTGTTAGTTAATTAAATGCAATAATTCAAATCCTAAATTGTTCAAGCATATGAATTACATATCAATTACATAGGTAATCATTAAAAAACAAAGATATTTGAAAATATCCAAAATACCCTACTCATGAAAACCAAAACCAATTAATGCATACAGACATTGGCACCGATTTCAACTATGTAACAATAATCATTAATCATAGTAGTTAACATGTTATAAAAATAACAATCAAAATATAAAGGAATCTCATACAATTGAGAAAACTCAAACTCAGATTAAGTTGAGAACCATGTGCAAAACCATCTCCATCTTTCATTAACATGTTTGTAAATCATTACATGAATTGTTCCAAAAGAAATAAATAGTTCAGTACAATATGGTACAATGACAGTCCACCAGAGGTTTGGATAGAGTCCCCCCCTCTACCTCTGTTTGATTTAATTATAAATGCAACAAAAAATGGATGACATTGATCCAAAAAATCATCCAAACCCATGGAATTGCTAACTATCCTAACTAGGACTTGTAACATAATCCTTCCACTTTGCATAAGCCTCCCAAATCTCAAAAATATCAAGTTAGTTTACATGTTCTAATTGGAGTTAGGATTTACATAGATAGGATCTTTACCCTTAATATTTGACCAATTACATAGGAAATTCTCCAAAGTAACTTTGAAATGAACAGGAGATGAAATTAACAAACTCAAAGTAAAAATATCAAGTTGTGAAATGTTTATGATAGACTCAACTGACTAATCCCAATTTCCTTCCACCTCAATCATTCTTAAATTAGCCATCATTGAATCTCCCAACTCGGAAAACTTGGGCATGGAGAGCATATCCATGAGATTATCAGTCAACATCCACTGCCTCATGCAAATTTTTTGTCACTTTTTTTATCATACTTGATACTTCTTCACATTGAAACATAATAAATAAAAATAAAATAAGAACAAAGAGAAAAAGGGGTAGGAATTTAAACTCTAACAACCAATAAATGCCTAACCACTTTGTATTTCCTAACGGTCAAGCATGTACAACACCTAGGAGATGTGAGCTCCAATGGAGGCAAACAATCCCTCTTAGGGTGGCCTATTTAGTCCACACTAGATGCTAAGTAACTTGAAGAAAAAATGAGAATAACTCTTCCCCCTTGAAGGAAGGAGGCAAAGGAGCTTGGTAAATGCTAAACAAGAGGGAAGATGTGAGTGATAAGGGAGCTCAAGCACAATTACAATAACATAACCTTTCTCTTGGTTTCTCTCCCTTATAAGCATGCCCATGGATTCCTTTTAAAGCCCAAGACACGGCCAATAAATATTTAGATCCCAATGAGAACTCCTTGATCTTATGATCTAGCTCCAAGGTACACAAAATAGGATATTTAAGGAACACAAGTGTGTGAGGGGCCAAATTTGAGCTTGTGGATGTAATGAAGCTTTCATGAGTCATTAATGCACTGCTAGTAGTTGATATTCTTTCATTTCTATTAGTCATGTTGTTATTGAGGGATTATCTGCATTGATCATGTGGTTGTAGTTCGGGTAACATGCGCAATAGCGCATATTAGCAGACATGTGGTTGCATGGTTGTGGTTTTGATTGTTTTAGGGAATTACTGGACTCATGTTGCTTCTTGGAAATGATGAGAATGCCTTTGGTGGGCTGCATGATATATGTTGATGATGCTTTATCCTGCAAATTGTGGAAATGTCACATGTGTGCAAGATTTGAGTGTTAATAGATGCCCCCTCATGTATGAGGTTCGGAGGGTACTGTACAGCCAATAATGCATCACTGTTTCTTGAGTGTTCTCAATGTTCTTGAAATATACAAAGCATGTGTGGTCGAAGAGGGTCCTCCCATGGGGGGGAATATTGTTGGTGAATTCGTAACAACGAATAATGTTTTATACAAACCAGGCGGGCATACCCATGCTCATGAAAATATGTCACAAGTGGCTACAAAAAGTAGAGACCAAGGGGTCACCTAAATATGTTGTTGGTACATGGATGAAGATGGATTCAATCCATGAAATAATAATTGAACCTAGAAAAGTTGTTATAGGTGTTGAAGAAGTGGCACTGTTGATAACCATAATGATCCCATGGGGTGGGGGGGAAGAATACCAATATCTCACTAAAATGCTACTACCATGATTTATAAATGTGAACATTACTACTTTTGAGCCATATGAGTCTCCCTGATGTGATAGATGTATTGGCATTGAGCATAGTAGAGACCACTAAGTTACGGATAACTAATGGATCTCCCTACTTAGTTGGAGGAAATCCCTTATAGTGATTGAAAGGGACCCCGTGGTACAACTATAACTACTGCAACTCTTGCAATGTAGTGATGTGATGTCAATGAGAGATGAAGTACATGATAAGATGAGGGTCTTATCCTGAAAACCAAGATCATGTTCTAACCAATTGTGGGACTGTTAGACCTAGCACAATACTGGCTGGTAAGCATGAGGCTCGTGACTTCCCTTGATCAATGTCAACTTAGGAGAGTACCTGTCGATAACATTCTTCAAAATAAAGGAACATAGTGTAATGAAGGGGGAAATACTGTAGATGAAGGGTTTTGTTATCGGCACGACACTAACGGTGATGGTGATTGACAAAACACATAATGCTAAGCATAGGGTGACTCAAAGACATCGATCAAAGGTGACCAGGGGTTACTTTCAAGTGATGTTCCCACGATTTTGAGTGGATTGGGGAATAGTTTTTACATAAATAATAATTGGTGAGGTCCCCATGGTTTTTGGGGTGTCGGGGGACCAATTTGATGATGGATGGGATTCCCATGGTTTTGAGTGAATTGAGGAATCAATTTGATAATGGGATAAGTTCCCATGAGTTTGAGTGACTCAGAGAACCTTTTCAAAAATGGAGGGGGTGTTTTTCAAATGCAAAGATGGGATCCCCATGAATCAATGCCATGCAGTTGGTTCCTGCAAGAATAAATAGATAGAATTGGTGGTTTCGGAGGGAGGGGGTCCCATTGGTGTCTTTGTGGAGGTAATGGTATGAATAAGACTACATATGTTAATGTGCTCATGGAGGTATGAGTGGGAGACTATGTTTCTTGATCGTAACATGTACCGAGGAATTTGATGGCACTAACTGTTGAAGGTGGGAGAGTAAATGTGAAGCTATAAAATGATAAACTATGGGTTGATCATTTCAAAGTTTATAAAATCCCTTGGGCTTGTGGGGGGTTCAAAATCATGGGTTCCAAATGATGATTGGGATGCAATGGTGCGTACACCCATGGGGGAATAATGATACCCACATTAGTGAGAATGATGACATATCATTAATAGGGATGAGAAACCTATGGTTATCAACGAGGATGTTTGGTAAAGGAAATGAAAACAGAGGGGAGGCGTTTTCTATATGCCAGTTTCGAGATGATACATGTAATAGAAGTATGGTGTTGTTGTTGAGGGATGGAGTCTTGTTCTTATAATGTAAAAACAAGTGGTAATTGGCTCTTGGTCACTATCATGCACACACAACACAAATACCCAAGTGTAGTAAAGAAAATGACAAAGGTTTTGATAATGCAAAACATAGCGCACCTATGTAGTGCCCTTTGTCAAGGGTAGAAGCATTTAACGTACAACCCTTTGACAAGGCTGTTGAGGGTAATAACTTCTGGATCGGTTAAGGCATAAGGACCTTTCCATTTAGATACAAATTTATTGGGTCCTGGTTTGTTTCCTTTTTTGGCATTGAAGACAAGGACAAAGTCTCCCTCACTAAAGGTGTGAGGTCGAACATGTCTGTCATAGTGCACTTTAGAGCAAACCTTCATGGCCTCATTTTGTTGGAGTGAGTCACAAAATTATTCATTGAGGTGTTCCAAAGTAAAAAAATATTTACTCAAGGGCAGGAGTATCAAGTAACAACTCCATAGCAGATTAGAGGGTAGGGATTTTGCACTCTATGGGAAGTACGGCTTCTACTCCATGGACAAGGTGGAAAGGAGTAAATGTTGTAGTTGTCTTGACTGAGGTGTGATAAGCCCAAAGAGATGGGAATGACATGTGATTCCAATTATATGTTTTTTAATTTACTGTGTGTTGGATCATAGTTTTGAGAACTTGTTCACAAATTCAATTTGGTTGTTTGTCTAGGGTAGTAGGATGTCGAGAATTCATGTTTAAATCTTAACAACCATGATATTTCCTCAAACATTTTGTTACAAAAATGGGTTCCTTTATCATATATTAATTACTTGGGTACGCCAAAGCATGAGATGTTGTGGTTGAAGATATATTGGTGGCCTTTCTCTAAAGTGGGGCGACACTCCATAAAATCAATCTCCTATTTGCAAAATGGATTGGCTGTGATTACGAGATGGAGGGGGACAGGTGGTGACCATGTTTTGCAAAAAAATACTTGACAATTTGCACATATTTTTACCACGTAGACATAATCCTTGAATACTAAGGACCAAAAATAACTAGCACATAAGACTTTTTGGGCACTAGCTAGGCCTAAGAGGTGGCGTCCACATGCTCCTCTATGATAGTCATTGAGAACTTTTTCAGCTTCCCCGTGTGTTAAGCAATGCCATATGATGGTATCGATGCCACAATAGTACAAGACATCTCCTATGAGAAGGTATTTTGGTGCCTAGTGATGGATACATTGACTGTCATCGCAAGATAGGTGTGGGGCCAACTTTTGATTATAGAGATAAGTTGGGATATTGCCATACAATGGGTCATTTCTAGTAATAAGGAAGAGATGTTCATCAGGTAACTGGTCGTGCACAGGTTCACCTGAGGCTATGGGTGGAAGATTAGTGATGAACTTGGCTAAGGCTAAGGATTCGTTTCTTTTGGGGATTGAAAAATCAAGGTTGAATTCTTGGAGGATAACAATCCAACATGGAAACTTGTTGTTGATAAGCCTATGGCTAAGTATGTATTGCATGGGGTTTGATTTGGTGTCTATAGTTGTTTTGTAGAGCAAGATGTAGTGGCATGGTTTTTGTATGGAGAGAATGATGGCTAAGGTAAGCTTCTCATCATGAGTGTAAATAAGTGTTGGTCCTGCTAAGGTTTTACTGATATAGTAAATGGTATGTTCATGGTGAACCTTAGCTTGTTGGACTAGAACACTTGCAACAGCAAAAGTTGGCGTTGAGATATAAAGGGTAAAATATTTGTCAAAGTCTATAGGTGAGATGAGGGGAGATGAAGACAATGCTTTCTTTAGAGCATTGAAGGAGATTTAGGCATGGTTATCCCATTTGAATGGGATGTATTTCCTAAGCAGACACAAAAAAATCATGTGCTTACGTGGCATAATCGAGCATGAAACACAGAACAAAGTTAGCTTTGCCTTAAATGCTTTGCAACTGGCATCAGGTTCACATGGGTGGGAGTTCAAGGATGGATTGGGCATTCGATGGGTCGACGGTGATTCATTCCTTAGATACAATCAATCCTAGTAATCATCCTTTGGTGACATAGAAAACTCATTCGAGGAGGTTCAATCGTATGTTATATTTGCGACAAAACGTGATCGTGCGGAGATCGCGGAGAAGGTCATATCATTTTTTAGACTTGTTGGTGAGGTTGTCTAAGAAGGAAAGGATGATGTGAGCCAAGTCATTAAAAATGTATACCATAGCACGTTGAAAGGTGGCACCGACATTCTTCATACCAAAGGACATACTTTGTAATCAAAGTTGCCCCAAAGTGTGGTAAACGTTGTTTTGTATTGATCCTGGGGGCGGATCTGTATTTGGTTATAACTAAAGAACCCATCCATAAAGGAAAACATTTCCTTACTGAAATAAGAATCAATAATCTGGTTGATGAATGGGGTCAATTAATTGTCCTTGGGGCATGCTAAGTTAATATTATGGAAATCTATATAGACTTGAATGTTACCTTGCTTTTTGTTGACGAGGACAGGGTTAGAGACACAGGATGTGTAAGTAATGGGGAAGATGAATCCTTCATGTAGGAGTTTTTCAATATTAGCTTTGATAGTAGGGGATTTAGAGGGCTAGACAGGTCGTTCTTTTTGTTTAACTGGGGTGGCGTCAGGCCAAGTTCCAATATGATGTTCAACTATTGTAGGGCCTAGGCCTCGTATTTCTTTGTATGACCATGCAAAGACACCACAAATCTCTTTGAAGAGGACGGCGAAGTCAATAATCTCATGTTGTGAACATGAGGCACCTATGGAAATATTCTCAAAAACGTCTAAGATCATAGAGATATCAATCTAGATTATGGGGGAGATATTGGCTAGATTGTCGTCTTCGAAAGTGTCGGGGGCTGGAATGGGATTTTTGAACCAATTAATATGACTGGGAGGTAGAAAATCCTTGGATTCAATGGCATATTGTTGGGACACCAACAAGATATGTGGGTCCTAAGTATGGACAAATAATGACCTATGATGGAGGGAATCCCATGGGGGTTCATCTGAGTGCATGGGTTCTATTATATCTTCATCCATGGAGAAGACATGATTCCTCTAACATGTATTCATTAGAGTAAAACGAATCCTCATAATTGGTATGAATGAACCAGCTAATGATAGGGTTGGTTGGTGGGTTGGAGCCAACATGGGAGGTAGAGACACTTGGTAGTAAGGAAACTAAATCAAGAGGAAGGATGTCCATATAACCAAGAGTGCTTGGGGGAGGCGGTGGGATCTCCTCTTGGGGGAATATTAAGGGACCTAAGGCTTCCCTAGAAACTGGTGATGGGGGATCAATATCACTAAGGTGATGATAAACCCTGGGTATATTGGGTTCTTCGTTGTCGTATGTAGGATCTTTGTCTTTTTAAATTATTGTTGGGAGGGTGGTTCCAAAAGGGGTAAGGTTATCCAATAGTCTCTTTTGATTCGCACGAAGGTTGCAGAACACAGATAATATAGGACATTGGAATGAATGATGAGACATGAACTTGCATGACCAACATGGGAGAGTAGCGCAGGTGGTTAAGGACTATGGCAGGGATTTGTGGTCGCTGAAGAGGTAACTATTGGTCAGGTATGGACTCTGCCACTGGTTTTGAAGCCATCTCTGGATAGGGTGGTGTAAGTAACCACACTGGAATACCTAAAGTGATTCCAAATAGAGTCAACTAAGCCATAAACGACGTCCCTTGCACACCTGTGGGTGGGTACAAGAATGGTATTTGAAAAATAGGAGGTACTCATGGACTCATCATTTTTTCAATGCCATGGATCGGCAGTGGTAATGATCAAGGTGTCGAGGGAGAGACAAGCACATTTTTAGCGGTGAAAATTGTACACAACAGGAAATCGATGGATGCGGGGATTTCCTGTGGTGGACTAGAGTATACCCCTAGAAAGTTAGAGTCTATGTACATGTCGGGGGAAATATCAACATAGGGAGATTAATTTGTTCTGATGATAGTGGCTAGGATATTGTCTGGGTTTCTAAAGGCATTGGGATCATAGTCTTTGAGCTGGTCGAGGGTGACAATCTTCCCAATTAAGGGAAACACCATGATACGAAAGATCAAGGAAGTGGGCGCCTTCATGGTGGACATGTAACTACACCCCAAGATGATGTTGTAGTTGAGTTGAGCATCGACTACCTCAAAATCAATCATGACCATTTTTCCCCTAGCTCGATGGGGACATTTTGGTACAATACTCTAGGTTGGGATGGCCTCCCATCGTATGCATGAAGAGCGATAGACCAGGGGACTAGGTTAGGTGATCCCAATCATTTCCAAACATTAGAGGACATGATACATGTGGATGCACCTTCATTGATGATACATCAATGAATTATATTGGTTTTGACCATCATGGGAACTTGAATGCGACTGAGGGTAGTTGCAGTTCACCTTTGTCAAGATCAAAGGTCACAAGGCACGATTTAGAAGGATCGACGACGTTGAGTGCATTGAGTATTTCCTTTCATTGGGTTGGGCATGAATGTAGCACAACTAATGTGGACTAAGCCAAGTCATCCACAATATTGTAATTGTGAGTGGCTTTCATATGGGGGTTATTAGGTGTGCACCAAAGTGGGACTTTGGGGATTCATGGGATCTATTCAATACTTGGGTGTGGTATTTGAAAAGGGCCCAGGATGGGATATGGACATCTTCCACTTGGGGGCTTCAGGCCTATCAGAACCTTTGGATCGAGTCTAAAGGTTAACATCCAGTGAGTATTTGTTTTGGAAGGAGCCATTGCCAGAGGGACGAGGATCCTGTTGTTGAGTAACGACCCCTTGACTAAAAAATGTTTGTTGTAAGACAATTGTCTGGGGTTGGGGAGGCTTGGGAGCCTTAGGGGAATTTATCACTATCTTCATCTTCACTTCCACCAACTGTTGGCAGTCGGGGATAAGAGGGAAGTGATGAGTATAATGACCATATTCCCTGCAAATGGAGCAAGATTAATTGGTCCTCAAGTTTTCGTTCTTACATTTTCTGGGGGGTTTACCTGCCCCCACATTCTAGTTACATGTGTTCGGTTTTGCTAGGGAGAGGGTTTCCCCCTTGCCCCTGTTCTTTTTTTTCTTCTTCCCTTGATTTGGAGGGTTCTAGGGATTTGCCACATTCAACTACTCAAATTGTTGAGCTTGTTGTGAAAAAGAATATTGAACGAAATTTACTCCCATATGAGGTGTTGGGAATGGTCTGTAGGGCATGGGATTTACTCCCATATGAGGTTTGAGGGAATGTTGAATGAGATTTACTCCCATGTTTGCACTCCATAAGTGTCACGTACCCACCTATCCATCCAAGGCAAGGGAGGGAACATGATGCCAATCTCTGTGGCTTTCACATAATCTCAGCCCATTCATTAGAATATTATGAATAAATCATTTGTGTGCAGATGTAAAACTAATCAATTATGCACAACAGAATTAAACTATCCACACACATCTTTCATATGATTTCAACATATCAATAATAAACATCAAATTAAAACATTTCAGAATTAAAATGCACACAGAGAACACTTATCTTCATTTGTGCAATTGCCCCCAAACAACTAGCTATGTTGCTGCAACGTTCCACCCAACCATAGGCCAGTTGTGTTAATAGATATCTCAACACAACTGCCACCCCTGAGCTGGGCATAAATCTTAGAAGGAAAAGGGAACATTCCAACTCATTCACAGCCAAAGCAATAGAAACCCATCTCAACCCCAATCTTCTTTTATACACAGCAACTCTAACTGGGCATGGATACCCATTTTCAGTAATGGGATTTTACAATAAGATGGCCATGGTCTTTCCCAAGTCGTGGGCACACCAAAAACGAAATGGCAATTTGGGAATCAACCCTGGGAGAGAAAAATCGTTTTCGGAAAACGTTTCTGGGCATTCAAGGGACAAAAACGGCCTCCATAAACCCCAAAATCGTGGCTCCCTTCCTCCCAACCATTGTGCAATACAAAAACGAGTTCCCATGCATGGAAAATGCAGGAAAATGGTGAAAAACGTGATGGGGAAAGCCCAGCTAGCTCCAAAAACGTGAGAGAGGCAAAACTGCTTGATGGGTTATGGCTTGGGAGGCAAATTCATGGCTCTTTTCTTGCCAAGGAAGCCAAACACGTTTTTCCATGCAGGGTGGTTGCCCATACTCGAATTTTGGACAGCCATACCTCCCCATTCCCCGAGGCATTAACTACTTCACCCAAATCTTGGGAGAAATGAATGATTTGGTACAAAATTCAACATGGGTAGTTGAGAGTTTGATGGGTTATCTCATTGACACTTGGCTTGACTTGATTGGCTCAAGGGTTTGAATGTTTTCCCTCCCAATTCCTTGTGAAATCATGCCCCCATCTCTTTGTTGCATTGCATAGCTAGTTGTGGGTATTTTATTAAATGCATATTTACATGATATTTACAATTCCATTGTGTCGGGCTAGCACGTAAACCATATGAATCAATAAATCGATGGCGGGGCCTTGGCCTTAAGCTCCTCACCACGATCATATAGAAAGATTACATCATTTACAATTTTAATGTGATAGGGTCAAGATGGGGATGTGACAATAAGTTGTGGAGATTGGAGCATCTTGCGCCATTTACAAAGGAGGTACCACTAGTGCTTCGATAAGATTAGGAAATGTGGTACTATAGTGTCCATACTATAACTAACCAACTAGGGGGGTTGGTATAGGAAGAGGGGGTTCCTACATAGGTGGCATGGGTGGGTATTGTGGGGCCATATTGAATTGTATAGGAGTAGGAGGAGAAACCTTTCCTTGGTGGGAAATGGAACTAATAATCCCATCTTCCAAGTGTGACAAACCCACAGGTGTACGATCCAATGACCGATGCTGAGGGGCATCAGGGAAAATAATGTAAAGGTATCCATATTATGCATAGATAAGATCGAAATGTTGGGATTTCAAAATGGCTTCTTCCTCACTTTGTGTCATGGAGGTGGATACATATTTTGCAATAGCTGGTTTTAGTGATTGGTTGTATTTCGATCTTATACAATCTCCAGCATCTATGCCACTCATGGATATGGTCTGTGACGTGTGTAGATGTGTCTTGTCAAAACTCTGTGAGAATTTCAATACCAAGGTCATGGAGAATTAGAAGCTGAAACTATGTGAGAAATGTAGTGTCCAATGTTGCAAAGCTGGCATGGGCCAATCTTGGTAAGTTCTCATATCATTTGGATACCGTTCTAGTGAGTGGCGTAGAAAGAGACGAAGCCTCACCGAATCATCCACTATGTTGTTGGAGGAACACAATAGGTGGAAGGACATGACATGGTTAGTGAGATCATCCCCTTGCTTCCCTTCGAATTTATGAATGTCGGAGGGAAGTTTATTTGGCATAGTTGTCCATGTTGGATCATGTATAAGAGGATCATTGATCAGTTTGGCCAAATCTGGTAGATTTAGGCTAGTCATGAAAGGTAGGTTAGGATTTTACCCTGCCATTGTGTGACATGCATGGTTTCCACTAGGTGGAGGCCGAGGTGGTGTTGAGAATAAAGAGTGACCCCCTACAAAAGAGGAGGGATCAAAATGGTCGGAAGTATCTCCAAGGGGAGAAACCAAAGGAGGGCCTCCTCCCAAAGGAGGGGAGGAAACAATATCTAGATTATCTTCAAGAGGAGAAAATGAAGGGGAACCTCTTCTAGTAGTGGATGAGGTAAAAGGATCAACACTCTCTTCGAGAGGAAAAAACAAACTGATAAAGGAGAAGCCTCACTTTGATGATCCTATAAATGTGGTTTGGGAGCGGCCTTGACTAGAGTATTTTCCGCGTGAACCATATGAAGAAGGTGTAAAAGCACCCCTCGAGAGAGGGGATGGGCCCTACAGTATTCTAGGATACCTTAGGGGGTTGTTTTGTTCCTAAATAGTGTAATCTAAGTGTCAAGTGAGAGTAATGGTGGAATTAAACAAAATTGAACAAAAGCAAAAATATTCCAACCACAACAAATGCAATATGGTGCAATAAGTAAGTGATATGTTCAAAGTCAGTTTAGTGCAAGAGTCCCCACATGTAGGCTATTTTTAATTATGAGTTAGTGATCTTGTTTTTAAAAATAAAATAAATGTAAATTCCCTAAAATACCTAACATCCTTCCTCTCAAATGTATCTGGGTCTTCTAAAAGCATAATTGGTGGTGACAATGGGGCCCACACCCCAATTGATTAGTGAAGGTAAAAAAAGCTAGTTCTACCTATAATGGGGGAAATTTCCCAATAAAGAATACTTGGAAACACTTCCCAATGAAAATAGATGACTTCAGGAGTCAATTTTAGTCACAATCACTCTTAATTGATGTCTTAAGTGTGGCCACTAAGATACCTTGTGTCAAGTGTGGATAAGTGGTTCTTCCTAGCGGTATAGTGTCACCTCCACAAAAATTTGAGTGGCTCTTTGAAAAGCGAAGGGAAACTATACCTCGACTTTAACCTCCTTGGGCATGGCGCACCTCTTATCCAAGTTTTCTTTTTAACACTTTCTAATAGCAAGATTTTGATAGTACCCTATAAGTCAACAATGCTATGTTTCAAAATATTGCTAATGAAACTAGATTGGTGGGCATTAATGGATGCATATCCCAATCAATCATACCTAACTAAAATATTTGTTTCTGACCTCCTGTGGAGGATTTTAGTTAGTAGTAAATTTACAAAGTTGATTCTAAGGGTCTACTTTGGATTAAGGTGTGTGAGGGAGGTATTTCACAATTCCCTTCAATTCTGATTCACCAAGCTCACAAGAAGTGCAATGCGAAGAGAATACTTTGAGTGAAAAATATTTTAGGTCCCTTAGTGTGTGCTAGTGGTGCAAACACATGTAAGGTAAGAAAATTGATTGTTGAAATTTTAATTAGAAGGGTGTAAAGTAAATGCAAATGGAGATTAACTTTTAACTCTAAAATATGCTAATGGTGCTTTGCAAACAAAGTGCTAATGAAGTAAAAGTGTGTAATGGAGGTATTTCACATTTCCCATCCCTTTCAGTTTCACCAAGATCACAAGAAGTGCGAGGTGAAGAGCATACCTGGGGAGACAAGAGTCTTTAGGTCCTTGATTGTGTGCAAAAAGTGGATTCTACACTACTTTTGATCCTAAAGACATGTCATGTAAACAAAAGCACAAGATGTCTTGAATACTAGTGACAAAAATCAGGCACATTGAAAGCCTCAAGGTTGGTTACTAAGTAGGTTTTGAGAGAGAATGAATCTTTACTTCCTAATCTTAGTCTAAGTGAGATAATTACTATAGAACATGTAAACTATTGCAAGTTAATTAGTTTTGGTTCATTAGTGAGCAGTAGTGGGGCTGCAAAATTGTGAAAAAACATGTATAAAGTAAATAAAGAATGGATCCACACATAAAACAAAATAATAGATGCAATGTAGCACAACAAAAAGACTCAATGGCATGCGATCGCACAGTTACAATGCAAAGAGGCCACGCAGGTCAGTGGTATATAAATATACACAAGCAAAGATCTATTAATATTCATGGAAGTGCATCTGTCAAGGGATTGTCTGCACATACAGTGCGACCAAGACCTCGGGATCTGCCATCTGTTGAAATAGAAATTGTGTCCAAAAGGAGACCGATTTTCTAGGATGAAGGGTATGGACCTCTTCACCTGCAAAGAACAAGATTCCATAAATTAGCTACTTAACAAACAACAACCTAGCTTAAGAGAAATGAACAAAAATAAGTGGAGTTTCCATATATACTATTGTGGAAAAAGATTGCACAAGAGTGAACCCTTCCCAATTGGTGAGGGGAAAAGCCTTGTAGGCTGTAGCAAGGCCTCAATATTAGGTGTCCCTTGTTTGTGGGTGAGTTCTCCAAGTGATCGTGCAAGTGGTTGTTAGTGGAATAGATAAACAAAAGAATAAACATAAAATAAGAACAAAGAACAAAAGGGATATGAATGCAAACTCCAACAACCAATAGATGCCAAACCGCTTTGTATTTCCCAATGGTCAAGCATGTACAATATCTAGGAGATGTGAGCTCCAATGGAGGAAAACAATCCCCCTTAGTAAGGCCTATTTAGTCCACACTAGATGCTAAGTAGCTTGAAGAACAAATGAGAAAAACTCTTTCCCCTTGAAAGAAGGAAGCAAAGGAGCTTGGTAAATGCTAAAGAAGAGGGAAGAGGTGAGAGATAAGGGAGCTCAAGCACAATTCCAACAACATAACATTTCTCTTGGATTCTCTCCCTCATAAGCATGACCATGGATTCCTTTTATAGTACAAGAGTTGGCCAAGAAATAACTAGATCCCATGTAAACTCCTTGATCTTATGATCTAGCTCCAAGGTACACAAAAGAGGCCATTTAAGTAACCCAAGTGTGTGAGGGGCCAAATTCAAACTTGTGGAGGTAATGGAGCTTTGATGAGTTATCAAAGTGCCACTGGTGGTTGCGATTCATCCATTTCTATCAGTCATGCAAATATCGAGGGATTATATGCGTTGGATGTGCGATCGTAGTTCTGGTAACATGAGTGGTAGCACATATTAATATACATGTGGCGACATGGTTGCGGTTTTGACTGTTTTAGGGAGTTTCTAGACTCATGTTGCTTCTTGAATATAATGAGGATTCCTTCAGTGGGTTGCATGCTATATGTTGATGATGCGTTACCATTAAAATTGTGGAAATGTTGCATGTGTGTGATATTTGAGCGTTAACACTCTCCTTTTCCATGGCCAATCTCAAAGAAATTCCAAAATTGTCTAACATTCAATGTTCTATGAAGACGACGTAACCAAAAGAATGGTCATGAATATTTAAAGTGTCTTGCACATCCATATGACTATATCCAATGTTCGTTGAATTCAACTTTACATTTTTTTAGCGACTCATAGAAACCATTGTCAATACAGTGTTGCACAAAATGTGTATCATGTCACTATCATTTTTGAGCCCAAAATCCGACGGCATAGATGTTTGATTTTTGACATCTTGTTGTCGACCATCCGACAAGCAACATCTTTTTTTAACGTCGGTGGCAGTTTGGCTAATATCCGACATTTAAATGCCCCGTTGAATTTTTTATGTCCTTTCCATTCGGAAATCCGACAGTATATCATGCCCTGTGTCATCGGATATCCGACGTCCATTCCATAGAAAAAAGACCATAAACAACGCCTTTAGTCATTGTTTGTATGGCAAAGACGTCGGATTGTGTGTAAGGATAAGTCGGATATCCGACGTCCTTACATAGAAAAGACCAATATCCGATGCCTTTAGCCGTCGGTTGTATAGCAAAGGCATCGGATTATTTGGGGGTGATCGTCGGATATTGGACAAATTTTTTGTATTTAAAAAAAAAAAGACGTCCAAGGTGATGCCTTGGGGTCATAAGGTACAATTCATCTAGGGTCATAGAGTACCCCCCTACTTTCCACCTCTAGAGGCTCATGACAATTGTTAGTTTCACACAAAAATATTATTTATTTATTTCGCAAATGCATATTATTCATCCTTACACATGTCACATCCATGCACATCTTTGTAATATTTAAATGCATAAATGAATATTATTCACCTCCTTCGAACCTATTCTCCTATTTTTATTCTTAGATGTTCCCTATATTCTTCTTCTTTTTCTTCATTGAGTGGGTGTAATGTACCCACCCTTGGACCCAATGCAAGGAAGGGAACATGTTACCAATCTACGGGGATTTTTCCTAAAACTTAGCCCATTCATTAGATGCATACAGTTAAAAAAAAATGTGTGCAGATGTAAATCAAACAAACATCCACAGTGGAAATAAACTCATCCACACAAATATTTTCATATTCCTTCGAAAAATCAATAGCAGTCATTAACTTAAACACTACAGAGGTAAAACACATAGATATAAAACACTTAGCTTTACTGTGCAATTGACCCACACAACTAGCTATGTCGCTGCAATGTTCCTCCCAACCATAGGTCTTTGCCCAGCCTGTATTCTTTCAATACTCAGAGACCACCCCGAAGCTGGGCATGAGATCTACAAGGAAATTAGGTCTCTCAAGATCAGCTCAGCCCAAAGCAATGGATACCCAACTCAACCCCAGAATTCTCTTGAACACAAAACTCAGATATGGGCTTGGAAACACACTTCCAGCAAAGGGACATAGAAGCTAGATGGACATGGGTTTTCCCAAAAACGTAGGCACACCAAAAACGGATTTGTGGGAAGAGGGAATCAATCCCAGGGAAGAAAACCGATTTCTCCCCCAGATGTATGAGCATTCAGTGGGCCAATGGCCTTAATAAAACCCCAAATCATTTTCCCTTCTTCCCCACTATTAGCCACAGCAAAAACGCCCTTCCCAGCTAGAAAAATGAAGGTAAACACAGCAAAACCATGGGGGGAACTGCCCAGGAAGGTCCCAAATCATGAGAGGGCAAACTGATAGGTGAATAATGGCTTGGGTATCAATTTCGTGGCCATTTTCTTGCCCAAGAAGCCAAACAAGAAAATCTAGGAAGGGTGGCTTTCCCATACTTGAATTTGGACAACCATACCTCCCATTTCCCAAGGCATTAAGTACCTCAACCAACTCTTGGGAGAAATCAATGATTGGGTACAAAAGTCAACATGAGTAGTTGAGGGTTCATGGGTTCTCTCATTAACACTTGGCTTGACTTGATTGGCTCAAGGGTTTGAATATTTCACTCCCAATTTCCTTGTAACATCATGCCCCCATCTCTTGTTGCATTGCATAGCTAGTTGTGGGAATTTATATTAAGATGCATATTTACAATTCCCATGGTTCACTAGCACATGGGTAGCATAATTTCAAATACTTGCCTCTTCTAGGTCGAGCGTTCGCTAGCGGGGCCTTGGCCTTGAGCTCCAAACTAGGAATCATACATAATATGCATAAAATATTTACATTAGAACCCAAAATATTACAAGGGTCAAAGTGGGGACCTGACAATCCCCTCCCCTTGGAATAACACCATCCTCGGTGTTCCAATTACTTAGGAATACACATACGCTATATACATGTCCAAAATTCACAAAATGTGGCAGGTTTGTTCTGCATTTCACCCTTTACTTGGGTTTTCAGGACCAAGTCCTTTGGTATTCACAAACGGCTCCTGCTGGCTGAGACCTTCTAGCTCTACATGAGGGCATTGTTCCAAAACAATCCCTTCCCTTTCTTTACCTTCCCGCTGATCTACAAGTCTGGAAACTTTATGGCGACTACCCTCTTGATGCTCCATTGTTGGGCAGTCACGGAGGCAATAATTTCCTCCACATCCCAAACATTTCATTGGCGGCTTTACCTTTTTCTACTCAAATTCCTTTGAGTCTTCCCACCTAGAATATTTCTTAATCGATCGATTGGATGAATTCTTCTTCATGGATCCACTTTCCTTTCCTTTACTGATTGCTCCCAGAATGCTTTTTACCTCTTTTTGTAGACGAATAGAGTCCTGCAAAACCTTGTGGTTCATCTCATTCTGTTGCCTTTGTAGCTTGAGAATCTCTCCAAGATTTTCTTGGGTCCTGGAAATTGTTTGAAGAAGACATTCAGCCAACTCTAATAGCCCTTGGTCTGCTGCCATGGTCAATGGAAACAACTGACCACACTTTGCTTACTAGCAACACTTTCTTATGCCAGCTACAACCAATTGTTTCACCTTCTTACCTGTGAAATTCATCATGGAAATCCTTTGTTAGTACAAGCATAATATAAACATTAAAATTAGTCAATTATTTTCCCAATTGACATGGAATGTCCACGCTTTATTCATGGGACTTCCACACTTTTCATGCTTTCCCAACATACACATGAACTCATTCATGTTCATCCTTTCACAAGAATTTTACTATTTCAGCATTCACAATTCATTTCAAGCAATTCTACACAATCTATTTTCAGCCATGACATGCACTCAACAATCTTTTGTTCTATAAATGCATCAATCAAAAGGAAAGAGAAGAGTAGGAGTTTTCTCCCTCTTAGTCTTTTTCTATTATGGAGCTACACCATCACTGTGGTTTCATGCTCCTTAGTCTCTTTCACTTCAATGTGAATGCTTTGAATTTCCCTTCTTGGCTATGACACTTAGTGTCTAAGGTCTGTATAAGGATTTTCAACTAGGAACCCTTCTCCATAGTTGCTTACAAAGCCTTTGGCTGCTATGACCCACTCATGTCCACTAGCACCATATTTCATTACTACTCATACTGAGCTCTTTTAGGATGGTCACATGTCCATCTGCATCCCTATGATGCCTTCCTGGTCCTTGCCTACAACAATACCTACACTCAAACATTGAATCAATTCACATGTTTAGTTTATTTTCACAGGGTTTATCTCTAAACAAGAGTTTAGGAAATCATAACCAAATCATATACACATGTATATTTATAAGCAAGAAGCTGCAAGGTATTCAAATACTTATTTGTATTGGATGTCTTTACTTTATTCCACAGGATCCTTCTTTTCTTTACGAGCCTTGGATTTCCCGTGAACACAATTATGAATGTTGGGCTAGCACGTAGGCTACTCCACAATCATTCGAATAGGCAATGCCAAGCCACTACGCCGACTGGGTTTTATCAATTGTTTAAGGGATATTGGGACAGCAGACACACTACTTCACAATACTAAGTAGTTAATGCCCAACCAGTTACTCTCTGGATTTCTCAATAATTTATATCCCCCACTCATTTACTCTCTGGATTTTACGAGTAATTTATATTACCCACTCATTTACTCTCTAGATTTACTAGTAACTTATAGTTCTTTGAGGGTCTTGCTTTCCTGCAATGACCAAGGTTTCCAACAAAGAAACAATAGTGTATCAACTTGGTTGTTAGAAGACTTATACCTGAAATCTTCATTATTCCAAACAAGACATAAATGAAAATGAATACTTCTCTGTATTGTGTGTTTTCCCTCTGGTCCACAGGGTCCTACTTCACTTTGCAAGCCTTGGAATCGCCTATGGACTTGGATGTAGTTAATGCTTAACTAGTACACATTCACTCCGACTAGAATTACCAAGCATTTGGTGGTGCCCAACCAGTCCCATACCTGGTTGGCCCTCTCCAGTGACGAGCCAGCACATTTGTCTGGGTCATCGACCAATGGAAGGAAACTGTGCCACTGACCATTATAGTTCAAGGCTCTACTATGGAGCCATAGGAATCTCAGGGTTTTCAGTCAGTCTTGGCGCCCCCTCCTACTAATGACCCAATAGATATTTTTATGCCTTCACCAATGTCACCACACCTTCTTGCACCACAACCCTTCACACACACATCAACTCTTCATTTATACAAGGACGCCACTCCTTCTATTGTGCAAATCAGTGGTTCCTTTTAGGAACTTTATAGGTGACTTTCTTAACTGCAGGTTAGCATGGCCCCACTCACACAAGGATGATACCCCTTTTTACTACACAGCTCCTTGGGTTTGTCGATCCCTTCCAGTATTATTTAGTGTGAGCATAGAAAGGTTACCAATTCCTATACAGTCCTTCTATGTACCCTTCTTCACTTTGCCTCTTAATGTGTAGTACCAATTAGCATCTGTGTAGGCTGAGAACACAAGGAGGATAAGTAGGCTTATCAGTATTGCTTCTCAAAATTGTATCCACATTCCATAACATTCACTATCAAGTATTGAAACACCAGGAATGCATCCATTCCCTTAGGGTGTACTCAATATTGAGAACCCTATCATGACCCGCCACCAGAAAAGGTGTGCACCCCCTTTCTGATGTGAGCCATGTAGGCCCTAGTCATACTCAAGCAGTCTGAAATGGTATAAATAAAATAGAGCATGTTTTGCATATTAACCCTAATAATTTAGACATGCATGTTCTTATCTAGGGTCACAGAATACTCATTCATTTTACAGATGTATCTTTTCTTCATTTGTGAAGAATGGGAGCTCCTTTCTCTGAGTCAACAATTCTTCGGTTTGCCACCCCAATTTTTTCACATTCCATAATCCATACATGCCTTCTTAGCATAGTTTTACCATCTCATTCTCATGTTTTCCAACATACAGCTCAGCTGAGATGTCATTCTTAAAATATGAAATGGTGTTTCACCCAAAACCCATTTCCAAATCATGGGGTCCTTCCCATTGAATTTGGCTTTTGCAGGTCATCACACATGGTCTTCCTGCAATGTGTGTTCCTGGCACATTTATCAAATAGCGAAACAGTCAGCAGCATTTAACAATAAAATTCAAATCTGATTTTCCTAATCATTCGATGACATTAATAATTAAATTCAAGTATGAATTTGCAATTCTGTCCTCTGCAGATTTGATTTGCTTAGCCATGAGTCTTTTCTCATATCGTTTGGCTCTTTCTCATGGTAGACTCCAATCTTCATCATGGACTTACCCACATTTTCCATGCCCAAAACAATCTACCTGAAATCTGAAACTTCAATCAGCCAAACATGTTGTGAGTATCTATGCATATAATCCTTTCATTGCTACAACAGTCACTAAAGTGATCTCAGAATTATAACACTCAATAATTCAAACACCTTCAACTATTAGCATTTGAGGTGCAATGAAATATATGTATATATATCTATATATGCATAGTTATCATCAATAAAATTGCAAGACATGGGTACACTATCCGTGCAATTTAAATAAATTGTAAGTACTCATTACTTCACATTCCATGCAATCTTTGTCCTTCCATAGAGCACTCTGGTATCCCATCATCATGTCTACCTTCTTCATGCAATATTTCTCTTGCATTCATAGTAGCTCATGAAATTCTCTCAGTATTAACAATGGTTCACCATTTTGTCTATTATCTAAATGCATTGCAACCTATACATATCACAACCGTGCTCGCAATGCATCTCAACATCTGCACTTACACATATGCATGCACATTCACAACATTTACATAATATTTTAATGTGCATTCACTCAATGCATAATCCCTCAGTACAACTTTGCATCAATCCGCGGATACTATGCATTCCAGCATATTATGGCCTAACCATTCATATGGCATGTACTACCACAACATGACTATAGGTGTTTACTTTCTTTGGTTATTTAAACTTATAATCCAGCATACACAATGGCATGTTATAATTGCATATGAATGCACTGAGGTTTGTAAGGAATTATAGAGTGTAAGGATCCTTTCCCTTACTACCACATACCTTGCCGTATCTGATGGATTAATATTCGCATTCATGCATTCAGTACCACATGCAAACCAAATCAACATAGTTGAAGGGGTCTTACCAAATCCTCTTTCAGTATTCATGCCATTAAGCACAAATAACCATTACCTGCATGGCTATCATTAAGATCGCTTGATGTTACCTGATCAGTTGGCCTCTTACCAAGGCTTCATAATCCTTTTGACAACCTCATTATCATACACTTGTTTCTCTCAACCTTTCTTCATAAGACTTTTGATCACATGCAACTTCATCATATACATCTTTAGCCATGCTTCGGCTGTCTTTGGTCCTACAACCAATGCGAACACGACCAATTATTAGCAACCACAATAATTACCTTAAGTGGCTCATTGCATATGTAAAACCTCACTATTTTACCAATATGTAGTATCATATATATATATATATATATGCACAAATATTTTCACAGGTACTGTGCAATGTCTGTTAGTATTCCAACTAGTACATATTGACTTCATCTATCTTTCCTCTTGCATTTTCAATCATGCTTCTATGGTCTAATCAACAACATTAATTGTCGTCAACCATAGGAAATACCTTTAATGGAATACTTCCTCTGTAACTTCACCACCTTCTTACCCATATGCAACATCATGCTCATGCATAAACACCTTCTTATGCACTACGCAATATCATGCTCATGCATAAACACCTTCTTATGCACTATGCAATATCTATTAATGTGCCAACTAGTGTACGTTTACTTTGTCTATATGATCCTTTGCATTTTCAGCATTCCTATGCCATAGTTTTTATGCATATAAAACTTGTAAAATACAAAAACAATAGTAACAGAGGAGTTAAGGAATTCCCCCTTTCCAATTTCCTCATTGTAGCATGGGGTTTCCTCTTCTACATCATAGCTAATCCAATTTCATGGGCTTTACTACAAAGCACACAATCATTAGCTATGATCTTCTCACGAAATAGCAATTCAATACAATGTAAAACATTCTTAGTTGCTAATTTTCAAGCATGCAATTCCTATGCTATAACAGAAATAGTTAAGGTGAGAAGTTTCCCTCTTATCAATGTTTTCTTGTTGCTCCCATTGCTCTTCTGCAATTCATATTACAGCCAATTACTCTCCACAACCTTCCATGCAATTCCTGCTTCTCATCCCAAGCATAGAGAATGCACTTCACACTTTCAACGACTGTCTCCGGGGGACAACGGGGGTAAAGGGGGCTTGCCCCCTTTTTTTTTTTTTTTTTTTTGATAAAACTTTCAATTTTGCGCAATCTGGTGAATAAGTTCCATGGCAATTTTTCCATTTTCGGCACTTGAAAATTCTCCGTGGAAAACAACTGAAATTCTTTGTTTCGGCAAACTTGGCAATTCTCTTCTGACCCATTGCAGACAAACTTGTTGATCTCTTCTGCCGTTGCGGAGAAACTCACCCATCTCTTCCGCCGTTGCGGAGAAACTCACCCATCTCTTCCACCATTGCGAAGCAACTCGCCCATCCCTTCTGTTGTTGCGGAGCAACTCACCCATCTCTTCCACCGTTTCAGCGAAAACTCGCCACTTCCTTCCTTCATTTCGGTGAAAACTTGCCACTTCCTTCCGTCTTTTTGGAAAACACTTAGAAAAATTTTGAAATTTTTCGGACCAACTCATCGAGTCCTTCCGCCGTTGCGGACCATAAGTCATAACTTTCCGTCAAAATTTTTCCTGCTTTCTTTGGCGAACTTATTGATTCTCTGGCGGTTCGTTGCAGATGAACTCGCCAACTTTCGCCGCCAACTTCAGCGCAAACTCACCAGTTCTAGCCATCATCTTCAGTGCAACTTAGTGAGGTTCGCCGAAACACGTCAGCTCAACTCTCTGCAAGCTGTGATAGGTATCCCATGAAGACCCAATGCTACAACCAACAGCTTTGATACCATCTGTAACGTACCCACCCTTGGACCCAATACAAGGCAAGGAATGTTAAGTTTAAACCAAATAGACTAGTAGGATCACTGAAAGAAGCATAATCACAAGATAGACACAATATTTACCCTGGGAAACCCTCATGGGGTAGAAAACCCAGCAAAGCTTTCCTCAATAAGATGATTAACCAAAATACAAGATGTGCTCCCTCCTTCTAATCCTCCTTAGCAGATCTCCCAGACAAGTGCGCCACTTTCCACAAGTGAGTGAGTGATCTAATGAGGAGTTCACCTCCTCTATTTATACACACTCCTGACCACCAAAAATACCTAATGGGGCCGACCTCTCCTGGAGAAGTCTAATAACCCCTAAAACCCAACTTTAGGGCCGACCCCCACATGGTGGGTCTAACAACCCTAGTTACCACAATTCTTCGGAGCAATAAACATCTCCGGATACATAATAAAATCACATCGGAGGGATGGAACATCTCCGGAATAAATAATGTACAAATATAATATTCTTAGAAGTTACAATATTCAACACTTCCCCTTAACGAGAAGGATATTATGACAACATCTGCAGGAGCAAGGAGTCATTTACTATATCATCTATATATCATCGGAAGCTTTCTTCAATTCATCATCATCAGTAACTTGACCAGTTACTGGAACATCAGCATCATCAGCATCGTCATAATACGCGATCAACAACATCGCCATCACACGATCATCAGTATCGCCATCACACGATCATCAACATCGTCATCGTCATTGTACGATCATTAGCATCGCCATCACACGATCATCAGCATCGTCATCGTCATCGTACGATCATCAGCATCGTCATCGCACGATCATCAGCATCGTCATCGTCATCGTACGATCATCAGCATCGTCATCGCACGATCATCAGCATCGTCATCGCAAGATCATCAACAGCAGTTCTCTATGTCCAGTCATGTACCTTTTGAACCGAAGTCGAGGGACGATCCAGTCCTATCATGTTCTCGGAGACCACATGTCTACGGCTCAGTTTACAGGACCAAAGTCCAAGGATGATCCAATCATTACCGTACATTTAGGACAGCGTCCAAGGATGGCTTAATCCTCAACCGTTCATTTAGGGCCACGTCCAAGGATGACTTAATCCTCTACCGTACATTTAGGACCACATCCAAGGATGACTTAATCCTCCACCGTACATTTAGGACCACATCCAAGGATGACTTAATCCTCTACCGTGCATTTAGGACCACGTCCAAGGATGACTTAATCCTCCACCGTGCATTTAGGACCACGTCCAAGGATGACTTAATCCTCCACCGTGCATTTAGGACCACGTCCAAGGATGACTTAATCCTCCACCCTGCATTTAGGACCACGTCCAAGGATGACTTAATCCTCCACCGTGCATTTAGGACCACGTCCAAGGATGACTTAATCCTCCACCGTGCATTTAGGACCACATCCAAGGATGACTTAATCCTCCACCGTGCATTTAGGACCTACGTCCAAGGATGACTTAATCCTTCAACCGTGCATTTAGGACCTACGTCCAAGGATGACTTAATCCTTCAACCATGCATTTAGGACCTACGTCCAAGGATGACTTAATCCTTCAACCGTGCATTTAGGACCTACGTCCAAGGATGACTTAATCCTTCAACCGTGCATTTAGGACCTACGTCCAAGGATGACTTAATCCTTCAACCGTGCATTTAGGACCTATGTCCAAGGATGACTTAATCCTTCAACCGTGCATTTAGGACCTACGTCCAAGGATGACTTAATCCTCCATCGTCCATCTAGGACTTCATTCTCGAAGACTTACGTCTACATCTCTTCTTTAGGACTGAAGTCCAGGAATGATCCAATCCCTTCACATGTTCACTAAGAACTTCATTTTCTAAGACATACGTCTACGGCTCTTCTTTCGGACTGAAGTCCAGGAATGATCCAATCCCTTCACATGTTCACCGAGAACTTCATTTTCGAAGACATACGTCTACGGCTCTTCTTTCGGACTGAAGTCCAGGAATGATCCAATCCCTTCACATGTTCACCGAGAACTTCATTTTCGAAGACATACATCTACGACTCTTCTTTCGGACTGAAGTCCAGGAATGATCCAATCCCTTCACATGTTGTATACCAAAAACATGTATCCTCATCATCAAAACATGTATAACCACGACATGTATCATCATCAACAAAACATGTATAACCACAACATGTATCATCATCATCAAAACATGTATAACCACAACATGTATCATCATCATCAAAACATGTATAACCACAACATGTATCATCATCAACAAAACATGTATAACCACAACATGTATCATCATCATCAAAACATGTATAACCACAACATGTATCATCATCAACAAAACTAACATCAAAAGCATGTATACATCTATCATCAAAACTAACATCAAAAGCATGTATACATCTATCATCAAAAGAAAGAATATAAGAGTCCTAAATCTAAATAATTCTAGGTAACTAAGTGCAGTAAATAGGTAACCTCATCATTGATGAGATAGACTTGTTGTCGGATACTGTGCTACTCCCCCTTTCGAGGAAGGTCCTTCTGAACTACACCAAGCTTGTCTCGGAAGTGTTCAAACTTTACTCGAGATAGAGGTTTCGTCAGGATATCAGCAATTTGATCCTCAGTGCTTATATACTCGAGCTTGATAGCTCCTCTCTGCACCATATCTCGTATGTAAAAGTATCGGATCTCGATGTGTTTTGACTTATCGTGAAATACAGGATTTTCAGTCATCTTGATGCAGCTTTGATTATCACACATGATCACAGTGGGGTACATTTCTAAGTCAAACACTCCAGATAAAAGTTTCCGAAGCCATACTGCTTCACAGCTGGCAGAGCAGGCAGCTATATATTCTGCTTCAGCAGTACTGAGGGCCACACTAGATTGTTTCTTGCCGAACCATGAAATCATGGCAGATCCAAGACCATAACATCCGCCTGAAGTACTTTTTCTATCTGAGACATTACCTGCCCAATCAGAATCTGAGTAACCATGTAGTTTGAGTTCATGACCTCCAAGATAAAATAGACCAAAATCTAATGTACCTTTTAGGTACCTCATTATATGCTTTGCAGCTATTAGGTGAACCTTTCTGGGTTCTACTAGAAATTGACTTAGGGTAATTACAGCAAAGCATATATCAGGCCTAGTATTGGTTAAGTACATTAATGATCCAATGATTTGTCTATATAGAGTTATGTCCACTAATTCTGATGAATCATTAACTAATAACTTTAAGTTGGAGTCCATGGGAGTGGCCTTGGCTTTACACTCCAACATATCAAATCTTTTGAGAATCTCCACAGTATACTTACCTTGATTTAGAAAGATTCCTTTTGGTTCTTGTCATACTTCTAAGCCTAAGAAGTAATGCATTAATCCGAGATCTTTCATCTCGAATTCTGAAGAAAGCTTCTTCTTGCTTTCAATAATTTGTTTCTCATCTCCAGTTAGAAATAGATCATCTACGTATAACAGCAATATAACTGGTTCATCATCCATCACTTTGAGATAAAGATTTGGGTCAGCTTTACTTTTGGTAAAGCCCATGCTAGTTAGGAAATTGTCAATTCTTCCGTACCAAGCCCTGGGAGCTTGTTTCAACCCATATAATGCCTTCTTCAATTTGCATACATGAGTTCTTCCATCATTAACCTCAAACCCTTGAGGTTGCTCTATGTATACTTCTTCTTCAATTACACCATTCAGAAAAGCTGTCTTAACATCCATTTGGTGTAATTTCCACTTCATCATGGATGCAAGTGCCATGATAGTTCTAATTGAAGTATACCTAGCAACTGGTGCAAATGTTTCTTCATAGTCAATTCCCTCCTTCTGAGAGAATCCTCTGGCTACAAATCTTGCTTTATATTTTTCAATGCTTCCATCCGCGGCATGTTTTATTTTGAAAATCCATTTGGAAGAAACCACACTCTTATCTTTCGGTTTGGGAACTATATCCCAAACATCATTTTTCATTATTGACTGATATTCTTCTGTCATTGCTTCTACCCATTCTTTCTTCTGAGCTGCCTCTTCATAGCTAGTAGGTAGTTGATCCACAAGATCACACATCAAGGCCATATAGTTGGACACTAGCTTTGGTTTCTTTCTTTCTCTAGTGGAGCCTTCAGGAGCTCCATATCTTTCAGCCCCTTGAATAATATCTCTATCCCATGCTGGCCTTCTTTTCTTGGATAAGTCTGTAATAGGAGGCTCTTGTGGTTCCAACATGTCATGATCCTCTGGAGAATCATCTTCAGGCATGGGAAAAACCTCTGTGATTCTGGGAGAAGTATCTTCTTCATAGATTTCATCAAGTTGGCACTTCTTGGATTTCTTGAGAGCTGCTTCTTCATCAAAAGTTACATCTCTACTTATTTCTATGTGATGAAAGCCTGGAATGTAAATTCTGAAGGCTTTGGATGATTCACAATAACCAACAAATATTCCCTTCTTACCAGAAGGGTCCAACTTGGTTCTCTTTTCTTTTGGAATGTGGATGTACACAGGACACCCAAATATTTTAAGATGACTTACCTCGGGCTTCTTACCTGTAAACACTTCTTCTGGAGTTTTGAACTCAAGAGCACTATGAGATAATCTATTTTGCACATATACTGCTGTCTTGGCTACCTCAGCCCATAGATACATGGGAAGATCTTGATCATGTATCATGGTCTTCACAGCTTCCATGATTGTTCTATTTTTCCTTTCAGCCACCCCATTTTGTTGGGGATTATAAGGAGTAGTTAGTTCCCTTTTGATTCCAGCTTCTTTACAAAAGTCCTCAAATTCCTTTGAGGTAAATTCTCCGCCATTATCTGTTATGAGAATCTTGATTCTCTTTTCTGATAGATTTTCTATTAGAGCCTTCAACTCTTTACATTTTCCAAAGACTTCATTCTTACCTTTCAGGAAGTATATCCAAGTTTTCCTTGAATGGTCATCAATGAATGAAAGATAGTATTCAAACCCACTTAGAGAAGTGGTGGGCATTGGTCCACATACATCCGAGTGTATTAGTTCCAAAATGTTCTTAGTCTTTGTTTCACTCTTTGGAAAGGGGTTCTTGATATTTTTCCCTTTCTTACACCCTTTACATGAGCCATCATGATCAGCTTTCAAATCTGGTAATCCTATGACTACCTTGCTTACATAGGGTAAAGCTTTAAAGTTGATGTGAGCTAATCTTCTATGCCATAGCTCACTGGGGCTAGAGATCTCATGTGCAAGGGCAGCTTCTGGATGGCCCTTGAGTTTATAGAGACCTCCTTCTTCTTCACCAATAACAACTGCATCTTTAATTGTCTTTCCTTTGGACCACATGAGTACTTGTCCATCTATGAAGGCTACTCTAAAACCTTTCTTATCTAGTGCTGAAATGGAGAGAAGGTTTTTCTTTAATCCTGGTACATATAAGATGTCTTTCATCTTCAAGGGTGTTCCAGAATCTAGCTTATAGCTAGCTTCACCAATTCCTTTGATGGGATATTGGTAGTCATCTCCTAGAGATACTTTCTGTGAAGAAGTCTTTTCTTCAAGATTTGAGAATGTCTTCCTTTGACCTGTCATGTGCTTGGAAGCACCACTGTCAATGAGCCATGTATCTTCTCCAGGAGATACGGATCCAGAGAGTGCAGAGAATAGAACATATTCTTCTGAATCTTCTTTCTTCACTTTACATCTTTTCCATTTAGGCTTTACCTCTACCTCTTCTTCTTCTTCATCTTCTTCCTCTTCTTCTTCTTCACTATCATTTTCTGCCATATGTGCATGATGTCTTTTGTGGAAGACCTTCTTCTTTTGAGAAGGACAGAATCTAGAGATGTGTCCTAATTTATGACAATTGTAGCATTCTACTGTGGAAAGATCTCTTGCTGAATTGGGTCCTCTTCTCTTGTTAGATCTAGAGAAGTGTTGAGATCCTTTGTGGTCAACTCTCTTGAGATGACTCATTCTTCTTCTTTTGGTATGAGTGGCCAAAGCTTGGTCATCCTCTTTGAGAAGAGCTTCTCTGTTTGCAACCCTAGCTTCTTCTTGAACACAATCCTCCCATACTATATCAAACTTCATGCTCTCTTTCCTGGCACACATGGTTTGTATAAATGACTCCCAAGATCTAGTGAGACCATTGAGAGCAGTCATCACAAGTTCATCCTCATCAAGGGTATCACCAATTGCATCTAGTTGTTCCTTGATTTGTGAAACCCTTGAGAAGTAGTCTTGAATGGATTCTCCTTTGTGCATCTTGGTACTCTTCAATTGAGTCCTCAGGTTCATCTTTCTATTGATGTTCTTTCCTTCATACATTCTTCCTAGGGCATCATACATTTCCTTTGGAATCTTCTTGGAGGCCACTTGGGGAATCAAGTGGTCTTTAATGGAATCAGCTATGATTCTCTTTGCCCTAATCAAATCCTTCCTATGCTTTTCTTTGGCTTCATCTCCTTCTGGTTCTGCAACTTCTTCCTTGATATACTGAGCAAGATCATTCTCCTCAAGAATGAGACCAATTCTGTATTTCCATGCTCGGAAATTTTCTATACCTTCTAGCTTGTCTTCAAGCTTAGTGTTTGGAGCCATCTTCTCTTGGGGGAGTCCAAGAGACAGAGCAGACTTACCTGAAAAGTTACTTTTCACTTTTCCGGAATCTGGAACAGAATTTTATCGCACTTTTGGTAGAATTAGGGTTTGACTTTCCCGGAGTTCTACTCAACCAAAAAGTTCGATCTATAGCTCAAAAGAATGCTCTTGAGAAGGGCTCTCCAGCCATGTAATCAGAATTCAAAAATTCCAACTTTTTTCTGAAACCAAAATCTGATGTATCGCACTTTTGGTAGAATTAGGGTTTGGATTTCCCGGAGTTCTACCCAACCAAAAAGTTCGATCTAGGGCTTAAAAGAAAGGTATTGAAAAGGGCTATCCAGCCATGCAACCAAAATTCAATAATACCAACTTTGGGCTGAAACCCTAACTTCACTTGGAGAGAGAGAGAGAGGTATTCTTACCTTGTGAAAGATGTCCTATTCAGTATGGCTCTGATACCATGTTAAGTTTAAACCAAATAGACTAGCAGGATCACTGAAAGAAACATAATCACAAGATAGACACAATATTTACCCTGGGAAACCCTCATGGGGTAGAAAACCCAGCAAAGCTTTCCTCAATAAGATGATTAACCAAAATACAAGATGTGCTCCCTCCTTCTAATCCTCCTTAGCAGATCTCCCAGACAAGTGCGCCACTTTCCACAAGTGAGTGAGTGATCTAATGAGGAGTTCACCTCCTCTATTTATACACACTCCTGACCACCAAAAATATCTAATGGGGCCGACCTCTCCTGGAGAAGTCTAATAACCCCTAAAACCCAACTTTAGGGCCGACCCCCACATGGTGGGTCTAACAACCCTAGTTACCACAATTCTTCGGAGGAATAAACATCTCCGGATACATAATAAAATCACATCGGAGGGATGGAACATCTCCGGAATAAATAATGTACAAATATAATATTCTTAGAAGTTACAATATTCAACAAGGAACATGTTACCAATCTATGGAGATTTTTCCTAAAACTCATCCCATTCATTAGATGCATACAGTTAAAAAAAAATGTGTGCATATGTAAATCAAACAAACATGCACAGCGGAAATAAACTCATCCACACATATATTTTCATATGCCTTCAATATATCAATAGCAGTCATTAATTTAAACACTGTAGAGATAAAACACATAGATATAAAAAACTTATCTTTGTTGTGCAATTGACCCACATAACTAGCTATGTCGTTGCAATGTTCCTCCCAACCATAGGTCTCGGCCCAGCTTGTATTCTTTCAGCACTCAGAGACCACCCTGAGATGGGCATGATATCTACAATGAAATTGGGTCTCTCAAGCTTAGCTCAGCCCAAAGCAATGGATACCCAACTCAACCCCAGAATTCTCTTGAACACAAAACTCAGATATGGGCTTGGAAACACACTTTCAGCAATGGAACATAGAAGCTAGATGGACATGGGTTTTTCCAAAAATGTAGGCACACCAAAAACGGACTTATGGGAAGAGGGAATCAATACCAGAGAAGAAAACCAATTTCTCCCCCAAATGTATGAGCATTCAGTGGGCCAACTACCTCAATAAAACCCCAAATCATTTTCTCTTCTTCCCCACTATTAGCCACAGCAAAAACGCCCTTCCCAGCTAGGAAAATGAAGGTAAACACAACAAAACCATGGAGGGAACTGCCCAGGAAGGTCCCAACTCGTGAGAGAGCAAACTGATAGGTGAATAATGGATTGGGGAGCAATTTCGTGGCCCTTTTCTTGCCCAAGAAGCCAAACACGAAAATCTAGGAAGGGTGGCTTGCCCATACTCGAATTTGGACAGCCATACCTCCCATTCCCCAAGGCATTAACTACCTCAACCAACTCTTGGGAGAAATCAATGATTGGGTACAAAAGTCAACATGGGTAGTTGAGGGTTCATGGGTTCTCTCATTAACACTTGGCTTGACTTGATTGGCTCAAGGGTTTGAATATTTCTCTCCCAATTTCCTTGTAACATCATGCCCCCATCTCTTGTTGCATTGCATAGCTAGTTGTGGGCATTTATATTAAGATACATATTTACAATTCCAATGGTTCACTAGCACATGGGTAGCATAATTTCAAATACTTGCCTCTTCTAGGTCGATCGTTCGCTAGCGGGGCCTTGGCCTTGAGCTCCATGTTAGGAATCATACATAATATGCATACAATATTTACATTATAACCCAAAATATTACAAGGGTCAAAGTGGGGACGTGATAGTGGGCGCACATAAAATGTTTACTTTCTATATCAATAAAAAATATGGTATTTCTCTCTCATTCATCTATTTCCTTAATGTAACTGGTAGAATAGGCAACGCTTCATCCATGCTAGAGAAACTAAAACGTTTGTGTGTTTGAGAAGAATACATTAGTTGTATACACTTAACATAATTCTCGTCGTCGTAACCATTTTTTACCTTGATTTCAAGAGGTGGCTATGAAGACGAATGATCATAAAGCATCGTTTCATATATCTATGATTTTCTCAAAACTCAAGAATGAAGATAAAGAGGATTTCCACAGTAATCTGTTCCATCCAAACCTATCAAGTGTACCTTTAGGTCAGCAGTATTCTTGTCTACAAACTGTAGCAGTTGTTTGGCCATTTTCACCTTGTAAATTGAAGGATTCCTCCAAACACAAACCACTTATATGTTACGCAAACTTCTTTCAGGGCTTTGTTACATTTAAACACCATCGCACAACTTCTTTCAAGGATTTGTTACATTTATTTTCAAGATCTTTCCACTAATGCGAATATTTTATTATCAGCTTACATGCGATTTCATTAATTAAATCTGGTTTTGTGTATTGACACCGGATCCATTTAAGAGTTTGGATGATCGGTTGTATGCATGATTCAAGTGCTTCCATAGATGGTGGATACAAATTATACATTTTCCGTCACATCAGAGTTGTGGAAAAAAAATGAAATGACCTTCTGTTGGCTTGGTTTTGCAACCAAGCTTTGTGCAATGGGCACCTATCAAGAATGTGATAGCAGTTTCAATATTGAAAGCAAAAACGATTATGAATTAAATCTAAATCTAAACTAACATGTGCATCTAACAAATAAATTTAAAAACGATTCAAGAACAAGAAATAAAAGAATAGATGTTTTGTATTAAGGTACCTCAACTGGTGAGGATTTGTGTTGAGCAACTCCAAAGGTGAGTAGCTCCAAGCTCCAAAGGTCTCTTCTCCAAGATGCTGAAAATGGCAAAAAGTCTCCTGAGAGATTTTCACAGCGTCAGGATAGAATGATGGATGGATGGAAAGTGAGGAGCCCCTACCACCTTTTTATAGTTTTTGGTGGTGGGGAATACCATTATGGTTTTGAGGAAACCAATGGTATTGAACAACATGGTTTAGGTACCTTTTCCCTCCTTTTTCCTTTTTTGAATATTTTTAATATTTTTATTCCCTTTTTAATATTTTTGGGAATTATATACCATTTTTTAGGGTTTTTTTATGCTTTTTTGAGGAAAAATATTCACTTTGAGGAGAAAAAGGGGTGTATTATGGTCTTTTGGTGACCTTTTGATGGATTTAGAGGCTCAAATGGTGGAAAAGTAGACAAATGGGTCATGTGAATAAGGAAATGAGCTAGTGAGCACTTTTTGGGTGTTAATAGATTAACCCCTGATGTGTGAGGGCAGGAGCTCATCGTATGGCCGATAGACATCATAGTTCTTTTGTCTTTTTCCTGGGGTTTGGGGAAGAGAAGAGACCGGTTGGAGACTGGATCCACGGCCCTTGGAAGCTGCAAAATAAAAAATATTACATGGCCTCAATATGAATGAGGAATAATCTCTGATAATGGACGAGGTGGGCATACCCATGCTCGTATCAAGACATATACATAAAAATTAGTCCCAAGAAGGGGGACCTGACTAATAAAATAAAAAATCTGCTGGTACATCATAATGGTCCAAAGGAGACACTATTTTTGGATGTACTCATGATCATAACATGACTGATCTCAATAACTGATACACTAGAATAAAGCGACAACCGTTCTGAACAAGGTCTCAGAAGGGTTGATGAACTGCTGAATCTAAAGGTGTCCAACATCTGTAGGGACTCAATGACTCTGAGTCAACTCTGAGGAGTATATGTAACTGTATACTCGAGGGAGTATAAAACTGAGGTACATCTGAATATTGTCGCCATGCGCAACCTAGATATTTATAGGAAAATGTAATTGGTTGTTTCCATAAGTAGACTTTCAAATATGGAAGAGTCAGGTGGTATCCGGGGTCTTCAACAAATAACTGAAAGGACCAATACCCTGTACGAGTCTCAATGATGCGATCAACGTGTTGAAGTCGAGCATGTGAGAAACAACCATTTGGAGAGGCACTGAGGACTCTTCTCGAAATGATTCGTAGGAACTCATCATAAATGGTGACGAGTTCGAGACACAGGGACCTCTAGGTCTATTCTCTGGAATAAATTTGGTTGTCGTTGACAGAGGGAGGCCAGGAACTAACAAGGCATTGATGTTTCCTTGATAGGAGCACGAGGTGTAGAACTAAAGTGTGGTAGTACTGATGGTAGGATTGACATACTATGAGGATGGGAAATAACTGGGGGCATAGAGTGGGTGGACTCAAACTTCCTTTGCTCAGAGCATGATGACATGGTTGACCTGGCAGCGTAGGGAACTGACTTGTAGGTGTGGGGATCATAGCTTTTAAGTCTGAAGGGTATGTATTAACTCTGGGGGGGGGACGAGCTAATGGGTGATGTCGAGGGATTCTCAGGGTGACATACTGCAGAATACTCTGAACAAAGGAGACCAAAATGGGGAAGCTACCATATGAGTGGACATGATCTGTTGTGGCGCTGAGAAGCACCATTGGCTCCTTCTTCGTAGTTTTAATGAGCTCCATGAAGGGATAAAAGTGTGCTCTGAGATGGTACTATCCTGTGGATTTTGTGAGCCCGGGACTATTCGTGCTCATGGGTGCTTTCATTTTTAAGGAGTCTGAAAACGATAAGAAGACTCTGCAGTGGTTGTGAGTACCGTCCTGTGGGTTTTTATGAGCCCAGGATGGTGATTGCTCGTTGTCGCCTACATGTTTAGAGAGTCTGAAAGCGGTAAGTGGACTCCATTGGTTTTCTTTTTCGTAATTTAGTCTCCAAGGCCCGAAAAAGCATAAAATGATGTAAATGGAGAACTCTTCTAGCCGATGTGACTAGAGTATTCATTTTTCGTAATTAGTCTACAAGGTCCAGAAAAGGGATAAACATATACTAAGTAGACGCCCTTTCAGATACATTTAGCAAGCATGAAAGGAAGCAAGGTTGCTCGACGATCTTTTCATTGTTTTAGGAGTTAGAAAAGAGCTTAATAGAAACTCCTTAAGTGCCTTTTTCGTAAAAGGGATTGCTTGGCTCGAAAAAGGGGTAAAACTATATCGAACAAAAAAGGGATTGATGAGAGCGAGAAAAGGTCTCAAGCATCATCATGAGTGCGGAATACTGAATCCGGTGACATAAAGATTGTCAAAAAGGGGCAACGACCAATGTGGCACGCAAACCGAGGTGATGAGTGGCATTTTGAAAAAATGCCCAAAAATTATGGTGTGAGAGTGAGAAATGATCTCAAGCATCATCACGAGCGCAAAAAACTAAATCCGACGATATCAAACTTGTCAAAAACAGACGACGGTCGATCTGGCACGCAAATCAAGGCGACGAGGGGGCATGGGAAAAATGCCCAAAAAATCTGGGCATGAGAGCAAGAAATGATCTCAAGCATTATCACAAGTGCGGAAAACTGAATACGGCGATATAAGACTCGTCAAAAATGGAGAACGGATGAAGTGGTACGCAAACCGAGGCGACGAGGGGGCATGGGAAAAATGCCCAAAAAATCTGTGCGTGAGAGCGAGAAATGATCTCAAGCTTCATCACGAGTGTGGAAAACTAAATCCGTTGATAAAAGACTCGTCAAAAATGGAGAACGACCGATGTGGCACGCAAACCAAGGCAACGAGGGGGCATGGGAAAAATGCCCGAAAAATCTGGGCGTGAGAGCGAGAAAGGATCTCAAGCATCATCACAAGCTTGGAAATCTGAATCCGGCAATATAAGACTCGTCAAAAAAGGACGATGGCCGCTGTGGCATGCAAACTGAGGTGACGAGGGCGTGAAAAAATGGTCAAAAAATGGACCTAGTGAAAACAGGAAAAGGAAAGGACTATCATGAAGTTCTCGCTGCGCTGATTCCAACGGTACCAACGGTTTGAGGAATGGACGTCAAATGATACCGCAATGGTTGTTTGAAAAATGGTCAAATCTCTATAAATAGGGTGTGGGGCCCATATGACGTGTCATTGTTACGTGTGAGTTTGGCAGAGCAAGTAGAGTTCTTTCTTGATTTCCGGGAGATTCGACCGTTGGTTTTCGATTCCGCGAGTTTTAGGTAACCCTATTCGCCTTAGCCTTTTTAGTTATGTCTTTTTTGGTTAGCGGTGGGTCCCCGAAGGCCGCGAAATTCCATGTTAACCTTCCAACGTGGAATATCGTGGGTTTCGAGTCCTTTTCCGCGATGAACATCGCAGGTTTGGGGCTGACAGTCGCGATGTTCATCGCGGTTGTCGGGGTGAAAGTCGCGATGTTCATCGTGACTATGGGGTTGATAGTCGCGATGTTCATCGCGACTGTGTGGTCAATACCCGCGATGTTCATCGCGGGTTCTTGGATGAAAGCCGCAATGGAATTTTTTGAAAAAAAAATTCTGGTTCTAAAAAAAAAAAAATTCTTTATTTTTTGGCATGATGTTGAGGAGATCATTGGTGTCATGGCGAGAGCGGGAGATGGAGGAGGACTTGATGATTCGGATTCAGACAGATCAGGGGGTCCAACAGGCTCTAGCTTTGAGCGGGCTCCTGAAGTTCGCTCAGATTCCATCGATGCGTTCAGTAGGACCACTACTGAACAAATTGGTGAGTATTTGGGTCCCTGCAGAGGGTGCGTTCATTGTTGGGGGTGAGAGGTTAGAGATCACCCTTACTGATGTATACTTTCTTACCGGGTTGCCTCGCTTAGGGGAGGTAGGGGATCTTCTGTCGAGGATCCCGGCAGGTTTGGGAATCGAGGATCTCCTGGAGACCTTCTGTGTTGTTGGGGCGATTATGCAGAACAGCGTTTTGAGCCTGAGATCTTTGCGGGAGTGGGACATGCGGGCTGTTGGGGCTTGTGTTCTGCGGGTGTTGGGTGTCGCGGTGCCACATTGTTTGTTGGGGTGACAAACGATGATGGTGAATTATGTGCTGAGGAGGACCTACTACGTGTGGGGTCAGATGTTTTTGGCTGGTGTCCGGAGATATCTGGACAAGGTCAGTCGGGAGGGGGGAGAGTTCTGCTATACCTCCTTTCTGTGTTGTTTCTTCTTTGAGCGGGGTACCGACTTTGCTGCCACGGGTACCGGTTTGAGACGGGTTGGTGAGCGAGCCGCGCATGGTGCGGTGGGGGCAGATGATGCCCCGCGGTGATGGTGGTATCCACGGGTTCTTTTCACAGGATATGTATGAGAAGTGGGAGCAGATCCCCCTGCTAATTGATGACTATCCATATGCCAGTATGGATTATCGAGGAGATCCGGAGATGCCTCGAGCCTAGGGACAGGCCTGGTGTTTAGATGGTATGTTTTTGTGTTTTGTTCTCTACTATATCATTTGTTTTAGATGTTTTTGTTATGATTATAGTTAGATATTTATATGATGGTTCACTTGCGTGATTGTATAGATGTTGGTCCTGTACCACCGGCCGACCTTGTGGTTCGTAGGGGACGGGTGATGGTGGTCGTTCCACCTCCTGTGGCGGTACCGCCTCCTCATGCTCGAGGAGTTGGGCCTCGCGGTCGAGGAGCTGGGCCTCGAGATGATGCCGTAGAGGGTGTCCGAGAGACACTAGACATGATCCTAGCAGGATTGCCAGAGGATGGGTGAAGGGATTTGGATCGGGACATCGTCGAGCGTTGTTTCGATGCGCCTCGTGAGTGGCGCTAGATCCTGCTCAGAGCAGCATTGTTGGTGGCTGAGTGGAGGGATGGGGCTCGGTATGATCCGACAGGGCTGGTGGAGGGGAGGATTCAGGAGCAAGATGATCCAGCGAGGCCGGCGGAGAGGAGAGTTCGAGCTTGGCATGATCCGGTGGGGCCGGCGGAGGTGGCGGCAGAGGAGCCTGGAGACCATGATGATTAGATAATCTTGTATCTACCCCCAAATGCTGATGAGCATATGGGGAAGTACCTTTTGTACGACTTATGTGTTTTTTTATATTGGGTGTTGAGGGAACCTATGACATGTTTGACTATGTGATGATGTATATATATATGTGTTTTGGTATATAGTCATGTATGCACATAGATGCATTTATATTCTATTTGCTTGCCCATGGAGGCATGTTTGATTTTCTGTATGCCCGTGGAGGAACATGTTATGCACGTGGATTCATTTTTGTTTATGCCCGTGGAGATACATTTTGTATTTACTACATGGTTTGATTGGTTTTCCAGTTAAGAATGTTGTTGGCCATATGGTCTGCTACACTGTTGAGATTCCTTGGGACATGTGTGAATGAAATGGATTCAAACTATCGAACCATTTGTTTAGTGCACAAGAATTTCCTAAAAAGACAGGCATCGTGTACCTAGTAATCATTGTTGAGCTGGGAAACAAGGATTTGTGAGTCCAAGAAAACGTTAAGGTGACTTATGCTCATTTGGAGAGTTGCGGCCAAGAGACCGGTCACGGCATTGTATTCAGATTGGTTGTTGGTGGCGGAACCTATGCACACTCTGTCGATGTGGATCAACTCATGTGAAGGGGAATATATTACCCAAGCTGCGGAGGCTAGATTGGGGGACCAACGGCTTGCACCATCAGCAAAAATGACGTAGTAGAGTGGAACATGATCCATCTATGGTCATGCAGAAAAAACAAATATTTAGGTTTTTTGAATTTTTTGTGAAAAACAAAATAAGACTGTACAATAATGGACGGTGGTGTCCATCAGATTTTCTATGGGTAAAATCGCTTGAGGTACAACCCGTTGCGTGGGTTGTGTAGGGGTGGGCCTGACAAGGTCTGGCTCACATAGTAGATGACATGCTCTTGGCGAGCAGTATCTTCTTGGACAAGAAGTCCAGATACGGCATATTCGGATGCTAAAACATAGAAGGTGAAATCTTTTGTGAAATCTGGAGGAGAGATCAACGAGGCATTTGTGAGTGCTTTCTTTAAGTCGGTGAAAGCTGATTCTGCTTGTTGGTCCCATATGAAATGGGTATGCAGACGTAGTAGTCGTAGGAAAACGTGGACGATTGTGGCATAGTCATGGACAAAGCGGTGGAGGAAGTTGGACCTCCCTTGAAGGCTTTGAAGTTGTCTTAATGTACAGGGTGACGGTAAGTCTACAATGGCTTGGACTTTCAAGGGGTCTACAATGTTTCCTTTCTCTGAAATGACGAACCCCAGTAAGCGACCTACTGTAACACAAAAGACACACTTGAGTGGGTTCAAGCGGATGTTATATTTTCGACAACGCAAGAAAACTTGTCGAAGGTCATCTAAATGGTCAAATCGTTTCTTGGATCGAGTGGTGAGGTCGTCCAGATAAACTTTTATGATTCTGTGTAGATCGTGGAAGAAATAAGTCATGGCGCGTTGGAAAGTGGCTTCAGCATTCTTGAGACCGAAAGGCATGACGCGATAGGAGAAGGTGCCCCATGGGGTAGTGAAAGCTGTCTTGTATTGATCTTCTTTACAGATTTTGATTTGGTTATATCCAGAGAAACCATCCATAAAAGAAAGGACCTCATGTCCTGCACATTCATCAATTAGTTGGTCAATGAAAGGTGTGGAAAAGTTGTCTTTGGGACAAGCGAGGTTGAGGTCTCAAAAATCAATACAAACGTGTATGATGCCCACTTTTTTGTTTACTGGCACTGGGTTTGAAACCCAGGTGGTGTAGGCAATAGGATATATGAATCCTGTTTTTTGGAGTTTCTCAATCTCAGCCTTAACAGCTGGGAGTTTGGAGGGGTGAATTGGTCATTGTTTCTATCGGACAGGAGGCACATTGGGCCAAGTGTCGATGTGATGTTCCACAATTTTGGGATCGAGGCCAGGAATATCGTGTAAGACCCGGCGAAGACATCACGAAACTCTTGGAAGAGTTTCTTATATGCCTGAGTTTCTGCTTGAGTGCATGGTGCACCTAGCGAGATGAGCTCAAGTTTTCCAGGTGTGGTGGAAATGTCGATTTGTATAATAGGGAAAATGTTGGACATGTTCCCCTCTTCGAAGGCATCTGGTGCTAGGATGGGGTCTTTGAACCAATCAACCTTAGTTGGTAGGAAATCTTTCAATTTGAATGATAGTTGGTTTTCTACGGTGGATGTAGATGCCTCAGGGAGGAAGTGTGATCGATGATGCATATCGTCCCAAGGGTAGTCTGGTGTAGTGAGTGTTTCTAGAATTTGCTCATCAGTACGAAAGTAATCAGATCATAAATCAACGGGTTCTTGTTTGTATGTGGTTGAAATCATATAGATGGTATTGATTTCTTCTGAAGAAGATGATTTCAGAGGGTAGATATCCTCGATGAGGGGAGGAGATATCTCTAAGTCGGCATTGTTCATCTCATATAAGGTTGCTCTATAATCTGGGAGATCAGGGCAGTGGTGTGAATAATGGCCATAAATGCCGCATATCGCAGAAGGGTGGTTAGTGCGGAGCGTTTTGTCGCGATGTTGAGGAGGTGGCTCAAGTCTTACCATTGGAATTCCGGTGTCGTCATCCAACATATTCATGTGTTCTTGGAGTGTAGGTAATTCTGGACATTGATGAGCGGCATGGCCTATGTTGTCACACAACGAGCACTTAGGGGGAATGCGAATAGTTGGGGGATTTTTATCTACCTTGGGGGTTGCTGGGGGGGTGTGAGTTATGGGTCTAGTGTTATAAGTTGGTGGGCCTCTGCCCCCTGTGTTTCGTAACGGAGGTGGGGCGTTTCTGGATGTTGATGCCGTAGTCACTATTGGGGGTGGTCTGTTTTGCAGATGAGTGACAGGAGGGGGTGGATGGTTGGTAGTAGGGATAGGTTGTACCAGTTGTAAAATAACAGTTGGAGTTGGCGAGGGACTCGGAGCAGGTAAGTACCATACAGGTATCCCTAATGTTAAACCAGGAAGGTTGAGTGTAGCCATTACTGGCAAACTGACAACTCTGAAAAATGGGAACAAGAACAGGATAGTATGAATTGGCGTTGTGCCAATATGAGTAGGCACTATGGGTGTTTGTGGTAGTGACGAAGGCTGCTGTGTGGTGTGCGACAGGGTGCACAGATCCAATGTTTTTGTTATCGGTAAAGGTGGTGAGATCGATGGAAATGTGGAAGTCATAGGTGACTCGGTGTAGATTCCAGGACCAATTGACGACACAAATGATGTTGGTGCGGTTTGAATGGTTTGTTCAATCATTGGTAGCACATTTTGAGGGGTTGCGGGGGCGTTAGGATCATAATATGTGAGTTGATCAATCTTGATAACGTGTCCTTCATGTGGGAACATCATGAGGCGGAAAACAGATGAAGCCACTGCTTTCATTTTGTACATATAGCTACGCCCAAGAAGGAGGTTGTAGTCAAGCTGGGCATTGATCACTTCGATGTCGATAAGAACTAATTTGATACCTAGTTCTACGGGTACATTCGCTAAGAGGCCTTGTGGTTGAGCTGAGTACCCGTCGTAAGCTCGTAATGCCGTGGTGGATGGTTGTAAATCAGGGGAGCCAAGTTTCTGCCACACAAGGGTGGACATGACGCAGGTTGACGCTCCTTCATCGATGATGCATCGATGCACAACAAGGTTTTGAATGTTTACTGATACTTGGAAGGCCAAATTTGATGGCAATAAAGGTTCGGCTTGGTCTAAGTCGAAAGCCATCATGTGTCTGTCATCAAGATCTACTCCTCCGATGGCGGATAGTAGTAGTTTTCATTGTGCAGGGCATGTTTTCAGTACTTCTAAAGCAGACATAGCAGCGGGGGATTGTGCTAGGTTTTCCACGATGTTATAATTGGATGTTGCACGAGCATTAGGATTGTTGTTAATCCTTCGCAAAGGGATGCGAGGGATTTTAGGTCCTCCGTCCAATGGCATATTTGGTATGCGTAGTGGTTGATCAGGTGGAAGGGAGGTGGATGCGTCAGTGGGAGGAGTTTCTGGGGGTGGGCCGTACTGATTCTTGCGAGTTTGGAGGTTAATGTCATTAGATGACATCATTAATAAATGGTGTGTTCCTGGATCCGTACGCTGATAATCAGTTGCGGCATAGGTGATTTTCTATTGGGGTGCAGCAGATCCTTATGGGGGATCCATAGGGCAAGTATTTACTACTCCCTGGTTTGGCAATGGGTTTTGTAATATCATGGGTTGCGGTTGATTAAGTGGAGCTAGCTGTCCAGCGTGGCCCTGGCGTTGGGCATCTTCAGCCCAAAGTTTACGTGCTTTCTCTAAATGGGGGCAGTTGTGAGTGTAGTGTCCATAGACTCCACATATAGAACATGGATGGTTTGTTCTCAGGTTATTGTTTTTTGGCTGCTTGGGATGATGATCAGGATTCTGTTTGGGAGGAGTAGCATTGTTATTATTTGGAGGATTGGGAGGTGGTGGACCTTGATTATGTTGTTGGTTGTTGTCGGGGTTACCTCCTCTTCCACAATTTTGTTGTCCACCCTGGTTGCGTTGGTTGTTTTGATGTTGGGGCTGATTGCGTTGTGTGTACACTTGCCCTTGAGTAGTGGGAGGATTTTGGGGTGCCGTAGGTGCGAGAGCAAGTTGCGGTGGATAATAAGTTGGTGGGGCTGGAGGTGGTCCAGTTGCCTGTTGGGGTTGTTGGTAACCCTGAGCTATTGGAAGTGTTGGGTTAGCTGGTGTAGCTTGCTGTGGGTAATACATTGGTTGGACCGGTAAATGAATTGGGTTCTGGGTGGCCGGTTGGTTATAGTATGTGGGTGGCACATATGTCGATGGTGCTTTCCCATAGCAATGTTGTGGACAAGAGGGTCCATGAGTGTGATGAGTCTGATTCGTTGGAGCATACGAAGTCGTCACTCTAGAATTAGATGTAGCCCTAGAGAGGTCTGGGGAATTTATGGTGCTCACCATGCTAAAAGGTTTATTTTGTGCCATGACTTGGCCGATAATACCATCAACGGCATGGGATGTCCTCGGAGTGTCACCGCGTGAAGAATCGCCTCGTGGGGCGTCTGGTATGATGGTGTAGAGATAGCCTGACTGGGCATAAATCAGGTCGAATTATTGAGCTTTTAAGATAGCTTCTTCCTCTAACTGGAGTCATTCGGATGCTATGTCTTTGGCTATGAGGGGTAGGAGCGATTTAAGAAACCATTCCAAAAATATACGATCATCTAGTTTTATCTTACAGAGGCTACGACGCTTGTGCCACTCATGGATATGGTTGGTGATGTGGGTAGCTGTGTTTTGTCTGCAAGACAACAGTATTTCAACTCCTGCATCATAGTGTACAGGTAGCTGAAAAAACTAAAGGAAAGTGGAGGCAAGAGACGTAAATGTATGGTGGGTCCCATGTGGTTGTTCGACCTACCACTTGGCTACAGAGCCAGTGAACGTTCGTTGCAACAATCTTAGTCTAATGGAATCATCGACTATGGAGTTAGATGAACACCATAGGTGAAATTACATTATGTGGTTTTGGGGATCCTCCCCAGGTTTTCCTTCAAACTTGGGGATGTCCGAGGGGAGCTTTGTAGGCATGGGTGGCCATGTGGGGTTGTGCCTGATTGGATCGTTGGTTAACCTAGCTAGGTCTGGTAAGTTCAGACTAGCCATTTATGGTAAACTAGCAGATGGGTGTGGTGTAGTGACTGGGACATAACTATTAATGGTGGCATTATGTAGTGGTCCAGTAGCCCCTAAGGGGATGCTAGGTATTGAAGGTATGTGTCCTCCAACCGTTATGGTGTGGGATGGGCCAACGCTCCCAAGTGCAACATGGGTTGCAGAGGGGTTAGGAATAGTGCCAGGAATTCCTGAGATCTGGGTTGTGGTAATGAGAGGTGGTGTAATTCCTATGTTGGGCATACCCATAATAGGAGGTAGTCCTGTGTTGGGCATACCTAAAGGTGGAGTGGCCCCTATATTAGGCATGCCTAAAGGGGTTGTTGTTACCATGGGTGGCACAGTAGTAGAAGGGTTTTTGGATGTATCTCCAATAGTACTGGTGAAAAGTGGGTCATATTGTGATCCAACCATGAGGTTGGTTGGAGATATTTCAGTAGGGTTTTTGGATTCAGCCTCAGAATTAGATGTGAAGTGAGGCGTGTCAGAATCGGATGACTATGTGTTTGGTTGATGACGTGTTGAGTCAAGGGATAAGGCTCTATGTCTATGACGTGTAGAGCCAAGTATACCGAACTGAGGGGGTTCACCTTGAAGACGACGAGATCGTCTAAAATTCTCAATGGTGAGAAATATTTTTAAAAATTTCAGTGTAAGGTGGTGATGTAAAAAACTCGAAACCCTAATGAAACAATGAGTGCAAGAGGGGAGTGAAAAAAATAAAGGCTCTCAAGCCAACAACCAACCTCAAAAAGCACTTATTATAGCAGCTATGCTATAATAAGTGGAGGGATGCAACAAAATTGGTCAGAATACCAAAAGTCAAATAGTTCCTAGAAAAAAGTGGTGTTACTAGACCAAAGGTGGGTAATGTTTCATGCAAACACCTAACTAGAAGTATTGTGAGTCAACAAACAATATTCTCTGTAAGGTGATGAAATCCAAGTCAGACAATATAGAGTGTTGAATCAACGGCTAGATATCCGCCTACCGAGAGGGACACCGGGTAGACAATCCTAAAGAGTGGCAACTAGGATACCTCGTTCATGACACGTTCGGTTGGGTGAATCTACAGTTTGGTTCTATCGCCACTGTATACCCTCTTGGGTGTACACCAAGAACTTCGAAAGGTATCCTTTGGTTACTGAATGGATTGCGGTATTACACTCAGACTTCCAGAACTAGTCTGGCTGCTTCAACCCTCCTAAGGGAGAGGCCTTCCCGATAAATTGGTTGATAACCGTGTCAAAATTATAAGGAATTTTTGGACCCTAAAGACAACCACTATGTCTCAAATGTAAATAATTGAGAGGTGTTATTGGTACACCTATCCTCTCAATTCTACCTAACTACAAGATTCTTTTAAGTGCTCTCCAAGTGGGGTTAAAAGTTTGTTGAGTTAAGGTAAATTTTAAGGCTCAGTTTAAATTATGTGGCAGAGTAAGTACAAGTGTGGTATTTAAATTGAAATTGATTTTCCTCACTTGGGCGATTGATTACAAATGAAAGAAAAGACGGTTCCAGTTTTGCAAAAAATAAAGGCATTTTTTAAATGTAAATGCTTGAAAAAACTATTAAAAAATAATGCATCTTTGAAATAATATAAAGGGAAGAAAATAACATAAATATTTCAAGAAATAAATGGATCTCTAAAAAATTGCTTGGGCAAAGCATTGAGCAAATAAACAGTAAAACTTTGATCTAAATAAAATGTAGAAAATCTTTCTTTCAATTACTGAAAATTTTTAAAAAGACTTTTAATGGAGCATATATAAATAGTAAAGGATTTAGTATGGCTGTAAAAATGCAGAAAAATTAATGCTGTAAAATATGCTAAATGGGCAAAAAATACAGCAAAAAATATTTTCAAAAAAATTGGCCAAATTCAAAAAAAATTGCATCGCGGGTTTTGCAACCAAGCTTTGTGCAATGGGCACCTATCAAGAATGTGATAGAAGTTTCAATATTGAAAGCAAAAACGATTATGAATTAAATCTAAATCTAAACTAACATGTGCATCTAACAAATAAATTAAAAAACGATTCAAGAACAAGAAATAAAAGAATAGATGTTTTGTATTAAGATACCTCAAATGGTGAGGATTTGTGTTGAGCAACTCCAAAGGTGAGTAGCTCCAAGCTCCAAAGGTCTCTTCTCCAAGATGCTGAAAATGACAAAAAGTCTCATGAGAGATTTTGACAGCGTGAGGATAGGATGATGGATGGATGGAAAGTGAGGAGCCCCTACCACCTTTTTATAGTTTTTGGTGGTGGGGAATACCATTATGGTTTTGAGGAAACCAATGGTATTGACCAACATGGTTTAGCTACCTTTTCCCTCCTTTTTCCTTTTTTGAATATTTTGAATATTTTTATTCCCTTTTTAATATTTTTTGGAATTATAGACCCTTTTTGAGGATTTTTTATGCTTTATTGAGGAAAAATATTCATTTTGAGGGGAAAAAGGGGTGTATTATGGTCTTTTGGTGACCTTTTGATGGCTTTAAAGGCTCAAATGGTGGAAAAGTGGACAAATGGGTCATGTGAATAAGGAAATGAGCTAGTGAACACTTTTGGGGTGTTAACACCTTCCACACGAAACATGTGTTAGGAGAGAAAAATTTGAGGATGAAGAGGTAACATGCATGAGGAAGTTGTTGGATTTGGGTTACATGGCTAGCATTTTCTAATCGTAAGTACCATATTTGTAAATATCCTTGCATGAAGCCTAAAGCCGATGTTCTAAATTCTGCTCCCCCTTCAAGTTTTGTCGACTTTGATATAGGTCAAAAAATTTCACCAAAACTGTCTACGAGGCCTAGTAAATTACAATAAGGTACTCAAGGACATGATCATTAATTTGTGTTTGTACGTTCATGGGATTTGAAAGATACAAATACCACAAACCAAACTCTTAAACAGATCCAATGTCAATACACAGAATGGGATTTAATTAATGAAATCACATGTAAGCTGACAATAAAATATTTGCATTAGTGGAAAGATCTTGAAAATAAATGTAACAAAGCCCTGAAAGAAGTTGGGTGATGATGTTGAAATGTAACAAAGCCTTGAAATATCTTAGAAGCAAATGTAACAAATCCATGAAAGAAGTTCACGTAACATAGTGGTTTGTGTTTGTAGGAATATTTCAGTTTACAGGGTGAAAATGGCCAAATAGCTACTACAGTTCGGAGACAAGAATACTGCTGACCTAAAAGTACACTTGATAGGTTTGGATGGAACAGATTACTGTGGGATTTGAGAAAATTATATATGTGAGTAATTAAGAGCTCAAAGCTCTAAAATTTGTTTTGTTTTGTAGCAGTCCACGCTTCGATGAATTCACAATCATTGACATGAAATTTAAGTTATTTAATGAAAATGATTAATGTATCTACCTCTATGTCGAAACCATTTTCAATGTTGATGCCACTACCCTCCTTATTGTCTTACAAAAAGGCATGAGAATGAGGAAGAAGACTTAAAATTGTGGACTTCACCTTAAAAGAGTGCCTTACAATCACATTGATAAGGAGTGATAAGAAGATCATGACAATCCAACGTGTCAAATCTTAGTTGATAGTGTCAATTCAATACTTATATGGTAAATTTAATATAAGACTTACTTATAGTTCTCTCTTACTCTTTGCATCTTGACACGTTTGATATTTTATGGGTGTCTCTGCGTCCTGACCCAATTGATATTATAAGATGAGGATGTGCATGCATGATAAAGGCTTAGTTATGACTATGAGATGAGGATTTAAAGAGAAGACGATGTAAAGACGTGTAATTTTTATATGTATTTTGGAGGTGAGCGCCAAAGACAAATGTGGTGAGAATAATCCTTAGTTATGACTATGAGATGAGGATTTAAAATGAAGAGGATGTAAATACATGTAATTTTTATACGTATTTTGGTGGCAAGTGTCGAAGACAAATGTGGTGAGAAACCACATATGTTTGGAAGGACGGAGGGAGATTACATCATCATCATTTTTCCCATCAAATTGAGACAATTTTTTTTAAAATCTTATTAATAACCATTGTGGTGCTTTGGTCCGAAGGTTTTTTCGAACTCGTTGTTTCTCCATATTGTGTGCTTAGTGCCAGTTCTCTATATTAATGCATAAATCGACCTCTACATGGTTTGTGGTCCTAGCTGCATGCCATTATTTGTAGGCCATGCCAATCTTTCTCAAGGGGGGCATTTCTCATCCGAAGGCTCTTGGGCATCCGTGGACACATCCACAATGGCCATACGAACGTGTGGGAGATGGAAGAACCCATGTTCGCTCACTGGTTTGGATTCCATTCCCCTGGAGCAAATCCTCAAAGTGTCCTTGAATGGCCCCGGGGTGGTGGACCAAGATGCCTGCAACACCCAAACCATGGCTCAGATCTCGAATCGATTGATTCCGGTGGATCCGGGACGTCGGGTTTCAGCTAGGGGACCCAGTGACTCGATATTAACAATCTGCATTAATATCACAAGGGTATACATAAAGTTGACCAAGGGAATTAAAGAAAACATATAAAGGGATATGTAAAGTTGACAAAGGAAATTAAAGAAAACATATAATTTGCAGCGAAAAAATAACAGGGTATGAACTGAACTGAGGAGATTCGAACCTGCGACCTATGTCTAGTCCCAAGGCTACCACCTTCAAGCTTGAAGTGTAGCTAACAATGGAAGACACAAGTGTATTTTATTACCACCATGCGAATTTAATTTGACCTTATCAATCAATTCCCACCATCGTTTCCTCTCATACGATGTCCCACAACCATTTCTTTCGCCACCCAATCTTCATTCATTCTGCATGCATTTCACAATGCAACCGTCTCATATTCTCACTGCGTTTTTACTCAATTAGTTTTTCAACTCCGTATGACTCACGCCCGTCGTCCGAGGAGTGTTTCCAGTAGTCTTGTGTTTCAGCCTGGAAACGGTGACGATTCATGGTATTATGTTTCCCTTTGGATGCAATATGGCAAACTCATAGTTTGACTACGAAGCTTTGTCTGACAAATGTGATGGTTTGGGTTTCGTGCCTCATTTGGAAACTATTAAATTTATTTCTGTAAAAAGATAGATATTTTTAATACTGTATCATAAAAGAAACAAGAACCAATTGACTTGTTATTCAAACAATGACTAAATATTGTAGACATTGGATTTTCATATTAAAATGTTGAATATTTACGAATGAAAATTGCATTTTTTATTTGAAATTCACACTTTTCAAATAAAAATTTGCATTTTTTTATTTGAAATTCACACTTTTCAAATCAAAATTTGCATTTTTTGATATGAAATTCACACTTTTCAAATCAAAATTTGCATTTTTTGATTTGAAATTCACACTTTTCAAATTAAAATTTGCATTTTTTTATTTGAAATTCACACTTTTCAAATCAAAATTTGCATTTGTTTATTTGAAATTCACACTTTTCGAATTGAAATTCATAGGTTTATAACAAAACCCTACAATTTTAAGGTCCATAAGTAGTCAAGAAACACACTTTTCAAATCCAATATTGCCACTTTCAGAACTTGTTTTTGCACATTAGAAAGGTTGATATTAACACTTTCAAAGTCTAAATTCACACATTCTTAGTTCAAAATTTGCCTAATGTGTCCAAATTTAATGAAATTGGCATTTTAAGGAGGAATCTTATGCTACATATTTTGATCTATAAATTGCCATGGATATCATCATAACATATCTTACAATATTATGCAATATCTTAACCTGCAGTGTTTTACTTTAAATTCAAATTTAATATTACTAGTTTAGCATACTAAGCACTGAAATAAATTGAAACTGAAATAAAAGAAAATAAGAATCATCCTCACAAAGAACACAATATGTACCCTAGGAAAACTCAATATGGGGAAAAATCAAGCTAGAAGGTGAGGCGTATGCCTTGCTCTTTTCTTCATAGTTATGAATTGCAAATAAAAAAAACTGCATTCACTCTAAATTTTCCATGTATGTTGTGTGCCTATATGGCTACTACAATATCTTCCACTTTGTTTTGCATCAACATCCCACACCCAATTCTCTACTCTACTACAAAATAATACTCAATCTTGTAAGAATTAAACCCTTTATTATCCTAACAATCTAATGTTTAACAATGTTCTAGTAGTAGTCTAGGGTTAGGGATAGGGTTTCTGCATGCCTCAACTCCCAATTAGGGTTAGGGTCTTTGAACCTCTAGAGTATCTTGAAAGTACACAAGTGAGTATATCCACATGTGTGAGTAATGGAAGTTGATATGGCATCCATCCAATATAATGGTATTCAACATGACATTGGTCAACTTGTAGGAGGCATAACTTCCTCAAATGAACTCTGGTTGAGGTATTTTCATATCCCTGGAAATATTCCAGTGTGTAGAGAAACATTAAGAGGATATAAACTTTTTTTTCAAAATTTTTACCCTAGAAATACCATTCAATGCTGAAATAGGCTCCAAAGTTTTATGGACTCCAAATCACCAAAGTCATACATGCCCCTAAAATGGGCCCTATAGGACAACAGATCCATTTTTCCACCCATAAAGTATCAAAGCAGTTAACTAATTATATAATGATCTATTTCATATCATACCTTCCCGTTTATAGAGGATGTTGGTCCCCAAATATTTTACTAAAGTAGATGATAAAAAATTTCCTCTACCTTCTATCGTTTGGCCTTGCCTAGAATTTTCCTTCAACCCAACCTACCAAAGCTCATGTTTCACTCATATGATTGTTCTAGATTACTTATTATACGTATTAGGATCTCCCACTCACTCTACTTGAGTTTCTGGTGTAAGTCCTCTATGGTAGGTAGACTTGCTCACCAGTTTCCTAGTCCAATATGGAAGGCTGTCAGTTTTCCATATTGCAGCCGAAGTGAAACATAATACCATGAATCGCCACCATTGCTAGGCTAAAACGCAAGACCGCTGGAAACACTCCTCGGACAAAGGGCATGGGTCATACTGAATTGAGAAACTAATTGAGGGAAAATGCAATGAGAATTTGAGACGATTGGATAGTGAAATGCATGTAGAATGAATGAAGAGTAAGTGGTGAAAGAAATGGTTGTGGGATGTCGTATGAGAGGCAATGGCGATGGGAATTGATTGATAAGGTCAAATTAAATTCGCATGGTGGTAATAAACTGCATTTGTGTCTCCCATTGTTTGCTGCACTTCAAGCTTGAAGGTGGTAGCCTTGGGACTAGACATAGGTCGCAAGTTCGAATCTCCTCAGTTCAGTTCGTACCCTGTTATATTTTTCGCTGCAAATTATACATTTTTTTTAATTTCCTTTGTCAACTTTACGTATCCCTGTGTATGTTTTCTTTAATTTCCTTTGTCAACTTTATGTATCCCCTTGTGATAATGGGGATTATTAATATAGAGTCACCGGGTAATTTAAGTACACGATTGTTAATATCGAGTCACTGGGTCCCCTAGCTGAAACCCAACATCCTGGATCCATCGGAATTGACGGATTCACGATCCGAGCCATGGTTTCGATGTTGCGGAAATCTTGGTCTGGCACCCCAGGGCCATTCATGGACACTTTGAGGATTTGCTCAGAGGGAATGGAACCCAAACCGGTGAGTTGACCTAGGTTCTGCCATCTCCCACACGTGTGTATGGACATTTTCGACGTGTCCACGGTGGCCACGGATGCCCGGGAGACTTCGAAGCAAGGTACCATTTCACTTTGAAGGTCTATGAGATATTAAACCCTTCGATGTTGACATGTAAAAATAAATCATTCTTTTCATTTGAAAATGTAATAGTACATCAAAATTTTATCATTTGTTAAAAGCAATGTATAGAAATAAAAAGCTGAGAATATGAAGAAATCACTTGTTTTATAACCAACAGAGCATGTATTGGCAAGTAATGAAACTTGCTCATAGAAAAATCAAAAGTATCTATGCTTTTTTTATATTGAAATTATATAGAAAGACATTGTTTTAGATGTTTCTATGTTGCGCATGTTGACTTGGGTGTTGCTCAAGCTAGAATCATCGATATAGGAGGTCTTGGGGATAACCTACTAGATAAAATCCTTGTGTTTGTACCTAGTGAAACATTCTCTAGGTAGTAATTGGCAGTTTATGAGAAGAAGAGACATGTGTATACCACTGGCAATTTTATTTTGAGGATGATGTTAACTTCATTGGATTATGCACTTCTAGTTATCACAAGACATTTGATTGCTTGGAATGCATTATATATTCATTTGACTTGGAACATGTAAATGATGAGTTAACTAAGCAAGGTAGTTGGAAGTGATTAAATTTTACATGGAATTAGTGAGGTAACCCATGGATATGACGATTTATCACTTCCAACTACCTTTTTGGGGGGTTTACTCAAGAGTTAGTGTAGAGAAGGAGAGACAAAAATAAATGTGGAGAATGAAGAACCTTTACTGGTGATGGAAGATGAGATTGGGAAAAAACACATTTAGAAAAAGATTGATGCTCTCATTTTGCTAATGTGAATATAGTGGAATTTGTGGAGAAATTCTCTACAATGTATATGATCCTAAGTGTTTGGGCTAGGTAGAACGCATGCTGATCCTACGTATCTGGATTCTATACTAGGATTCAATCTTCATTTCATAGGCTTTATTAAGCAGATCAAGAGTAAAGGCTTGGCCTCTCGGCTTTTAAGGAGAGCATTCCCCACCCCATGCTCTAGTCTAACCCTATAGGCCACAAGATATATATAATCGAGCTGCTCGCTCTCTATTTTAACTTGAGAGTTGAAGGGTTTTTCTCAAAGTCTCTCCCTTCCCCTTTGAAAGTAGAGAGGATTGAGCTCTGGGAAATGGAATTATCAACTGTCTAATGCTCAATATCCTACTATGTACAACTGTGGGCACAAGGAAAAAGAATAAAACCCTATCCCCAATCGAATTCAACCAATGTGACAAACGCATGTGGAAAATGGGCAGTTGATGAACTTACTGGATTTCTTGACATTGTGAGGCTATTCGAGTATCCTCTTCTAGCACTATATCCTCTTCTCGATGGTAAGTGAAATGAGGGATAGCATGAGATCCTCTTATATCCCCTGTCTCCTTTGCTCAAATCTTTGCAAATGGAACCCGCAATTCCGGTTAACTGTGCAAATGGAACCCGCGGTCGTCTCCTGGGTTATTTGTGCAAATGGAACATGCGGTCGTCTCCTGGGTTATTTGTGCAAATGGAACCCTCGAACTCCTTTGCGGCCTCCTTGTTCGGGTACACAGGGTACTCCCAAAAGACTAAACACCTAGAGCAACCACTTCACACAAACAGATCGCAGATCGACACACGATGTTTTGACGTGGTTTAAACCCTCGAGAGGGAAACACCCCACAGCCCCGGCCAAATAGATTCTATGGAGCAGTTTATTATGCAAAAGAAAGAAAGTTACAAATGAGCTTCTCATAATCGATCAACTAGACAATGACCCTCCATGCTCTTTAAAAAGAGATCATGGACCAATCGGGTGCTAAGCCACGGATCAGGGGTAGGTATGATCTAAGAGAAGTTGAGCCGTCGGATCACTCTATGTCTAGAACATATCGTGACCGTTGGATTTAAATATTTACAAATGCATACTAAAGAAACACACTTTATCTAACGGATCTATTACACAAGTTGATATTAACTAACTCCTAAGTGTCTAAATATCCTAACATCCCCCCTTAAGAACAACTTGGGATAGGATTGAAGGATTTACAAAAGTGACACTATTAGGAGAAGGAAGGAGGCATTAGAGCCTATCCCCCCTTAATGACAAATTCCTGAACTCCTAACATAGATCGAAGTTTAGAAAACTTCGCTTTTGTAAGAGACTTGGTGAAGATGTCTGCAACTTGATCATCTGTATGGAAAAAGAGCACTTCAAGAACACGATCATGAACAATATTTCTGATGAAGTGCATATGTATCTCAATGTGTTTGATGCATTGACGTAGAACTAGATCTTTGGCGAGCTTAATGGCACTTTGATTGTCGCACCAAAGTGGAGTAGGTTGTTGCTGCTCAAATCCAAACTCTGAAAGGATCTATCAAATCCATAAATCTTCCTGACTGGCATTAACTACAGCTCGATACTCTGCCTCTACTGAAGAAAGAGAAAGAGCTTGTTGTTTCTTACAATCCCAAGCGATAGGTCCAGTTCCGAGATTGAAAACATAACCTGCAATAGACTTTCGATCATCAGGATCGCCGGCCCAATCTGAATCAGTGAAACCAACCAACAAAGGTTTCCCCCTTGTACTATAATGAAACCCAAATTGAATTGTACCTCGAATATATCGAAGTATTCTTTTAGCTGCTTTCCAGTGACTTTCATGAGCTATTTGCATTTAACGGGCAACGCAACCAACGACAAAGGAAAGATCATGATGGGAATGAGTCAAGTATAAGAGACTACCAACAAGCTAACGATACAAGTTGGCATCTACTTCAGGTGAAGTACAAGTGGCAGAAAGTTTGACTCCACACTGGAAGGGAGAAGGCACTGGTGTACAATCTTCCATGTGAAAGCGACAAAGAAGGTCACAAGCATACTTAGACTGAGAAAGAAAGATTCCTTATTTGGTTTGTAGGACTTGGAGACCAAGAAAATAATGCAAATGTCTGAAGTCAGACATTTCAAAATTTTGCTTAAGAATGAATTTCACATGGGTTAAAAGCTTAGGGTCACTACCAGTAAGAATAAGGTCATCAACATATAGAACAAGTATGATGAGATGGTTTTCTAATTTCTTGGTATAGACATTGGGGTCAGAATGGCATCTAGAAAAACTAGTGTCAAGGAGAAAGCTATCCATGTTAGCATACGAAGCTCTAGAAGCTTGCTTAAGGCCATATAAGGATTTCTTAAGGCGACAGACAAGTCTAGAGTTATTCTGAACATATCCAGGAGGTTGTTCCATGTAAATTTCCTCCTGCAAATCACCATGTAAGAATGCGGACTTGACATCCATTTGATGGACTTCCCAGTTATGTAAGGATGCAAGGGAAAGAACAAGGCAGATGGAGTTCATTTTTGCAACAAGAGAAAATGTTTCATTGTAGTCAATCCCTTCAACTTGTGAAAAACATTTGAAAACTAACCTTTCCTTAAGTCGTTCAACACTTCCATCTGATGCATACTTAGTTCTATAGACCCATTTACATTTGACAAGCTTTCTTCCTTTTGGAAGAGGTACAAGATCCCAAGTGTCGTTCTCCATTAAGGAATGATATTCCTCATCCATAGCTACATCCCAATCTATCTTTCCTGAAGCTTCTGCAAAAGTTTCTGGATCATTATTCTCGGAAACTTGAGCCGAAAGAGAAGAGGCTCGCTGAAACTAAGAACGTGTTCGATGTTGATCTCTAGGATCACCAGCAAGATCAACAGTTGCTTCACATGTTGAACGGACCCATCGAGGAAGCACTTGTGCTAGTGAAACTGGAGGAACATGAGCAAGCGGAGGTGGATTTTCATTCTCACTATCATCATCAGAAACTGAAGTTGGAAATCTGTCAAAGAAGTTGGAAGTAGAAGAAGGCACAATCGTCGAATCAGGCTCAAAGGCCAAAGATGGCACAACCACCGAGTTAGGCTCCAGGCCAAGATATTTTCATCAAATTTAACATCTCTTCTAATGATTATATCATGAGAATGTGGTTGAAGAAATCTATAACCTTTTACATCTTCAGAATATCCAACAAATATGCACTTTTCACTTTTAGGCTGCAATGCTTTCTGTTTTTCATCCGGAATGTGAGCCCATGCTTCACTACCAAACACATGGAAGTGACTTACATCGGGTTTCTTTTTACTCCATGCTTCTTTTGGTGTGATACTTTGTAAAGCTTTAGTGGGGGTGTGATTAACTATATAATTTGCACAATTTATGGCTTCGGCCCAAAATTGAAGACTTAGTCCCTTAGATTGGATCATACAATTAGCCATTTCTTTTAAAGTGTGGTTCTTCCATTTAGCTAAACCATTTTGCTGTGGTGTATAAGGAACATTATGTTGTTGTTGGATTCCTTGTTCAGTGCAGAAAGTAGTGAACTTTTTGTTAACATATTCTCCTCCATTTTCAGATCTTAACTTAATAATTTGATGACCAGATTGTTTTTCAAGAAGGGCCTTGTAGGCCAAATAAATGTTAAATACTTCGCTCTTAAGTTTTAGGAAATAAACCTGAGTGCATCTGGTGAATCATCAATGAAAGTTAAGAAATATTTGAAACCAGAAAAGGAAGCAGATGGAAGAGGACCACACAAGTCACTTTGCACAAGATCCAAGGGAACCGAGGCATGCCAAGAGGCACATTTGTCAAAACTATCCCGATGATGTTTTCCGAGTACAAAATCGAAACAAACACCATCCCTGCAAGATACCATCAGAAGACTTGTCACCATATTTTCTTTACATAGTTGTTGCAATGAGCGATAATTTAAGTGACCAAATCGCTCATGCCAAAGTTTGCTCAAGTTATCACTATGAGCAACAAAAACTAAAGGAAAAGGTGATAACCCAAAGTTGTTAAATTTGTAAAACCTGGTAATATCATCAACAATTTCGGTAGCTAGGACATGTTGAAAATCTTTAAAATCCTTGATTATAACTTGGTGAGGTGTAAACGTCACAGTTTTACCTTCACAAAAATGAGTGATTTGATAGACTGATAACAAATTGCAGGAAATTCTTGGAACACATAGTACATCACTAAAATGACCATTATCTACTGGAACTGTTCCAGATCCTCCAACACTTAGAGATCTATCATCACCAACAAATATTTGTTTGGTGTTACATTCATGCATAGTAGAAAAGATGGCTTGATCCTTAGCCATATGATAAGATGCTCTAGAATCAATGAGCCATTCATTTGAAGTAGAAGAAGAAGATGCATTATAGGAATAACCAGAAGCACAAAGTGCATGTCCATGAGAGGCAGATTCTGAAGGCGAATCTAGGCTGATGTGGTGCTTCTTCATTGTTGCTTCCAAGGATGCCATCTTCTTGAAACACTTAGATTCATCATGATTATCTTTCCCGTAATAGTTTCAATGACACCCAGTCTTCTTTCCTTTTGGCTTGGATCCTTTGTCATTTTTTAAAGAAAGAGCTGACTAAGATGGTTTGGGACCCTTGTTTGACTTATTATTGCAAAAATTTTGTTTCTTCGGAGGCCTGGACTTTTCTTTTTGTTGGGACAATAAGGCTTTTCCAGATGTATTTGCATTGTTAATTATTCCAAGATGGATGAGCTTATCTTGCTCTCTAATCAAGGAATCACAAAAGGATTCAAGACTAGGCTCTTGATAGCTAGCTGCAGTCAAGGATTCTTTCACGGAATAAAATGTAGATACAAAAACAGAATATGCAGGTCCAAGTTTTGAAAGAATATGATAAATGCATTGTTTGTCTTCCCTCTTAATCTTGCATTCTTCACATAAGAGTTTAAGAGTTTTGTACTTAGATAAATAATCTTGAATGCATGAAAGATCACTTGAATTTAAAGAAATCAACTCAGTTTCAAGTTGATGACTTCGAATTTCATTATGTTTACCAAACACAAATTCCAAACTTGTCCTGAGCAGTATCAGGTTAATCAATTCAAGATATGTGGAATCGCAAATTAGTAGAGATTGACATCCCAATCAATCCACGAGCTTCGTCACATGTATTTTCCCATTTTATTTTATTATCATCATCAGTGGGTTATGTTTCTTTCCCTGAGGTAATTATGAAAAGTCCCCTACTTCGTAGAACATGTTGATGTATATGTAACTTCGGAATGTATTTCATATATATATTTATTGTACTCCTATAGAGATGTATTATTCCTCTATACGGAAGTGTCGTCATTTGTATTGACAAGTGTCGCAAGTGTGTTAACTTGCAGATGGGTTATTAGACCACCTTGTAAGGGGTCGACCTGGATTAATGTAACATGTGGTTATTGTGCTAAGTTAGACAAGTTGGCCCCATAAGTTTATTGGGAAGTCATGACAAGTATAAATAGAGATCTCCCGATCTCTATTTTGATCACTTTAGAACTCACTCTTCCTTCACTCGAAAAGTGGCGCACATGTGAGGAGGAGGATCAGGTGCTAGGAGGAGTCTATATTTGTGTACTTTGGTTGTACTTTGGTTGTATCATTGCTCTATCTATCTCTGAGGAAGTTGTGGAGTTTTTCACCTTAGGGTTTTTTCCCCACGGAAACTCTTTGTGTTTATTGTCTCTTATGTTTGCTTCTTGTGATGATTGACATGCTTGCTATTATTGATATGCATTGATACACTGTACATGCTATTCTCTCAATAAATATCCTAGAGTATATTGAATTAATGCTAAAAAATTAACATGGTATCAGAGCTAACTTGAGAAGAAGACATTGTGTAGTGACGAAAACCAAGGTTTCTTATTTATTGGGTTTCTATCCACAGATTTTGGAAACGTAATATGATAGATTGACTCTCCTCAGCAAGGTGAATCTATCTGTCCAATCAGAATTCAATTCTGAGCAATTTTCGTTTTGACGCTAAAAATTAGGGTTTCCTAAAAAATAGGAATTTCTGAAATCTGAAGACACAACTGGAAGCTCCTTGGAAAAATAGAAGTTTATATATTTGGATCGAGATTTGTGGCTGGGTAAAACTCCAGGAAACTCAAACCGTAATTTAGGGTCCTCCTTTGTGAATTCAGGAAGACTAAAAGGCACTTCTTAAGGGTGAAACTTTGCAGAAATCAAATTCTGAGTATACCAGGCTGATCAGCTCATCAAGGCGCATCTTTCTATTCTTTCCAAAAGTTGAAATTCACATTTTGAATTTTTAGGGTTTCTCTAACAAACCCTAATATGGGACCAAATCCAGTTTTCAACAAATCAAGTGGTAAGACCTAAATCTTCTCTATTTCCATTTGAAGTACTTTAAGATGTCTCACCACGCCAATCTTGAGGATAATCTTGAAGGGGTTGATAACTTCCGAGCCCGGAAGTATAGGATTGGGTTAATCTTGGAAGAAAATGAATTAAACACCTACATCAGCTCTAAGGTCCCTATCCCAGAGGATGAAGAGGCTAAGGTATTGCATAAGAAGAACTTGGTCAAGGCAAAGAGAAGCATTGCTAATTCTATCAAAGACCATCTCATACCACATGTGTCATCTCTGAAGACACCCAAGGAGATGTTTGACTCTTTGACCAAGCTATTTGAAGGGAAGAACATAAATCGGAAGATGACTCTGTGGAATCAATTGAAAGGGGTCAAGCTGTTGAATGGAGAGACCATTCCATCTTACTTCTCCAAGGTCTCTCAAATCAAGGAACAACTTGAAGTTGTGGATGAAGTAGTAGACAATGGTGAAGTTGTTATGACCACTCTGAATGGCCTACCTAGGTCATGGGACTCTTTTATTCAAGGAATCTATGCAAGAAAGAAATTTATCTCTTTCAGTAGATTATGGGAGGAATGCTCTCAAGAAGAAGCAAGGCTTGTGGCTTGAGAAGAAAAGATGGGAAATGAAGATCAAGCTCTCACTACTCACACCAAGAAGGGAATCAAGTTCAAGGGGGAGCATTCTCATTCTAAGATACCTTCTCACCACTCACATGTAATGAGAAAGGGCACTTTGCCTCAGATTGTCCCAAGAAAAAGAAGGACAACAATAACAACTTCAACAAAAAGAAGAAGGACAACAAAAGAAAATATCATGCTCATGCTGCTGAGGATGATGAACCTCCCAAGAAGAAGGGTAGATCTGAAAGTGATGATGATGACTCATCAAGCGAAGAAGAGTATGTTCTAATCTCTTCTCTCACAGGTACTATCTCTCATGGTTGTAATGATTGGCTTATTGACAGTGGGGCTTCCAAACACATAACTAGGTTTAAAGAATCTTTTGTAAATCTATCTGAACATGAATCACCCCATAAGGTGAAACTTGGGGATGATTATCAATACCCTATCAAAGGAAGTGGAGAAGCCTCCTACAACCTAGATTCCGGAAAGTCCTTGAAGATGAAAGAAGTTCTTTATGTACCTGGGCTCAAGAAGAACCTACTCTCCATATCCACATTGGATGCAAAAGGTATGAGGGTTGCATTTCTAGATGGTCAAGTTCTAATGTGGCAAAAGGGAAAAACCATAGATGATGCATCGGTGATTGGAGAGCAAGAGGGAGGATTGTATAAATTGAATGGACAACCTGAACATGCCATGGTGCATGATTCCATGGAGCCAGGTGAACTTTGGCATAAAAGACTTGCTCATATGCACTATAGGGCACTTCCAATTGCAAGCAAAGCTATAGAGGTTCTTCCTGAAATAAAGACAAAGCATGAAGGTGTTTGCAAAGGATGTGCAAAAGGAAAGAACATAAAGAAAGCATTTCGAAGCAGTGAAAGCAAAGCTAAAGGAATCTTGGAAATCATCCACTCGGATGTATGCCATCCAATGTCATCCAGTTCTCTCAGTGGGTATATTTACTATGTCTCTTTCATTGATGACTTTTCCAAGAAGACTTGGGTTTACTTCTTGAAGAAAAAAGATGAAGTGTTTGATAATTTCAAGGAATTCAAAACCTTGATGGAGAACCAAACTGATAAGAAGATCAAAACATTCAGATATGACAATGGTGGAGAATTCACTTCAGGTGACTTCAAGAAGTTATGCAGTGATTCAGGGATTAAGAGGGAGTTGACTGCTCCTTACAATCCACAACACAATGGAGTTGCAGAAAGAAAGAATCGAACAATCATGGAAGCAACAAGGGCAATGTTGCATGACTAGGATCTTCTTATGCATCTATGGGTAGAAGCAGCTAGGACAGTTGTATATGTGTAGAACAGAACACCCCATAAGATATTCGACAACAAGACACCAGAAGAGGTCTTCTCTGGTAAGAAACCTGAAGTCAGCCATCTTAGAATATTTGGTTGTCCAGTATACACTCATGTCCCAAAGGAAAAGAGGACCAAGCTAGATCCTTCAGGAAAGAAGGGTATCTTTGTGGGTTACAGTGAAAGCTCGAAGGCTTACAGAATATACTTTCCATGGTTCAAGAAGATTGATGTCAGCAGGGATGTGACATTTGATGAAAAATCTGCATTCATCAAATCAAGGAAGACACCTATTGAATATTATGAAGAACCTAAGGAAACTAGATTTCAAGACACTACTATGACTTAAGCAATTCCAGATGTAGATCGTGAAATTAAAGATCCGCAAGAACCTGTAGATCCACCCCGTGAGAATAACTCTCACAAGAGGAAACCTGCATGGGCTAGAGATCTCATCCAAGATGTAGAAAGATATGGCATTCCAGAAGAAGAACACAGAGCAAACAATAGAACTAGATCTCATACCAGCTATGTTTCTTTACTCTGTGATATCATGAACAAAGAAACTTCCAATTATGAAGAAGCAACAGAAAAGAAAGAATGGAAGGATGCCATGGTCGAAGAATACCAATCAATAATGAAGAATGATGTTTGGGATGTTGTCCCAAGACCTGAAGGGAAGTCTGTTGTGACTTCCAAATGGATCTACAAAATCAAGCATGTTGTAGATGGCAGCATAGAGAAATACAAGGAAAGATTTGTAGCTCGTGGCTTCTCTCAGAAAGAGGGAATATATTATGAAGAAACTTTTGCTCCTGTAGCTAGGTACACTTCCATCAGATCAATACTTGCTCTGGCTATAGTGATAAAATGGAAGATACACTAGATGGATGTTAAGACTGCTTTCTTGAATGGTGTAGTTGAAGAGGAAGTGTATGTGGAGCAGCCACTTGGTTTTGAGACACATGGCAGGGAGTCATATGTGTGCAGACTGAAGAAAGCCTTGTATGGCTTGAAGAAAGCTCCCAGGACTTGGTATGGTAGGATGGACGGTTTCCTATCCAGTTTGGGATTTACCAAGAGTAAAGCAGAATCCAACCTTTATTACAAGGTTGAGGAAGGCAATCCAGTGATACTACTTCTGTATGTGGATGATCTGTTTGTAACAAGTAATAATAGTTTGATTGCCGATACCAAGAGGAAGCTTGCAGTTGAGTTCGAAATGAAGGACTTGGGGATGATGCACTATTTTCTAGGCATGGAGGTGTGGTAGAGTGCAGATGGTATCTTCCTTGGACAAGGGAAGTATGCAGTAGAGATCCTGAAGAGGTTCAGGATGATGGATTTCAAGGCCATGGCCACAACTATGGCATCGAACTTGAAGCTTCTGTGTGATGCTTCATCTAATCTGGTTGATGCCATTATGTATCGTCAGATGATTGGGTCCTTGATGTACCTGATGAACACTAGACCAGATATTTGCTTTGCGGTGAACACATTGAGCCAGTTCCTGACGGATCCTAGAGGTGTTCACCTGGTTGCTGTAAAGCATATTATGAGGTACCTGATGTTAATTTTTCAGAATTTACTTCAATCTGATCTAGGATCTTAACTGAGAGAACAACATGTACACCATATCTATAGCATATCAAACATGAACACAATAATGCAAGCACACAAGAGACACAGAGTTTACTTGGGAAAAACCATAAAGGTGAAAAACCCCAATAACTTCCTCAGAGATAGATAGAGCAATGATACAACCCAAGCATAAGAGATAGACATCTCCTAGCAGCAGCTTCTCCTCCTCCACAAGTGCGCCACTCTCCCGAGAGTGTGAGAGAGAAATAGAAATGATCAAATAGAGTGCCTCCCGCACTCTATTTATACTTCACTTGACTTGCCTAATAACCTTTACTAGGTCCGCCTTAACTTAACCACATAACATAATGATAACTGAGCCGACCCCCAAAAGGGTGGTCTAATAACCCTTTGACCCACATGAATTATACAGGGCCGACCCCAACAAGGTGGTCTAATAACCCATCAAGTATAAGTTACAACACTTACAATATAAATGACAACACTTCCGTATAGAGGAATAATAACATCTCTATAGGAATACAATATACATATATGTGAAATACATTCCAAAATTACATATACATCAACACTCCCTCTTAACTAGGAAGGTATTTCTTGACACAGGTCTTCTAGTACAAGTGTTCTTCTCTGGATCATCATCATCAATGCATTGTCATCAAATCATCATCGTCATTGTTGCTGCTATCTCAATCAATATCTGAATCTACTCGTCATAGGAAGTTCTACAGAGCCAGTCCTTTTTCATACTGGATGTAGGCCCACCACCTGCAGGTCTTCATCATCACTGGCCATACTGTGGAATCCTCAGGACTTATTACGTGCGTCACAAAACCTGGCTGTAGCATCCCAGGCTGTTACGAGCACTCAACTCTACCTGTCGGATCTCCCAGGAGCACATTACATGTGACCCCATCACAAAACCTGGCTTTAGCATCCCAGGATGTTATGAGCACATGGCTCTAACTATCGGATCTCCCAGGAGCATATTACATGTGGTCATGGAAAAACCTGGCTGTAGCATCCCAGGCTATTATGAGCACTCAGCTCTACCTGTCAGATCTCCCAGGAGCACATTACATGCCATAGGACAAAACCTCGAAAGAGCATCCCAGGCTATTACGAGCACACAGATCTACCTATCGGATCTCCCAGGGATGGATTATATGTACTCCCAAAGAAAAACCTCGAAAGAGCATTTGCCAGATATCCCAGGGCCACATTACATGCCATAGGCAAAACCTCGAAAGACTATCTGTAAACCTCACAGGGATGGATTATATGCTTATTTGCAGAACCTGTCCACGGCCACAAAGTATCATCCTGATACTCATGATCATCGTTCACGAAGCACAACCCAGATGCACATCACACAACACTTACATCTATGCCATGGGAGAACACATCTACAGCCATGCGAGAATGGCCCCAGCACTTATATTGCAGCCATGGGAGAACACATCTACAACCATGCTCAAATGGCCCAACACTTATATCGCATCCATGGGAGAACACATCTACAGCCATGCTCGAATGGCCCCAGCACTTATATCGCATCCATGGGAGAACACATCTACAACCATGCTCGAATTGCCCCAGCACTTATATCGCAGCCATGGGAGAACACATCTACAACCATGCTCGAATGGCCCCAGCACTTATATCATAGCCATGGGAGAACACATCTACAACCATGCTTGAATGGCCCTGGAAATTATGTCACGACCATGGGAAAACACATCTGCCACCATGTCGAAAAAGCCTAGCAATTACATCATGACCATGGGAGAACACATCTACAGCCATGCTCGAATGGCCCCAGCACTTATATCACAGCCATGGGAGAACACATCTACAACAATGCTCGAATCTCCCCAGCACTTATATCGCAGCCATGGGAGAACACATCTACAACCATGCTCGAATGGCCCCAGCACTTATATCGCAGCCATGGGAGAACACATCTACAACCATGCTCGAATGGCCCCAACACTTATATCGTAGCCATGGGAGAACACATCTACAACCATGCTCGAATGGACTTGGAAATTACGTCACGACCATGGGGGAACACATCTTCCACCATGTCGAAAAAGCCTAGCAATTACATCGTGACCATGGGAGAACACATCTACAACCATGTCCTAAAAGCTCATGTGCATCTATGTCTTCGGAACTCATCACACATAATCCAACTGATTATGTAATGTATCCACCTGATACATGTCATCACATATGATCATCCTGATCATCATCACTGCATCATCTTGATGCATTTCATCTGGAGCAACATCCTGAAGCTCGTCATCCATGATCATCCTAATTATATAATGCATCCACCTGATGCATACCAAGTATCTACCTGATACATATCATCATACATGATCCACCTGATCATACAATGTATCCACCTGATACATACACAGATACATGATCCACCTGATCATACAATGTATCCACCTAATATATATCAACATACATGATCATCCTGATCATACAATGTATCCACCCGATACATATACAGATACATGGTCCAAGCATCCAACATGATGCATATACATATACATGATCCAACTGATCATAACAAGCATCCAACATGATGCATACATACATACATATAAATGATCCAACTGATCATATCCAACATCCAACATGATGCATACATACATACATATAAATGATCCAACTGATCATATCCAGCATCCAACATGATGCATATATAGAGAAGTAACTGGAGCATCGTCCTGATGCTCATCATCCAGCGCTTACATCCATAGCCATGTGAAGGATCCTCCTTCCACCATGCTTGGAATGGCTTCAGCAAATTTCTCCATCACTTCTTCCTCGAAGTGTCTTGAATCTGAAGAACACCAAGCCTCTCTCTGAATTATTCAAACTTCACTTTGGCTAGTGGCTTCGTCAGCACATCTGCAACCTGCTCATCCGTCGCAACATACAGGAGCTTCACTGCTCCTCTCTGCACCATATATCTGATATAGTGATATTTGATCTCTATGTGTTTCAACCTGTCGTGGAACACCAGGTTCTCAGACATCTTCAAACAACTCTGGTTGTCACAAAAAATACTAGTAGCTTCCAGCGGGAGATCAAATGTAATACCCCATTTTTGACCCTTAGGATATATTAGCATTTAATGTAAATAATGTGTACATGTGATATATGTTTTCCTAGCGTGGAGCTCAAGGCCAAGGCCCCGCTAGTGAAAGCCTGAATTTGATTTAAAAAGGAAAGCATTGATATTTGATGCCCATGTGCTCTCAAGCCATGGAAATTGTAATAGGATGTAAATAAACATCATGCAATAAAATACCAAAACTGGCTATGGGAGCAACGAATGAGAAGGGGCCATGTGTATCCACTAGGGAGTGGTGAGGGGGCTATGGGATTGAACCATAGGCTGCCATATGTCACCTTGAGAACCCATTTGACTTTCCTTGATGACATTTAATTCTGTTGTAAGGAAGTGGTTGAGGATTTCAGTCCATGGCTTCAATGGAGCATGGGCAGCCCAGAAATTCGTATGGCAGAGTATGGGCTCTGTTTTCTTGTACCACAAGCCACTCTACCTCATGGATGTTGCTTCTTCCTCATCCCCATTCCATTGGGAAACTAACCAGCACCATTCTTCATCCAAAAACGATTTGCCAGCAGGGTGAAAAAACCAGAAATCGCGACCTTGAAAGAACCCGCGTTTTGAAGAGCCAAAAACGCCCAGATTTGGCATCGGACAGTGAAATCCAATGGGGGATCCATTGGTATGAACCTTGGGGTGAATTTGGGAGCATTAGCTACCCCGAAATCCATTGGAAATCCCAGTTTTTACAGCCCAGAAATGAAGTGACGGGATTGAGTTATTGGATAACAGAACTGTGAGAAATCCAAGTGTGAATGACTGAGCAGAGGTTTGGTTTGCTTGATAAACCCAGTGAAGGCTAGAATCTCAAGGAATTAGCAGCTGGACCTTTCTATGCCCACCCTGAAGAGCACTGGAGGGAAGGGACGCCTTAGGGACTGTGCAGCAGAGAAGGGGACCTTCCTTGTGTTGGGTGTGGTAGGTATTGTGGGTGCCATGACTGCTGAGTTCATTTGAGATGCCTGTAGCTTTGTGGTTGAGCTCACTGGCTTAGCATCCTCCTCATTTGTCATCCATATGCTTGATAAACCCAACGGTGTGTTGGCTTAGCATAGCTGATGACCAAAACCATGATTGTGAGTGAGCCCAGCTAGTTCCTCCTTAGTGGATACACAGCCCAGCTCGGGGGTGATCTCTCAGCTGAAATAATACAAGCTGGACAGAGATCTATGGTTGGGTGGAACGTTGCTCTCACATAGCCAGTTGTTTGGACAGCTTCATCTTCAAGATAAGTGTTCTGTGTATTATAAATTATTTGCATTTTGTGTTCTGCAATATGTTAAATTGTCCATGTTTAATGAAATGAGTTGATTATCTTAATTTGGAATCCATGCATGGCATTGTAACGAGATTGAGTCTCTATATGCTGATTCATCCCCCGCTGTGATATATATATATATATATATATGTTAGGCACTACTGTTTGTGTGCTTGCTATTATGTTTAATTCCGCTGTGTTTATATTGAGATGAATTTGCATATAGAAGTTTTTAATTGTTAGATATTTATGAGTAATTTAATATTGGGGCTAAGTCTACCAAAAGCCCCGGTGTGTTGTTAATGTTTCCTTCCCTGCATTTGATGATGGAAGGGGACGTTACAGAGTGGTATCAGAGCCCTAGGTTCAACACTACGGCTGTTGGGCCCTTCACAGAGATATAAATCATTGTGTGTACATGCATTTTGGATTTGGGACTAAAATGCATTAAAGAAACCTCAAGATTGCATGGCTTCTATTTGTTGGAATGGGAAATCATTTCCATGACTGTTTGGGGATTTTTGCAAGCTGCTTGCATTGATTGCATTCTATGAAATAGGGGAAGGAGCGAGAAAATTCATTTTTAGGTTGAATGCTTGCTCTAATTTGTCCCCAATGCTGTAGCATTCAGTTTGTATTTGTTTGTTTGCTCCATGGAGGAGAGAAAGGAGGGGCAACCTCTGCCATCTTATATTGTTTTGTTGTTGTTGTTGTTAATTGCTGTGCATAGGAGATGATGCATCATGTGCTTGAGACCTTGATTAATGATGAATCCATGTTCCTTGAATGTCCATGATGCTTTGAATGCATGAAATTGAATGTTGACAATGGCTGGAAATAAGTTATGTTTGTTTAAAAGCATGAATAATCAGTTGTTACAGCTCCATGTCTTAATGATGATTGTTAATTACAATGAATCCACATTGTGTGGCCAATTGATGGTTTTCAGAAGTGAGGAAAGCCTGCAAATTATGCCCTTATGCTCATGAGTTTCCTTACCCGTGCTTGTTGGCTGCTTGGAGATTAATTGTGAATCTATTGGTTGGATTGTTGAATGTGAAATGAAAAGAAAATACCTTATTAGAGATGCAAGTTCTTGCCATTCTCTTACTGTTTTTATGCAAGTTTTATGCAAGTCTGATCTGTAGTAGTTCACCTCTGTAAGGGGATGAAAGGGCACATTCCAGAAAATTTTCTAAACTATTGTGAAAAGTTGCAGTTGCAGGCAAGAGACAGAACGGTTTTGATGTGGAATTGGGAAGTTGGGGGCGTAATTTTGATTTGGAAAAATGGCAGGATCAGATTTCTCAGATGTAGTAGAGGACCACACCATTGCATAGACCTCTTCCAGAGCTTTCCAACGGTACCAAATTTGTCCAATTTGGTTAAGGGACGAAGGAGAAATGGACCCCGGAAGTTACCGGAAACGCAAGGTGCGCGGCGGCAGTTTTAAATCTGCGCGGTGCGCGGAATGTGTGCAGATTGCGCGCGGATTGTGCGCAGATTGCGCGCGGGGCGCGCACAGATCGCGCACGGATTGCGCGCAGGTCGCGCATAGATTGCGCGCGGATTGTGCGCAGATTGCGCACGGGGCGCGCACAGATCGCGCACGGATTGCGCGCAGGTCGCGCACAGATTGCGCGCGGATTGTGCGCAGATTGCGCGCGGGGCGCGCACAGATCGCGCGCGGATTGCGCGCAAGTCGCGCACAGATTGCGCGCGGATTGTGCGCAGATTGCGCGCAGGGCGCGCACAGATCGCGCGCGGATTTCGCACAGGTCGCGCACAGATTGCGCGCGGATTGTGCGCAGATTTCGCGCGGGGCGCGCACAGATCGCGCGCGGATTTCGCGCAGGTCGCGCACAGATTGCACGCGGATTGTGCGCAGATTGCGCGCAGGGCGCGCACAGATCACGCGCGGATTTCGCGCAGGTCGCGCATAGATTGCACATAGGTTGTGCGCAGATGGCGTGCACGTTGCGTGCGGATAGTGCGCGGATTGCGCGCAGGTGGCGCACAGGTGGAGCACAGGATGCAAAGGGAGTTTAAAATGTGAAAAGTAAGAAGTAGTTAAACCCAGAATTTTATAAAAGATGAATGGTGCATCGAAATTGAGATCCGCGAAGTGCCGACTGTTCCTGGTTATATGGACTAACTTTGCCCGATATAAAAGTTTTTGCGATTCTTCATAGATTTTCTTCCACAGGTGGCTGAAGTTGGCATTCTGGACAAAATACAACTGTGTAAAATGTGCAGAATTGGAGTACAAGTTGTCATTTTTGAAGAGATGCAGTTCCCGCACCTGATGTCGGAATGGAGCATGAAGACAGGCATTGGAAAGCTTGTCCAGCAGGGAGCAATGATGCATGACCAGAGTTTGAATGAGGTCTACATATATCATAGATATTTAGTGCAGAAGAGTGCCATCGGCTGTTTGACAAACAAATTTTGTTGTCAATGTGGGCAATTTCTACAATTGCATGATATGGAAGAGGAATTCCATGTTACAGTGAGGGATCGAAAAGGGAAGAATTCTTTAAACCCCTGTTTGTTATCATACTTATAATTATGAAATTGTCATATGGCATAAAAATGTTAAAAATGTAAGGGATTACATAGATGTATATGCACTAGATGGCATCTTAACAAACATTGCATAGTGCATATGGAAATGCTTGTGCATAAATGGGATATTGCATATTGGTAGAATAATGAAGTCTGCATATGCAATGAACCACTAATGGAGAATATTGTGGTTGATAATCACTATTGATGTTGGTATTGGTTGTAGGACCAATGATAACAAAGAGCATGGCTAAATGTACTGAGGATGTTGTTGCATGAAGCCAACAACCTTATGCAGAAAGGATGGTGCAACAAATCTATGATCACAAAGTTGGCAAAAGGACTGAGCAGCCTTGGTAAGAGGCCAACTGATCAGGTAACATCAGATGATGTTAATGATAACCATGCAGGTAATGATTATTGGTGCCAAATTGCATGAATGTTGAAAGAGGATTTGGTAAGATCTCTTCAACTATGTTTGAGCTATGATGAGTTAGTTTGCATGTGATATTGAATACCGATTGGGACTGTTTAGAAATCTCAATGCATTCATATGAATTTATATCATGCCATGTATATGTTGGTTATGTGCTTAATAACCAAAGCAAGTGAGGACTGGTGGTCCTGATTATGGTAATGAAAGTTATATGAGATAGTCATGTTTCAATCATAATATGCTTGAATGCATAGTACTCATGAAACAATGCGAGGTAGCATTGAGTAGATGTGCATTAAGAGATTTTATAAATCTTGTGATGCATTGTATAGATGCATAGGACTGATGCATATGTTATTGCAAAATAAATAATGAATGAAATGATGAATTGATGATAATTCTAGGATCATTTCATGGGCTGTTATGAATGCAGAATAGTAAGTGCATGAAGAGCCCAATCATGATCGATGGGCTGCTAGAATGCTCTGTGGAAGGACAGAGTTGTATGAATGATATGACTGTGAAATTTGATCTAGAACTTATGAGAAGGAATCTCATGGTTGAGAGCTCTAAGTTCTGTTAGTAAGAACAGTTGTAAATATCAGATTTGTAAGTGTTTCAGATTTGAAATTTTGCTAATAATTGCTAATGACTGTTTGGCTTATATGAAAATGTGTCAGGAGGACATGCTGTAAGTGGATGTTCATGTATGGCAGCGGGCATAAGACCATAACGGGAAGAGTGGTGTCACTTACAGGAGCCAAACAATATGAGGATAGCCTCATGGATAAGAAAACTAATTTCTGTAGTAGACAGAGATGCAAATTCATGCTGAATTTAATTATTAGTGCCATGGATTGGTTATGAAACAATCAGATTTGAATGGTATTGTTAAATGTTGCTGACTGTGTGGCTGTTTAATAAGTGTGCCAGGGAGGCACATTGCAGTAAGACCAAGAGAGAGAGGTCCTGCAGAAGCCAAACTTCATGGGAAGAGATTCCATGATTTGAAAATGGGTTTCAGGTGAAACGCCATAAGACATTATTAATGTCTCATCTGCACTACATGATTGGTAAACAATATGAGTGAGATGGTGAAGATTATGTCAGTAAGACATGTGAGAGGCATGTAACATCAAAAGGAATTGGGATGGCAAACCGAGGGACTGTCAACTCAGAGAAGGAGCCCCCATTCCTCATTAAAGAAGAGAAATAACATCTGCAAAATGGATAAGTGTTCCATAAACCCTGATTGATATATATATACATACATGCATGTCTAATTATTTGAGTTAATATGCAGAGCATGTTCTGATTTTATTTCTATTATGGCACACTGCTTGAAGTATGATTAGGACCTTCATAATTCACATCAGTAAGGAGTGCACGCCTTTCTAGTGCTGAGTTATGTTAGGGATGCCAATATTGACTACGCCTTAAGGGAATGGACGCATTCCTGGTGTTTCAAGGTTGGATAGTGAATGTTGTGAAATATGTTTACAGTTTTAGAGCAGCAATACTATGAACTTGCTTATCCATCTTGTGTTTTCAGCCTAAACAGATTATAATTGATGTTACACACTAAAGAATCAAAATAAAAGGATGTTGTGAGGGGTTGTGGTGGAAGGGTTAATATAAATGAAAGGATGTTGTGGAGGTTGTGGAGGTTGTGGGGGTTTCGATGAAGGGTTGTGAAGTATTGATGAAATGGCTATTATATGCCTATGGCTCCATAGTAGAGCCTTGACCTAGAAATGGTCATAGTGAAGTTTCCTTCCAGTCGGCGTGAAGGTGTACTGGTAAGGTGTTAATTATTTGATGTTTTGGAGCAGCCTGCATGCTGGCCAAACATCCTAGTCCGCAGGAGGATCCCAAGGCTTACAAAGTAAAAGCAGGACCCTGTGGACCAGAGAGGAAATGCACAATACAGATAAGTATTCAATTTCATTCATTTCTTATTTGAAATAATGAAGGTTTCAAGTATAAAGCTTGTAACAGTGAGCTGATGCATTATTGTTTCTTTGTTGGAAACCTTGGTCAATGCAGGAAGCAAGGACCCTGAAAGAACTAAAAGTTGCTTGGTAAATCCAGAGAGTGGCTGGTTGGGCAAGATTATTGATGATTTGGAGCAGCCTGCGTGCTGGCCAAACATGCAAGATTATTGGTGATTTGGAGCAGCCTGCGTGCTGGCCAAACATGCAAGATTATTGGTGATTTGGAGCAGCCTGCGTGCTGGCCAAACATGCAAGGTTATTTGATGTTGAGGGGCAGCCTGCGCGCTGGCTAAACATCCAAATCCATAGGTGTTTCCAAGGCTTATAAAGCAAAGAAGGACCCTATGGAATAAAGTGAAGACATCTAATGCAGATAAGTATTTGGTTATCTTGTAATTTCTTGCTTATGAATATACATGTGTATATGATTTGGTTATGATTTCCTATGAAAATAAACTAAACATGTGAATTAATTCAATGTTTGAGTGTAGGTATTGCTGGAAGCAATGACTATGAAAGCATATCAAGGATGCGTGTGGGCATGTAACCGTCCCAAAGAGCTCAGCATGAGCAGTAATGAAAGATGGGGCTAGTGGAACTATGTGAGTCCTAGCAGCCAAGAGTTAGACCAACCGAGTGGAGGAACTCCATGGTTGAAAGGTCTGGAATAGACCATAGACACTACGTGTCATAGCCAAGAAGGGCAGGTCAAGCATTCACGTTGAGGTGAAAGAGACTAGGAGCATGAAAACCACCGTGGTGGTGTGGGTTCCAGAATGGAACAAGACTAAGAGAAGAAACTCTTACTGCTCTCTCTTTCCTTTTTATTGATGCATTTATAAACACAGAAAATTGTTGAATGCATGCATGAATGAAAGTAAAAGTGTGTTTATTTGATTAAAGTGAATTGTGAATGCTAATTAATGAATTTCCTGTGAATGGATGAACATGAAGGAATTCATGTGTATGTTGGGCAAGCATAAAAGTGTGGAAGTCTCATGAGTAAAGAATGGACTATCCATGTCAAATGGGGAAAAACCATTGACTGATTTTTTTTTTATTTTTTTTTTATGTTTGGGTTATGCTTGGCCTAATGAGAATTGTAATGATGAATTTCACAGGTGGAAATTAAATCAATTGGTTGCAGTTGCTATGAGCAAGTGTTGCTTGTGAGCCAAGTGAGAACCAGCTGTGCACAGTGACCATGGCAGCAGACCATAGGCTATTAGAATTGGTTGGAAATCTTCTTCAAACAATTGCCAAGACACAAGAAAATCTTGGAGAGATGCTCAAGATGCAAAAGCAGCAGAACGAGATGAACCTCAAGAGGGTAGCAGCCATAAAGTTTTCAAACTTATGGATGAGCTGGAAGATCCGAATCAGCAGGAGCAGCTCGTGAAGATCAAAGGACTTGGTCCTGAAAGTTCAAAGTAAAGAACAGAATGCAGGGCAGATTTGCAAAGTTTTTGAAGTTTTGGACATGTGTAAATTGTATATGTATGCCTAAGTCTTGGAACACCGAGGACGGTGTTATTCTAAGGGGGAGGGGATTGTAATACCCCATTTTTGACCCTTAGGATATATTAGCATTTAATGTAAATAATGTGTACATGTGATGTATGTTTTCCTAGCGTGGAGCTCAAGGCCAAGGCCCCGCTAGTGAAAGCCTGAATTTGATTTAAAAAGGAAAGCATTGATATTTGATGCCCATGTGCTCTCAAGCCATGGAAATTGTAATAGGATGTAAATAAACATCATGCAATAAAATACCAAAACTGGCTATGGGAGCAACGAATGAGAAGGGGCCATGTGTATCCACTAGGGAGTGGTGAGGGGGCTATGGGATTGAACCATAGGCTGCCATATGTCACCTTGAGAACCCATTTGACTTTCCTTGATGACATTTAATTCTGTTGTAAGAAAGTGGTTGAGGATTTCAGTCCATGGCTTCAATGGAGCATGGGCAGCCCAGAAATTCGTATGGCAGAGTATGGGCTCTGTTTTCTTGTACCACAAGCCACTCTACCTCATGGATGTTGCTTCTTCCTCATCCCCATTCCATTGGGAAACTAACCAGCACCATTCTTCATCCAAAAACGATTTGCCAGCAGGGTGAAAAAACCAGAAATCGCGACCTTGAAAGAACCCGCGTTTTGAAGAGCCAAAAACGCCCAGATTTGGCATCGGACAGTGAAATCCAATGGGGGATCCATTGGTATGAACCTTGGGGTGAATTTGGGAGCATTAGCTACCCCGAAATCCATTGGAAATCCCAGTTTTTACAGCCCAGAAATGAAGTGACGGGATTGAGTTATTGGATAACAGAACTGTGAGAAATCCAAGTGTGAATGACTGAGCAGAGGTTTGGTTTGCTTGATAAACCCAGTGAAGGCTAGAATCTCAAGGAATTAGCAGCTGGACCTTTCTATGCCCACCCTGAAGAGCACTGGAGGGAAGGGACGCCTGAGGGACTGTGCAGCAGAGAAGGGGACCTTCCTTGTGTTGGGTGCGGTAGGTATTGTGGGTGCCATGACTGCTGAGTTCATTTGAGATGCCTGTAGCTTTGTGGTTGAGCTCACTGGCTTAGCATCCTCCTCATTTGTCATCCATATGCTTGATAAACCCAACGGTGTGTTGGCTTAGCATAGTTGATGACCGAAACCATGATTGTGAGTGAGCCCAGCTAGTTCCTCCTTAGTGGATACACAGCCCAGCTCGGGGGTGATCTCTCAGCTGAAATAATACAAGCTGGACAGAGATCTATGGTTGGGTGGAACGTTGCTCTCACATAGCCAGTTGTTTGGACAGCTTCATCTTCAAGATAAGTGTTCTGTGTATTATAAATTATTTGCATTTTGTGTTCTGCAATATGTTAAATTGTCCATGTTTAATGAAATGAGTTGATTATCTTAATTTGGAATCCATGCATGGCATTGTAACGAGATTGAGTCTCTATATGCTGATTCATCCCCCGCTGTGATATATATATATATATATGTTAGGCACTACTGTTTGTGTGCTTGCTATTATGTTTAATTCCGCTGTGTTTATATTGAGATGAATCTGCATATAGAAGTTTTTAATTGTTAGATATTTATGAGTAATTTAATATTGGGGCTAAGTCTACCAAAAGCCCCGGTGTGTTGTTAATGTTTCCTTCCCTGCATTTGATGATGGAAGGGGACGTTACATCAAATAACTCAGACCGTAGATTCCGGAGCCATACTTCCTCGCAACTAGCCAAACAAGCTGCAACATACTCTGCTTCGGCTGTACTCAGTGCTACGCACAACTACTTCCTACTAAACCAAGATATCACACCTGATCCCATACTGAAGCAGCACCCAGATGTGCTCTTCCTATCTACAGCACTGCCTACCCAATCTGAATCAACATAACCTTGCAGGTTAAACTTGAGCCCAAAATCAATCACTTCTTTCTAGGAGAAGCCACGAGCTACAAATCTTGCTTTATATTTCTCCATGCTACCATCTGCAGCATGCTTGATCTGATAAATCCATTTGGAAGTCACAACAAACTTCCCTTCAGGTCTTGGGACTGCATCCCCAACATCATTCTTCATTATCAATTGGTAATCCTCGATCATGGCATTCTTCCCGAATCTTGGGAACTTCAATATATTCAATATCTTCAATAGATAACTTTGTTGCTGAAGCAAATGTTGTAATCCTTCTTTTGTAGGTGCTCGTATACGATCTTTCCTACAAAACAAGTTAAATTTCATGATTAGAAACATCTCATAGTTTTCAGAACAAATTCTTACACATAAAGAAGTATGTCATACAGTCATGCAATTATCTTAGCCAATGCTTCAATACAACATTTATTCATATCTCGTAACTTTCTAGATCCCTTCCAATCTCTACCAAAACATTGTCAAGAGTGTGCACAACTCCCAACATGTCAGCAAAGAGGTTTCATTCTAGATAAGTAGCAATGGAATGTTGTACAGTGCCATAGGACACTTACCCATCACATGCATATTAGTAGTATACTGTTCATTAATGCAATTATTCTAATATGCATAATACACAACCTAAGTCTAGGAACATAAGCATATATATCATTGAACAACATTATTTAAACAAACAAATATGTAAGAAATGACAATTCAAATACTTATCTTTGTTTGGTTGTTGGGTGGACTCCCTCTTGATCTTTGCAACTCCATTCTGATGTGGATTGTGAGAAGTGGTCGACTCCCTCCGAATATCTGCATCATTGCGGAAACTCCTGGAGTGTGCTCCCTCTTGATCTTCGCTTCCTGGATTACCTGTCCTTGAACTTATATCCATCCTCGATCACTATGCATGCTTACAAGTATCATTATTGTGATATCCTCGAGATCTCATACATAATCATACATTTATTAGTATATTTTCAATACTATCAAAACACAATAATCTTAAGCATGTATAGTCATGATCATTTCAAACAGAAATAATAAGCATTAGTATTCAAGGACTCTTATGGTTAGTCAGATCATAAATTAAAGTAAGAAACATAATATGCCTAACCCGTGATTACTCAAACCTATACTTCCATGACTCTTTTGGTTAGACATATCATCAATTAAGGTAAAAAACATAAAATGCCTAAACCCATGATTATTCAAACCTATGAATAATCATTATCAATCATGCCATGTATACTTATATAAGAGATCCTATCACAAGGTAGGATTCTAACTTGACATAGAAAAAACATACCTAGATTAGTATGTTAGCTAGTTATGTCTAACATACCCACATGATGTCTTCTTGTTCTCTTCAATGACTTGTGCTAGTAACCTACATATCTCATAGGTTAACCATTATAGAACCAAGTTATATATACATACCTCGTAAATAGATCTTCTAAGTGATCCATGACAATGGATGAATCTTTGTCTTCATGTCACCATGATCATATGTTCTTGAACTAGAACATGATTTTTCTTTCTTGGTGTACCTTTCATGTTAGCGGTCAACATAAACCTCATACAACACCATAATGCATTAGTACAATCATAAGTGTCAACACCTTAATCAATGAATATCTTCTATCATGCATTCATAATTTTATTAAGGTGATACGACAAGTCTAAATTTAATCAAGATTGTACTAACTGTAATAATATGAAGACAAATATACCATAAATGTAATCGTGAACAAATCTTGAAACATACCTGTCGAGATTGCTTGTAATCTTCTTATGTAAGGTCTTAGCCTCATCTCCCTCTGAAACAGGAACTTCTTCACTTATGTAGGTGACCAATCCATTCTCTTCTAGGATTAACCCAATCCACTTGATTTGCGAGAACTGAATCTGGAGCTGGATTAGGGTTTGTCAGAGAAACCCTAAAAATTCAAACTTTGAATTTCAAACTTCTGAAAGGATAGAAATATGCACCTTGATGAGCTGATCAAGCTAGTATACTCATAATTTGAAAACTGCAAAGTTTCACCCCTCAAATTTGTCTTTGAAACTTCCGGATTCACTAGACATGACCCTGAACTGGGGTTCGATAAAGCCCACCCTTCTTCCCAATCAAAAGGTTTGATCCAAAGCTCTAAGCTTCTAGTTTTCTAAGGATTTTCCAGCCATGTTCACGGATTTCAAAAATTCTCATTTTTGCAGAAGCCCGAATTTTCCACTTTTCCGATCAAAGTCCCAAACTAGGGTCTGATCAAGCCCGACCTTCTGCCCAACCAAAAATTCTGATATTGGTCTCTAAATTTCGATTTTGATGAGTAGCATTCATCCATAGTCTCCGATTACAAAAATTCCAACTTTCTCCGAAACCCTAAATTCCGGAAGCCATGAATGAAGGTGCTCAAAAATAATTCTGTTTTGACAGAAATATGTACCTGATTGTTTCTGGTGTAACTATGAACTTTTACATCCATAGGGTTTGAAATTTTTTTTTTGGTAACCCGACCTATCATCTTTCCAACCCCATAGGTCTGACCTCAAATGGATTCTCTGAGAGAGAGTTATGCCATGCGTCGCAACGTGACCTATTTATGGGATAAAACAAGAGAGTGAACTTGTACAGCGTGCCATGTGTCACTGGTTCCGTTTTGGCCTCTGAAAACATTACCTGAGAAAGTACAGTCCGTGCACTACCTATCACATTTTACAAAATTTCATTTGGAGCTTCCTAGCCCAAGTTATGATCTTGTTTCCAGGGTTACCTGTTTATGACTGGGATCTAGAAGAGGCAGAAACCTTATATTGTACAGATCATAACTCACAAAGTACAATGAATTAGAGGTTTTCCTTTGGACACACAGTATATGTGAATCTTAGCTTTGTCCTGTATGATTTTCAGACCTTGAAACCTCGCCAAAATTTATTTATAGCGAAAGTGCTACGATGACTAGTTTTTTCTATATTAAGCCCTAGCTTCTCAATTGCAACAAGTGTCATACATGCCATACCATGCCTTTTTTCAGGCTAGCTCTAATACCATGATAATTTTTCAGAATTTACTTCAATCTGATCTAGGATATTAACTAAGAGAACAATATGTACAGCATATCTACAGCATATCAAACATGAACACAATAATGCAAGCACACAAGAGACACAGAGTTTACTTGGGGAAAACCATAAAGGTGAAAAATCCCAATAACTTCCTCAGAGATAGATAGAGCAACGATACAACCCAAGCACAAGAGATAGACATCTCCTAGCAACAACTTCTCCTCCTCCACAAGTGCACCACTCTCCCGAGAGTGTGAGAGAGAAATAGAAATGATCAAATAGAGTGCCTCCCGCACTCTATTTATACTTCACTTGACTTGCCTAATAACCTTTACTAGGTCCGCCTTAACTTAACCACATAACATAATGCTAACTGGGCTGACCCCCAATAGGGTGGTCTAATAACCTTTTGACCCACATGACTTATACAGAGCCGACCCCAACAAGGTGGCCTAATAACCCATCAAGTATAAGTTACAACACTTACAATATAAATGACGACACTTCTGTATAGAGGAATAATAACATCTCTATAGGAATACAATATACATATATGTGAAATACATTCCAAAGTTACATATACATCAACACCTGAAAGGTACAGTTGATTATGGGCTCAAGTATGATGCAAATCAAAAGTTTAACTTGCAGGGTTATGTTGATTCAGATTTGGCAGGCAGTGCTGCAGATAGGAAGAGCACTTCTGGGTGCTGCTTCAGTATGGGATTAGGTGTGATCTCTTGGTTTAGTAGGAACCAATCCTACGTACCACTAAGTACAGTCGAGGCAGAGTATTTTGCAGCCTGTTCGGCTAGTTGTGAGGCAGTATGGTTGAGGAAGCTACTGTCTAAGTTATTTGATCTACCGTTGGAGGGTACTGGTATATTTTGTGACAACCAGAGTTGTGTGAAGCTGTCTGAGAACCCGGTGTTCCATGAGAGGTTGAAACACATAGAGATCAAATATCACTATATCGGGGATATGGTGCAGAGGGGAGCAGTGAAGCTCCTGTATGTTGCGACGAATGAGCAGATTGCAGATGTGTTGACGAAGCCATTAGCCAAAGTGAAGTTTGAGTACTTCAGAGAGAGACTATGTGTTCTTCAGATCGATGAAACTTCAATGAAGAAGTGATAGAGACATTTGTTGAAGCCATTCCAAGCATGGTGGAAGGAGGATCCTTCACATGGATATGGATGTAAGCGCTGGATGATGAGCATCAGGATGATGTTCTAGTTTATGCTCGATATGATCAGTTGGATCATTTATGTATGTATGCATCATGTTGGATGTCGGATATGATTAGTTGGATCATTTATGTATGTATGCATATGTATGCATCATGTTGGATGCTGGATATGATCAATTGGATCATTTGTGTATGTATGCATCATGTTGGATGTTGGATAATGATTAGTTTGATCATTTATGTATGTATGCATCATGTTGGATGCTTGGACCATGTATCTGTATATGTATCAGGTGGATACGATTGTATGATCGGGTAGATCATGTATGTTGATATATATCAGGTGGATACATTGTATGATCAGGTGGATCATGTATCTGTGTATGTATCAGGTAGATATATTATATGATCAGGTGTATCATGTATGATGATATGTATCAGGTAGATACTTGGTATGCATCAGGTGGATGCATTATATGATCAGGATGATCATGGATGATGAGCTTCAGGATGTTGCTCCAGATGACATGAATCATGACGATGCAGTGATGATGATCAGGATGATCATATGTGATGACATGTATCAGGTGGATACATTTTATAATCAATTAGATTATGTGTGATGAGTTCCGAAGACACAGATGCATATGAGCGTTTCAGACATGGTTGTAGATGTGTTCTCCCATGGTCACGATGCAATTGCTGGGATTTTTTGACATGGTTGCAGATGTGTTCTCCCATGGCCATGATGTAATTGCCAGGTCATTCAAGCATGGTTGTAGATGTGCTCTCCCATGGCTGCGATATAAGTGTTGGGGCCCTTCGAGCATGGTTGTAGATGTGTTCTCCCATGGCTGTGATATAAGTGTTGGGGACATTTGAGCATGGTTGTAGATGTGTTCTCCCATGGCTGCAATATAAGTGTTGTGCCAATCCGACATGGTGATAGGTTGGTCCTCCCATGGTCGTTGATGTAAGTGCTGTGAACCTTTCATGGATGGTGGTAGGTTGGTCCTCCCATGCCAGTGAGTGTAAGTGTTGTGTGTGTGCATCTAGGTTGTGCTTCGTGATACTCTGTGGCCATGGACAGGTTGTGCAATAGCATGTAAAAGGTCCTGGGAGATCCGATAGGTTGAGCTGTGTGCTCGTAATCATTCCTGGAATGCTCTTTCGAGGTTTTGTGATACACGTAATAAGTCTTGAGGATTCCACAGTATGGCCAGTTATGATGAAGACCTGCAGGTGGTGGGTCTACAGCCAATATGAAAAAGGACTGGCTCTGTAGAACTTCCTATGATGAGTAGATTCAAAGATTGATTGAGATAGCAGTAGCAGTGACGATGACGATGATTCGTTGATGATGATCCAGAGAAGAAGACTTGTGCTAGTAGATCTGTGTCGAGAAATACCTTCCTAGTTAAGAGGGAGTGTTGATGTATATGTAACGTCGGAATGTATTTCTTATATATATTTATTGTACTCCTATAGAGATGTATTATTCCTCTATACGGAAGTGTCGTCATTTGTATTGAAAAGTGTCGCAAGTGTGTTAACTTGCGGATGGGTTATTAGACCACCTTGTAAGGGGTCGACCTAGATTAATGTAACATGAGGTTATTGTGCTAAGCTAGACAAGTCGGCCCCATAAGTTTATTGGGCAGTCAGGACAAGTATAAATAGAGATCTCCCGATCTCTATTTTGATCACTTCAGAACTCACTCTTCCTTCACTTGAAAAGTGGCGCACATGTGAGGAGGAGGATCAGCTGTTAGGAGGAGTCTATCTCTCTGTATTTTGGTTGTACTTTGGTTGTATCATTGCTTTATCTATCTCTAAGGAAGTTGTAGGGTTTCTCACCTTAGGGTTTTCCCCACGGAAACTCTGTGTGTCTATTGTCTCTTATGTTTGCTTCTTGTGATGATTGACATGCTTGCTATGATTGATATGCATTGATATATTGTACATGTTATTCTCTCAGTAAATATCCTAGAGTATATTGAATTAATGCTCAAAAATTAACAGAACATCCTCCATACGAGATTTCCATGAGAAATAGTTGGAACTGGTAAGTAGAATATCACAAGGGGTGGCCATGTTGTAAAATTAATGGCTATAAAAACAGAAACCAATAGTCTATATGCGAAGAGTTCGAAAAAATAGGCGGTTTAAAAAAAAACGACACTAAAATCTAACTCCGTATGATGAAGTTATGCTTGAACAAAAAAAATGTTGAAAATGTCCCCAATAGTGACATGGCAGATAGAGAATGTCCAGCTAAAAAAAAGAACCCCCATCTTCCCAAGATGAACCTTTGAAAATCACTTTACAAGAAAGTTGCTTTAAGTGAATCACTTTTGTAAAATAAGTGATTTTCATTTTTACAATGATACTCTAAATAGTGCAGCAAAATAAAGAACTTAAGTGACTCACTTTTTATATTTTTTTTTATTATTCAAGTGAGATGCACTTTTACAATAAAGTAACTTAAAATTAGAAGTTGCATGCACTTTGTTTAAAAGTAACGTAATAAGACTTGAACTCAAGACCTATTAAGGAATAAAGCAACTTTGAACCAAGTGAGCTAAAGTTGAAAGGTACGTAAAAGAAGGGAAGGAGGAAGGGTTTTTTCTTTTTTTTTACTCTTCCCTCTCGGTTTCCATGCTTGCCTCTTTTCCTGCAAATCACACCACAAACCGAAACAAAAAAAACTCTTCCACACTTTGGGGTTAGATCTCGTTATCTTTCCCGGAAAGTCTACGTTTTCTCTTTGTTTCTGATTTGTCCAGATTGCACAAGGTGCATGGAAAAGAGCATACTCAGCTGAGAAAAACCCTTTCCCTTTTTGTTTCTGATTCGCCGAGATCACACAAGGTGCACGGAAAAGAGCAAACACAGACAGGGAAAACAACAATCCGAAACTAAAAAAATCTAATAATAAAAACAGATCAAATATGAGATAATATTTAAAAAAAAAAAAAAAAACATCACTGTAACATTATACCTTCAGATCTGATGAAATACACGTTTCTGAAGCAACCAAAAACCATTTTCAATCAAAAGAAAACTATTTCCCAATGGAAACAGTGCTCCAGATGCAATGGAACACCACCCACAACCCAGAAATGCACAAAAATTTTAGAACTAGAAACCCTTTCAAGTTTTGGCAACACCAGTTCAAGATCTAGATCATAACCAGAGGCGGCTTTTCATAAAAGCTCTGATACCATGTTCGGGTACATAGGGTACTCCCAAAAGACCGAACACCTAGAGCAAACACTTCACAAAAACAGATCACAGATCGACACACGATGTTTGACATGGTTTAAACCCTCGATAGGGAAACACTCCATGACCCTGGCCAAATAGCTTCTACGGATTACCAAGAATACCACATCCAATTACCAAGAATATTGAATACCAATCACTAAGATTGAATACCAAGCTCAAAGACCATCCATATTTACCCTAGAAGCTCTATCCATAACAAAGTGTAGAATTACTTTGAATGGAAAAACATGACACTTGATATATATTTTGAGATTTTCAATAGAAACCGTTGGATATTCGACATCGTCAGGAAGAATATATGGTCAGATATCTGACATCACATGAATAACATTATGTCGGTTAGCCGACGACATTGGTCATAATTCGGCAGACATAGTCGGATATCTGAAGTCCGTCGGATATCCGACTGACCATTTTATCAATTTAATTTTTTTATTATCAAATTTCGTAATTTTGAAGATGAAATCCGATGACACAGTCCTTTTCATCGGATGTCATCAATTTTTCTCGTCGGATTTTGGGTTCAAATTCTGTAGTGTGTGTACGATAATCATTGATATAAAAGTGATATTCCTTGATCACATGGCGATTTTCATTTGCGCTTTATGTGCCATTAATATTGCCTTGAGCATGTATATATAGAACATGGAAAAATATAGAAACTTAGTTGGAATGATAGTATTCACTTTGTATCTCTTTTTTTGCAAAAAAGGTGTAGTTTTCTACAAAATCAACCATGGACAAAATTGTTCTTGGTTGAAAAACTTCACGAGGTTGTTTGTACTGTAGATATTTTCATAATGCTCTATGTGAATGCTTGGTGTATTTTCATTTCTATTTTAGTCAACAGTTACATTTGACAGCAACTGATCATTATCAATACAATATTTGTAGTAGAATAAAGCTACATTTCCATAATAATCACATTTTTTTTGCCGACACTTTTTTATGGTAAAATAATTCATCATCTTCTCTCTCGCATAGAATTTCGGATATGAAAGCATGGATTTTCGAAGGAGGAGGTGGATTTGGCCAAAACATTTTACCAAATTCAAGAAAAGAGTCATAATATAATTCAAATCCCACAAGATCATGACAATATGTGTCACGAATAGTGATAGGTCTATCATACCATGGCTTCTGTTGTACAAATGTATTAGTAGACATATTAATTTCACGATGATCCTCTTTGAATTTATTGAAAAATTGTAGTTGTGTCATTTTCAATGTATGCTTTGCATGGGTTTCGTATTCATTTTGTAATACTCTTCGTCGTATCACAGCTTTTTCCTTTGGTGAAACTCAAAAAATTTTCAACCAATATTCATGTACCATAGATTTAACACTTTATTCCATTCTATCATTATAAGGTTGTCTACAAATAATTTCCTAACAAGCAAGTTCATCATTTTCATCTAGTTGCAATCAAATTTTGTTATGTTTGTACAATGTTTTTCTTGAGTTTCCTATTGTTTTCTCTAGTTGTGTCGTCAAACGATTTTTATCTCCTACTAGCTAAAATAATTGTTGTTTGAACTCCTCTACATTTAGTGCATGTATGTTTCCTTTTGGATCTTCCAAATTTTTTTATTGCATCAATTGTATTTTCAAATACATTTTGTTTCACCTTGTTTTTTTTTTCTCCTTTTGAATACTCTTTAATGATGTAACATCTCTTAACTTTTTGGACACTAACAAACATCTCAAAATTTGAGCTTGTGCTACTGCTGATTCTTTTTTAAGAACACCTTCATAAAACCGTTGAGCATGATATCGTGCAACATGACTGGCTATTTTGTCCCCATTTTTTTGCAATCAATGTTTTGTAACAATTCATCATCAATGTTGAAAATGCCTATATATTTCAATTAAATTTAATTTAGCATATCAAATATACTAAATTAGAAACATAAGATAAAATAGATTCCACATTTATTTATTGGTATTAAAAACAAAATTAAATCATAAATTAAATTAAATATGCTGAAAATTCACACACACACACACACATGTACATACTTGTGCTTGACTCGAGTTCCTCTTGCTTATGGGTTTCAATGTCTTCAACAACTTGATTGACATGTTATGAGACAATTATGTATCTACTTGTTATTGAGTATTTTCAAAATTACAATTCATTATAATAAAATATTGGATTTAAAAAATGTATAATATATATAAATACCCAGTTCAATTTCCTATTCTTAAATTTGATTTGCAATATTCATTTCATCAACATTAGGATGTAAATCTCTATTTACATATTCAGCAAGTATCTCTCCAGTATGTGTAAGCTTTCATCTTTTATTATGATAGAGTCTTTGTTTTTCATTATGAGCAACACCATCTTGACTGGAATCATATTCTTTTTGGAATTTTCTTTTATTGCTCATGATTGTTCAATAGATATAGATTTTCAAAAAATCAACACCTTATAATAATAAAATAAAAAAATTCGATTAAAAAAAATTGTAAGTCATTTAAAAATGAATAATTCGTGAAAAGTGGAAATTATATCTAATTTAAAATAAATTTATCTTAAAATGAATAAATAAAATATAATTTCATAATCTCACCTTAAAATAGTTGCAGCAAGAGTCTTCACTATAGAAGAATTTCGCTAAGAGAACCTTCACCATACAAAAAATTGGATAGGAAAATCTTCACCTCTGAATTTTTTTTATAACAACACAGTTTTTCACCATAAAATAAATTATCAAAGATAATTTTTATTATAAAAGGAATTGATGAAAAATGTTTTCCCATAAATAAATATGAAATTGTCTTTGAGAAAAAAACCACTTTAAAATAAATTGCTTTTGAGTCTTTCAAAGATCACCTTAAAAGAAATTGTCTTTGAGCATTTGAAACTTTGAGAAAACACTTTCAAAGAAATTTCCTTTGAGCCTTTGATAAAACACCTTAAAAGAAATTTCATTTGAGTCTTTGAGCATTTGAGAAAACACCTTAAAAGTAATTTCCTTTAAGTGTTTGACCTTAGAAAAATGTCTTTGAGCCTTTGAGAAAAAAATCACCTTACAAAAAGTCCCTAAGAAAACAAAATCACCTTTAAAAAAATCACCTTAAAAAAATCCCTTAAAAAAAATCCCTTAGAAAACCTTTTGCAAAGCTCACTAGGAAAATGAAATATGTGAAATTGTGGAATTATCTTAATGTATAAATAAGGTTCATAATGTAAATGGTTTCATGCATGATCATTGTACTCTATTATGATTGTGCCTATATGTTGTTGATATGAACATAAGTAATATTAAGGAGTGCCCTCCTTGAATCTTGATAGGTTGTATCAATTACGATCCATAGATGAATAGAAAACGCGTGGGTATATGTGTAATATTTGGCATAATTTGAGGCTATAGATATTATGTAAAACATTGTCACTAATAAATGCACCCTGCCAACCATCATACACATATTCAATATTAAGTTTCTTAGAGTTCAAATAGATTCCTCCTCTATCCCTTGAGATGCTTCATGATAGGATTCCTGTAATGTCCCCATCTTGACCCTATTGTATTAAGATTGTAAATGATGTAAATATTGTTATTTAATCATGGTGAGGAGCTCAAGGCCAAGGCCCCTCCATTGATTTATCGTTTTATGTATTGGCAATTAAAAATTGGTGCATATGGCTCTTGTGCTAGATAGGCACAATGTAAATGAAGACATCATGTAAATACAAATTTTAATGAAATACCCACAACTAGCTATGCAATGCAACAAAGAGATGGGGGCATGATTTTAAAAGGAATAGGGAGGGAAATTATTCAAACCCATGAGCCAATGGTGTTAATCCATTTCATTGAGAAAACCCATAAATCCCAACTACCCATTTTGGGTTATGCACCCAATCATTTAATTCTTCCAAGAGTTGGTTGAGGTAGTTAATGCCTTGGGAAGGGAGAGGTATGGAAATCAATTTTCGAGTATGGGCAAGCCATCAATCTGGAAAATCGTATTTTTCCTCCATGGGCAAGAAAACACCCAAGAAATGGTGCCCAAAGCCATTCTGAACCCATAGCCTTTGCCCTCTCACGCAATTTGAGCTAGCTGGGATTTCCCCATCACGTTTTTCACCATTTTTCCTGCATTTTCCATGCCTGGGAGCTCGTTTTTGCATTGTACAGCAACTGGGAGAGGAGGGCCACGATTTGGGACTGTGAGAGAGGTCGTTTTTGCCCCAAAATACCCATGGGCATTTTTCTAAAAATGGTTTTGCTCTCCAGGGTTGAATCCCTAATTTCCATTTCGTTTTTGGGTCTTCCCACATCTTTCTGGGCTGGTAGAAACCCCATTTTGGACATCCCACTGAGGAAATGTTTTTCTTCATGCCTAGCAATTGTGGTTTTCCTATTATGTGCATCCCTATTTTGGTTTGAACCTATGAGCAAGAGATTTGGAGTGGTAGTGGACATAATTGGCTTGATAAACCTAGTGGGGGGAAATAACCTCTCAAGAAGATCAATAGGGTTGGCTACTCTTCTATGCACACCTTGGACACTCTAGGTTGGAAGGTATGGCCTGAGGGACTGTGTATTGGTGAAGGGAATACTTCCTTGAGTGGGGTATGTAGGTATTGTGGGTGCCAAGCTGGATAGATCTTGTAGAGGAATCCATGGCTCTGTGCTTGAGCTCACTAGATTAGCAATTCTTCCTTTCCATTTCCTATCAGCCTGATAAACCCAATTGTAGATTGGCTTGGCTCATTTTGGTGTATGTTTGGCTATGTGTGAGTTTGATGTTCCCTGGTTCCTTGTAGAAATCATGCCCAGCTCGAGGGTGGCAGTTGCATCAAGAGATTGATAAACACAACTAGCCTATGGTTGGGAGGAACGTTGCAGTTGCATAGCTAGTTGCGCAAGGACTACTTTGTTTCAAGATAAGTACTCTCATGTGCTAATCTTGTATTGTTTCAATGGATGAATGACATGAATATCTTGAATGTATGATGGATGTGTAATAGAACTTAATTCTGCTACATTTTTGAATATTTATGCATTTTCATATGTCCATCTTCACTTTATATGAATGTTTGTTTACTAAGTATGGGGCTAGATGTCCAGTATTATCATTAGTGTTCTCTCCATAGCCTTGGTAGGATGGGAGGGACATTACAATTCCTTCCACCTTGGATGGGAGTTACACCACATATTTTGATTCATTCCTCCACTAATGCACCCTCCTTTCCCAATTGTGTCCAATTCCACCTTAGAATTCAAATTTGAGGGATTTATAACTCATGTGGGGCCCAACACAACCTCCTTATGTGCCCTCCTTGTCCAATTTTTCCTAATGTTGCATCATTTCACAATTTGGACATCAACTATACAAATATTTGACCCACATCACCACCTTGATAATTTGTCATGACTTTACCAAGTGAATTAGGCCAATGCATCCCCCTATTCCAATGGAGTGGTCCATAGCAAACATTTGGGGACATTACAGTCCTCCCTGCCCAATATTGCTTGTCCTCAAGCAACTTAAACATGGGAGTGGTAATGCTTCTTCTTCTTCCCCAACTTATGCTCATTGATTTTTCTGCCTCCTTCCTTAGTGATGACTTTTCATAAGGATGAAATTTCAAGTGGATCAAGTCATCAACTCTACATCCCACAATCTAAACTACACTAAGGTTGAAAATGATGTCATGGTTCCATCCCAATCGAAAGGAGGTGAAGTGCACTGCTCAATGTATGGTCCTGCAAGGTACTAACATAAAAAAACTCCCAACCAATTCCAATAAGAAGAGTAAATCTATCTTGCAACCACTCAATCAACTCCCCAACAAATTGGTCGGCTAAGAATTTCATCATATGAAATCCAAAACTGACTCTCAACTCCGGGTTTGCTGTTGAAAATCTATCCTACACTGTAACTCTAAGATACCCAGCTAATCTTTGAAAGGGACCACCATGTTGTTGTTGCACCACTCTGATCATAATCATCCACTCTAGAGATAGCTCCATCTCACCAACTATTCTTCCACCATCCTAGTTGAAACAATTGAGTCCCAAAATGATCATAGGGTCCCAAATGAACATGAGAAATGTAGAGTGTCTACGACATAGGAACCCAACAATACCAAGATCCCATTGTTTGTATTGCACTCCTCCAAACATCATCATTGTCACCTGTAGAAATCTGTCACTCTAAGGAATGTTAGGATCCCACCACCAAAATGGAATTTCATCACTCTCAATACTATTTCAAACCTCCATGAGCCTCTCCAATAGAACATGAATCTCCTCTAGACACTCTAGACACTGTTCATATGGCTCACATCATTGTCATCTATCCCATCAACTGAATCAGGTGAGGCTCGCATGTCCTTATATGTGCTACTATATCCAACACACTACTAGTGTATGTTGAACTTATATCCTAGTGTGGATCCATATCTATCATATATCCATCCACCCAATCCATGGATGCATATTCTCCCATATTGGCTAGTCCATAATGCATACACTCAACAACCTCCTCCATGGAAAATCCTCTCTCCCATAGGGAAGCTCATGGTCCACCTGATGCAAAGGATAACATCCCCCATGTCAACTCTCTCCTCAAGTACCTTCCCATCTGAATGCTCCTCATGTTCAACTCCCACATGAGGCTCCTCCAAAGATCCATGAATGCAATCAGCCATGTACAACTAGCTATCTTAAGAGTATGAGGAAGGGTGTAATCTTTTACAATTGGCTATCTTAGCAAAGGTGTAGTTTTCTGCAAAATCAACCATGGACAAAATTGTTCTTGGTGGAAAAACTTCACAAGGTTGTTTGTACTATAGATATTGTCATCATGCTCTATGTGAATGCTTGGCGTATTTTCATTTATTTTTTAGTCAACAGTTACATTTGACAACAACTGATCATTATCAATACAATATTTGTAGTGGAATAAAGCTACATTTCCACAATAATCAAATTTTTTTTGCCAAAACGTTTTTATGGTAAAATAATTCATCATCTTCTCTCACATAGAATTTCATATATGAAAGCATGGATTGTGGAAGGAGGAGGTGGATTTGGCCAAAACATTTTACCAAATTCAAGAAAATAGTCATATTATAATTCAAATCCCACATGATAATGACAACATGTGTCACGAATAGTGATAGGTATATCATACCATGGCTTCTGTTGTACAAATGTATTAATCAACATATTAATTTCACGATGATCCTCTTTGAATTTATTGAAAAATTGTAGTTGTGCCACTTCCAATATATGCTTTACATGGGTTTCATATTCATTTTGTTATACTCTCCATCGTATCACATCCTTTTCCTTTGCTGAAACTCAAAAATCCGTCAACCAATATTCATGTACCATAGCTTTAACACTTTCTTCCATTCTATCATTATAAGGTTGTCTACAAATAATTTCCTAACAAGCAAGTTCATCATTTTCATCTAGTTGCAATCAAATTTTGTTATGTTTGTACAATGTTTTTCTTGAGTTTCCTACTTTTTTTTCTAGTTGTGTCAAATGTTTTTAATCTGGTACTAGCTAAAATAATTATTGTTTCAACTCTTCTACATGTAGTGCATGTATCTTTCCTTTTGAATCTTCCACATTTTTTTATTGCATTAGTTATATTTTCAAATACATTTTGTTTCACCTTGGCTTTTTTTCTCCTTTTGAATACCCATTAATGATGTACAAACATCTGTTAACTTTTTGGACACTAACAAACATCTCAAAATTTGAGCTTGTGCTACTGCTGATTCTTTTTTAAGAACACCTTCATAAAATCGTTGAGCATCATATCGTGCAACATGGTTGGCTATTTTGTTCCCATTTTTTTGCAATCAATGTTTTGTAACATTTCATCATCAATGTTGAAAATGCCTATATATTTCAATTTAATTTAATTTAGCATATCAAATATACTAAATTAGAAACATAAGATAAAATAGATTTCACATTTATTTATTGGTATTAAAAACAAAATTAAATCATAAATTAAATTAAATGTGCTGAAAATTGACACACACACATGTACATACTTGTGCTTGACTCGAGTTCTGCTTCATTATGGGTTTCAACATCTTCAACAACGTGATTGACATGTTATGAGACAATTATGTCCATACTTGTTATGAAGTATTTTCAAAATTACAATTCATTATAATAAAATATTGGATTTAAAAAATGTATAACATATATGAATACCCAGTAAAATTTATTCTTCTTAAATTTGATTTGCAGTATTCATTTCATCAACATTAGGATGTAAATCTCTATTTACATATTCAGCAAGTATCTCTCCAGTATGTGTAAGCTTTCGTCTTTTATTATGATAGAGTCTTTGTTTTTCATTATGAACAACACCATCTTGACTGGAATCATATTTGTTTTGGAATTTTCTTTTATTGCTCATGATTGTTCAATAGATATAGATTTTCAAAAAATCAACACCTTATAATAAAAAATAAAAAATAAAAATGATTAAAAAAAATTGTTGTAAGTCATTTAAAAATGAATAATTTGTGAAAAGTTGAAGTTATATCTAGTCTAAAATAAATTTATCTTAAAATAAATAAATAAAATATAATTTAATAATCTCACCTTAAAATAGTTGCAGCAAGAGTCTTCACTATAGAAGAATTTCTCTAAGAAAACCTTCACCATACAAAAAATTGGATAAGAAAATCTTCACCTCTGAAAAATTTTGATAACAACACAGTTTTTCACCATAAAATAAATTCTCTAAGAGAATTTTTATTATAAAAGGAATTGATGAAAAAAATTTCCCATAAAAAAAGACGAAATTGTCTTTGAGAAAAAAACCGCTTTAAAATAAATTGCTTTTGAATCTTTCAGAGATCACCTTAAAGGAAATTGTCTTTGAGCCTTTGAGACTTTAAGAAAACACTTTCAAAGAAATTTCCTTTGAGCCTTTGATAAAACACCTTAAAAGAAATTTCATTTGAGTCTTTAAGCCTTTGAGAAAACACCTTAAAGGTAATTTCCTTTGAGAGCTTGACCTTAAAAAAAATGCCTTTAAGTCTTTGAGAAAAAAATCACCTTACAAAAAATCCCTAAGAAAACAAAATCACCTTAAAAAAATCCATTAAAAAAATCACCATAAAAAAATCCCTTAAAAAATTAGAAAACCTTTTGTAAAGTTCACTATGAAAATGAAATATGCAAAATTGTGGAATTGTCTTAATGTATAAAGAAGGTTCATAATGTAAATGGTTTCATGCACGATCATCGTACTCTATTATGAGTGTGCCTATATGTTGTTGATATGAACATAAGTATTATTCAGGAGTGCCCTCCTTGAATCTCGATAGGTTGTATCAATTACGATCCATAGATGAATAGAAAACTCGTGGGTAGATGTGTAGTATTTGGCATAATTTGAGGCTATATATATTCTGCAAAACATTGTCACTAATAAATGCACCCCAACAACCATCATACACATATTCAATATTAAGTTTCTTAGAATTCAAATATATTCCTCCTATATCCCTTGTAGCAATATCTCTAGTACACTATTTTCCTGACCCTTTCCACCCTCAATAATTTGGTCCCATTCATGCTTTGATAGCATTGTTGGTGGACAAAGGGGTGGTTGAAAAGTGATATAGATGAAGTTGAGAGCTAGAGAAGTGGATTGAAGGTGAATGAAAAGTTGCATTTCCTTGGTAAAATTAATAAGCCAAATCAATTGCTTGTAGAAGGATTTTTCATGTTGTTTGGTAGGGGTTTTGATCAAGCATATACAAAAAATGGAGAGATATAGGACTCCATTAGCTCAAGGATCAGGAAGGAACTAGTTATTTCTTGCATCCTCGACAAAACATATGAATTTATTTTAAGTTCTCTTGTTCTAAAGTAGGAAGTATCATAAAAAAATTAGTAAAAAAATTCTAAAAAACTAAGAAAATAAGAGAAAAAATCCAAAAAAAATATTTTCTAATTTTCCAGATATAGTTTTAGTGTTAGAAAAAAAATTCTTTGAATTTATGAATTTTTCTTATAATTTTTAGGCTAGTTTTCTCAATTTCTTATAGGTTAACTTTATGTTTCTATGAGTTATAGAGTTAAATTTGGACCCTTATATTCTGAAATTTGTATCTTCCATAAGGGTATCATGCTAAAATTTCACTAAGAATTTTTTTGGGCACTTTTGATATATGACCACAACTATTCTGACCTTCTCTAAGAATAGTGAACTTCAGAGAATTAAAAATTAGTGGTGGAAAAGGGATGCATGTGATATACAGAGCAACAAATTAACTCTAATAAGTTTTGCCTATATAGATTCTGGGGCCCTTTTTAGTGATTGGAATTATATGTTTTAGAGTCTTTCTTGAATTTGTTTTTAACATGATTTACTTGTTCACTAATGATGTTGACATATACATTGAGAATTCCAAGCAAAGTTCCCATTCCTTCATCTCTAGAAGTGCAAGAACTCTAAAATCATTTGGAAGCTTTGTTGTGAAGGATGATGCTCATGAAAGAAATGAGAGGCCCTAGACAAATCCATCAGAGAAGAAAATGGATGTGCACTGTGGAGTTTGAGATGCATCAAGTTGAATCCTTTAACTCCCTCAATTTCATTCATACCTTCTCTTGATCATGTTATTTCCTCTTTTAGTTCTATAGTCACAACTGCACCATCTCAGTTACAAGCTTTGAGTAACACTTATAAACATAAAGATGGTCATGTCTATTAGTGGAATGCAACAACTTGTCATTGTTCAGTGTCCATGCTTCATATGCTAGTATTTTATTAGGGAAGAGAAGCTTAAAGGATAGCCAAATAGTGGGTGGGAAAGTATGTTTAGATTGCTAGCAATCCATTCAGAGTTAAACTTAATTGACTTTGTACTAACTTTTTATCTTAAAACATTTATTAAAGATAAATATTAATGTACTAAAAAACATTTTTAAATTACATAAAATATAAATTGAATATTAATGTATTGGAAAAAACATTTTTAAATTATATTAAATATAAAGTTTGCGTTATAAGACTTGGAAATACAACAAAAACCAAAACATGTTGAGTCACTGGGATATACTTTTCATTACAAAAGTAGCAACATTCTATGTTGAATTGATTAGTCCTTTAAAGGAAGCTAAATCAATATTTTTCTCTAAAAATTTCACATACTCTAAAATCTAGCAACATTTTATGTTGAATTGATCAATCCTTTAAAAGAAACTAGATCAATATTTTTTCCTCACAATTTTACACTCTCTAATCTCAATAACATTTTAAGATGGGGTATGCTTAATATTCTTTCTTCAAACTTTATTTGTACAATGTCCACAAAGAGATAAATGTTGATCTCGAAACTACTACGAAGTCAATGCTAATATTATTTATAAATAAAATCCTCCAAAACACAAATGAATAAGGCAATAGCAAAAATTTGAAAATAAAATCTATCACTTTCGATTTGATGCAAAACAATCCCCTTAAGGCATAACTAAACAATGTTGTAAATCTTGAATTGTTTATAGTGTAAGTATTATATCTCTTAAGCACACTTACCCAAAATTCAAATTCACTATGTATCTCAAGCACACTTACGCAAAATTCAAATTTATGTTGGAGAATGATGATGTGAGATTGAAAAGTAAGAGTTGATTCAAACACATGTGAAGTTGACTCGAAAAATAAAAATATACACAAAATATTATCAAATCCAAAAAAAAAGATAATTTTTAATTTACAAATTTGTCTATTTATGATGCAATAATAACAAACGCTTTTACAAAAGAGAGTAAATATTATAAAATTCTATGATATAAGAAAAAGATTAAATAATATAAAATGCTATCAATTTTGGATAATTGACAGGCTTGCAATCGAGTTTGGAATCGAGTTTGGCAAGATGTGTTATTATTTAGTATTTGACATTTCAATTTTCAACCATTAAATAAAAAATCATATTATATTTAATTAATTTAGATTATTTCAATACTAGATTTATTAAATATGAAAAAAACATATTATATCTCATTAATTTAGATTATTTTAATATTAGATTTATTAAGTATGAAGAAGAATCAAAATTTTCAAAGTATAATTTTTTTTTAAATGAATCTAAATTCATTTATAAACATATAAATAAGTAACTAGCTCCAAAAACATTTAACATGTATTAAACGTTAATTTCCATTACTTATCTTAAAATTCTTGTTGGGATTAAGGAAAAAAATTGATCATCAATTACACATTACATGGATCATTACACTTAATATCACTTTTAGGTTTCAAGATTAGGGGAGAAAAAATGATCATCAACTACACATTACATTGATATTACACTTAATATCACTTTCAGGTTTCAAGATTTAGAAGTTACGTGTATTTTGAACATTTTGGATTAATAGCAACAATAAAATTTAAAAAACTATTATATATCTGAGTCTCCAAATGATCTCAAATATTCGATTTCCAATGAGGCATTCTCGCTTGTCGGAGATTAATCATTAAGTCCTTGGTAAGCTGATTGTTTTCTATGATGAGAACCACATATCTATAGATGGTAACACTGAGATTACATTCACAGAGGATGTTAATACTTGTTTTAAAAGTCTGGGATGACACACTATTAGAGTTAAGAATGGTAATACAGGGTATATGAAATTCATGCTTCTGGAATGGCACACTATTAGGGTTAAGAATGGTAATACTGGGCATATGAAATCCATGTCACTATGGAGGAGGCCAAATCTGTGAGGGATAAACCAACTCTGATCAAGATGTGCATTTGTATGGAGGAGGCCAAATCTGTGAGGGATAAACCAACTTTGATCAAGATGTGCATTTGTATCCTTATTAATTCTATGTATTTGGTACTTCTGTTAAGTTTGGAGTATAAAATGTTTTCTTTGGAGTATAAAATGTTATATGATTAGAAAGTTCTAAACTTGTGAATCATGCTTTTTAATATCACATGCCTCTTATGTTTCCAGGTCACTACCAAATAAGGAAAACAATTACAATATACATGGATGTGCTTTGCGTGCAAAGGAGGTTGATGCGACCACGCATAATTTGGATAGGTTTCATCCTCCTTTCCACGTCCCAAAGGACGTGGAGATCCTCTCCACAGAAGTTCTGCTTATTCTCAATGTTTCTTGAGAGTTTATTTCATCAGTTTTTAAAAAACTTTGTTGTACGGTAACAGTCATTGGTAACCCGAGGAATCTCCCAAGTTCAAGCCACAAAGAAATGTTAAAATGCCTGAACGGTAGGATACGGCTCTGCTGGTAAGGATTTGGACTAAAACAAATTATGGCGCAAAACTGACTTGTGTGGTGGGAGGCAAATGCCAAAGCAACTGCATCGTTGCAAAAATGACCTTGTATAGTGGGAGGAAAGTACCAAACCAACTGCATCGTTGGGGATTTATCTTTGTTAAATAAATGGTTTTTGCTCTCAACAATGTTTGAATGCATTTGCAAGGGTTCTGGAGTTTGTTCCTCGAATAAGTCCCGACAGACAAAGGAAACAACTCTAATAACTTTCCATTTATTATAACATTGATATTTACCCAGGTTTATGTTTCTGTTAATGTCCAAGAAAAAAATTGCTAAGAGAATGAAGTAACTAAGGAGTGTCCAGAATTGCGTGCCATTGAGGAGATTGACGGCCTCTGTAGGTGCTGGATTTTTGGCTTCCGGCAATAACCTCTACAATTTCAGCCCTTTGTGAGCTTCTGAAAGCATAAGGTCTAAGGAATACTCGTCGTCCGAGCCATAAAAGCCGAAGAATACCACATCTCTACGAAACTTCTGACAAAACCTGCCAGAGGAGACAAATCGACGGCGAAAGATTGATAGAGAGAACAAACGAAGTGGAAGTTTGGAACAGCCACCACATTCCAGAAATGAACGCCTATTAATAGACTCTCATATTAATGAACCATTCTAAAACTTAATATCAAAGAAAAATACGTAAGTCTGAATTAAACCGCAAAGTAAATGAAAAATACATGAGTATGAATTTAAATACCAAAATAAATATATATATTAGTATTAATTTAAACCCTAAAATAAATAAAAAATACATGAATATGAATTTAAACATCAAAATAAATATTTTTTTAAGGACTGTAACCGAGAAAGTGTTTGCAAGTCTTACCAATTGAACTAACCCTTGAGACTTAACACCAAAATAAATATATATTATATATTAGTATAAATTTAAACCTTAAATTAAATGAAAAAAAGACATGAATATGAATTTAAACATCAAAATAAATGATTAACTAAATTAATTAAATATAAAATGAAAATATAATGATATCAGTTAATAATAGTAAAATTTGCAATATATACAATTTGTATATTAGTCAAAGTCCTTTTTACTCAAGGTTGATTATCATTATCATTAAAAATAAAATATAAAAATAGAGAGAATACTTATTGAATGTATATTTTGAATATTGTGAATATTACAAAGGTTTTTTCTTTCTCAACAACTAATATTTTATTGAACTCTATGATAAGAATGTCATGGTTAAGATCTAATAATGTCCATGACTACGTTAATGCTTCCGTGGAGATACAACAAACCTTCAAGTTATTTAGGAAATCAGTACACTCCAAAAAATGGTTTTGGTTTGGAGAGCATCACCCAATGCCTAGCACCATCCCGGAATATAATCACACTTACAAATACACTGAATCCTATCATGAGTCCCAACCCCAGTGCAATCAATGAGACATATTCATTTACATGACTTAACCATCCCTGTCCTTTACTAATGGCAATGCCTTCCACTTTGTTATTGCTATGTGTTTCATTGCATATTTGTAAGGGATAGCCACATAAGCATTTGTTCCCTTCAAATGAAGTCTCACCAAAAGTGTCAAACTGTGTTCCTTTTGGAATTCTACCACAAAGCATATTCCATGAAATGTTCAGATATGCCAACATGGTTAAGTTAGAGAGCTCTTGAGGAATCATTCCACTTAAATCATTTTTGGACAAGTCCAATTGCTCCAAAGTAGATATCTCACTAAGAGATGCAGGGATTTGTCCTTCCAATTGATTTTCAGATAAATTCAGTAGTCGTAGACCAATGAGATTTCCTATGCTTGGAGGTATTTCTTCTGTAAGATTGTTGCTAGACAAGTCAAATATGGTGTTTCCACTAGCACATATCTCAGAGTATACTCAAATCCTTTCATTACAATCTTCATATCCTCATATAGTGTATTACCACTGAGTTGAAAAGGCCTAAGAATTTTGAATCCCTTTAGTGTTTGAAGATTCAATGGCATTCTTCCATTGAACTTATTGTTGGATAGATCCAACACCTGCAACTGTTCGAGGTTTGTAATCCATTGAGGAATAATACCGTGGAGCTTATTATAACCAAGACTTAGACTCTTAAGTCATAAAAAAAATTCAAGTAGCGAGGAAGCTCACTAGCTAATCTAATTTTGCTCAAATCCAACAATTGAAGTTGGGTACAATCGGCCAAAGATGTAGGCATAATCCCGAAGAAGTTATTAGAATGAGCAGATAGAACTTTCATAGAAACTGGAAAGCTTATGTTCAATGTTCCACTAAGTTTGTTTTCAGACACCTTCAACCTCTGTAGAGTTGCACAATTATTTAAAGTCATTGGTATTTTACGTGATAATGAGTTGCTTTTCAATATCAAAACCTTCATAGACTTGCAGTTTCCCAAAGAGTTGGGAATAATTCCGCCAACTTGTTTTCCCGAGACCCTTGGGAATTATACCTGTGAGATTGTTGGTATTCAAATAAAGTTTTTCAAGTTGGCTCAAATTGCTAATACCCTCAGGAATGCTACCTGATAAATGGTTGGTACCCAAATCCAGTGCTTGAAGCATGTTCAAATTGACAATGCTCTTTGGTATACTGCCATTTAAACTATTTTCACCAAGAATTAAGTAGGATAATTGAGTCAATTTAGTAATGAAATCAGGTATGCCACCAGATAATGCATTTCTATTAAGTTTTAGTTGGGTCAACTTGGTCAAGTTAGCCAATGCTTCATGAATGTCACTTGTAAAATTATTAGTATCCAAATAAAGTACTTCAAGCATGCTCAAATTGGCAATGCCCTTTGGTATGCTACCCATTAACCTATTTGTACCAAGATTTAATAATGATAATTGAGTCAGTTTAGCAATAGATTCAGGTACGTTGGAAAAATTATTTGCACCAAGATCGAGGTGAGTCAACTGAGTTAAATTGGGAATGCCCTTTGGTATGCTACCCATTAACCTATTTGTACCAAGATTTATGAATGATAATTGAGTTAGTTTAGCAATGGATTCAGGTACGTTGGGAAAATGATTTACACCAAGATCTAGGTGAGTCAACTGAGTTAAATTGGCAATGGCTTCAGGGATTATGCCAGACAGATAATTTTCAGCAAGACTTAGAGTGGAGAGGGGAAGCCTAAAAATACTTATCCGGATGTAACCCTGGATTTTGTTATATCCTAAATCCAACCAATCAAGTTTGCTGCAGTTCCCTATTTCTGAAAGGATGGGGCCTGAAATATTACTTGGACCATAAATAGACAATTGAAAAAGCTCTGTCAACTTACCCAATTCACGCGGTATACTGCCCGACATTGCAGTGTTGTCCCCGACAAATAAATTGTGGAGTGAAGAGCAGTTTCTGAGAGATGGAGGAATGGTGCCATCCAACTTGTTGGACTCTAGAGCCAAGTAGTATAAGTTTTTCAGCATGCCCAGTTCAAGCGGAATTGGACCAGTTAGATTGTTATGGAATGAAAGTTCTCAACGTTATGGTTTCAATGGCATCTTTGATCGGAATTTTATTTAAACTAATTATTAATTTTAACCTTCTAAAAATTAATTATTAGTATCATCTTCTAAAAATTATAAATAAAAAACAATTAATTACACCTTCAAACTAATAACCCTATCAAAAATTTTATTAATCAAAATTAATTAAAAATCCATTGAAATAAATTAATTAAAATAAACTTCTAAAAATCTATTTAAAAGAATACACAAAATCTTTTAATTTCTCCTATAAACCAACAAAACCCTAGAACTTCAAACCGACAACTAACCTACCTCTATCTACCAAACCACCACCACCACTACATATACAAAGGTCATTGGGCAATCACAATCTTCTCTCGAGACTTCGCTGTCTCCTGATGATGATCCTACAGTAAGGATTGAAACGTCGAGAACTTTCATTTCACTAACGCAGATCCTCTCTTCTTCTAAAATTCTTCTCTGCGTATGGCACTCTATAAATAGATTGTTATGTCCAATGGACACTTCATGGAGAGAGGTACAGTTGCTCAGAGAAGTTGGAATATTTCCAGTGAGATAATTTTCCTTCAAGTGGAGATGCTCCAACTTGACAAGACAGCCGAATCTGTTGGTATAGTCCTGTTTACTGAAAGTGGGATCCATTGAAGGCACGCACAATTACACAGTTCTTTTGGAATAGGACCCGAGAGAAAATTAACGCTGAGGTCAAGTATTCCCAGTGCTTTAAGCTGTCCAAGCTCCAGGTGGAATTCTTCCTGTCAAGTTTGTTAATTTTAAACCAAATAGACTAGCAAGATCACTGAAAGAAACATAATCACAAGATAGACATAGAATTTATCCTGGGAAACCCTCATGGGGTAGAAAACCCAGCAAAGCTTTCCTCAATAAGATGATCAACCAAAATACAAGATGTGTTCCCTCCTTAGTAGACCTCCCAGACAAGTGCGCTACTATTCTGAGTTGTACAAGTGTGTCTAATGAGGAGCTCACCTCCTCTATTTATATTAGTTCCCAGCTGACTACAAACCCTAATGGGGACGACCTCTCTTGGAGAAGTCTAATAACCCCTAAAATATAAGAGCAGGTTCGATCCCCACATGGTGGGTCTAATAACCCTAGTTACCACAACCCATCGGAAGAATAATCATCTCCGGATACATAATAGGGTTACCTCAGAGGGATGAAACATCTCCGAAATAATAATGTACAAATATAATATTCTTAGAAGTTACAATATTCAACACTCCCCCTTAACGAGAAGGATATTATAACAACGTCTGCAGGAGCAAGGAGTCATCGACTACATCATACATGATACATCTATAAATCATCGGAAGATTTCTTCAATTCATCATCATCAGTAACTTAACCAGTTACTGGAACATCAACGTCATCAGCATCGTCATCACACGATCATCAGCATCGTCATCACACGATTATCAGCATCATCATCACACGATCATCAGCATCGTCATCACACAATCATCAGCATCGTCATCACACGATCATTTTATAGGATGATCAATCCTGCTCTCTTTAGGACATAGGTCCATGGATGATACAATCCAGATCAAGTTCCAGGATGATCAGTCCTTATCACTTTAAGACAATTCTCATGTCTAGGGATGATGCAATCCTGATCAAGTTCTAGGATGATCAGTCCTTATCACTTTAAGACAAGTCTCATGTCTAGGGACGATGCAATCCCGATCAAGTTCCAGGATGATCAATCCTTATCACTTTAAGACAAGTCTCATGTCTAGGGAAGATGCAATCCCGATCAAGTGCCAGGATGATCAGTCCTTATCACTTTAAGACAAGTCTCATGTCTAGGGACGATGCAATCCCGATCAAGTTCTAGGATGATCAGTCCTTATCACTTTAAGACAAGTCTCATGTTTAGGGATGATGCAATATCGATCAAGTTCTAGGATGATCAGTCCTTATCACTTTAAGACAATTCTCATGTCTAGGGACGATGCAATCCCGATCAAGTTCTAGGACGATCAGTCCTTATCACTTTAAGACAAGTCTCATGTCTAGCGACGATGCAATCCCGATCAAGTTCCAGGATGATCAGTCCTTATCACTTTAAGACAAGTCTCATGTCTAGGGATGATGCAATCCCATCACGTACATTTTGAACCTAGTTCAGGGACGATGCAGTCCTATCTTCAATTCTCGGAGACATCATGTCTACGGCTCACTTTTAGGACTAAAGTCCAGGGATGATCCAATCCTCTTTCTTTCTCAGAGACACCTGTCTACGGCTCACTTTAGAACTTGAGTTCAAGGATGATGCAATCCTTTCATGTCCACCAAATACTTCATTCTCGGATACATCATGTCTATGGTTCTCTTTAGGACAGAAGTCCAGGGATGATCCAATCCTCTTTCTTTCTCAGAGACACCTGTCTATGGCTCTCTTTAGAACTTGAGTTCAAGGATGATGCAATCCTCACATGTATTCTTATCAAATACAAGTACAAGTATCCTCAACCATACAAGTACATTAATCATTACATGTATCATCAAAAGCATGTATTCTCACCAATACATGTATCATCAAAAGCATGTATTCTCACCAATAAATCTATCATCAAAAGCATGTATTCTCACCAATACATCTAACATCAAAAGCATGTATTCTCACCAATACATCTAACATCAAAAGCATGTATTCTCACCAATACATCTAACATCAAAAGTATGTATTCTCACTAATACACCTAACATCAAAAGCATGTATTCTCACTAATACATCTAACATCTAACATCAAAAGTATGTATTCTCACTAATACATCTAACATCAAAAGCATGTATTCTCACTAATACATCTAACATCAAAAGCATGTATTCTAAGCATAAGAGTCCTAAATCTAAATGTTTCTAAGTATCTAGGTGTAGTGAACAGGTAACCTTATCATCGACCTTGTTGTTCGATGAGACAATCTCATTATCAGTGACTATACTACTCCCCCTTTCGAGGAGGGTCCTTTTGAACTACACCAAGCTTGTCTCGGAAGTATTCAAATTTCACTCGAGACAGAGGTTTAGTCAAGATATCAGCAATTTGATCCTCAGTGTTCACATACTCGAGCTTGATAGCTCCTCTCTGCACCATATCTCGTATATAAATGTATCAGATCTCTATGTGTTTTGACTTATCATGGAATACAGGATTTTCTGTCATCTTAATGCAGCTTTGATTGTCACACATAATCACAGTGGGATCCATTTCTAAGCCAAACACTCCAGATAATAACTTCCGAAGCCACACTGCTTCACAGCTGGCAGAGCAGGCAACTATATATTCTGCTTCAGCAATACTGAGGGCCACACTAGATTGTTTCTTGTTGAACCATCAGATCATGGCAGATCCGAGACCATAACATCCACCTGAAGTACTCTTTCTGTCTGAGACAATTCCTGCCCAATCAGAATCTGAGTAACCATGTAATCGGATTTCATGACCTCCAAGATAATATAGACCAAAATCTAATGTACCTTTTAGGTACCTCATCACATGCTTTGCAGCTATTAAGTGAACCTTTCTAGGTTCTACTAGATACTGACTCAGGGTATTTACAGCAAAGCATATATCTGGCCTAGTATTTGTTAAATACATCAATGACCCAATGATTTGTCTATATAGAGTTAGGTCTACTAATTCCGATGAGTCATTAACTAATAACTTCAAGTTGGAGTCCATGGGAGTGGCCATGGATTTACAATCCAACATATCAAATCTTTTTAGAATCTCCACAGCATACTTACCTTGATTTAGAAAGATTCCTTTTGGTTCTTGCCATACTTCTAGACCCAAGAAGTAGTGCATTAATCCGAGATCTTTCATCTCGAATTCTAAAGAGAGCTTTTTCTTGCTTTCAATAATCAGTTTCTCATTTCCGGTTAGAAATAGATTATCTACATATAACAACAATATAACTGGTTCATCATCCATCACTTTAAGATAAAGATTGGGATCAGCTTTACTCTTGGTAAAGCCCATGTTTGTTAATAAATTGTCAATCCTTCCGTACCAAGCCCTGGGAGCTTGCTTCAAACCATATAATGCCTTTTTCAGCTTGCATACATGAGTCCTCCCATCTTTAACCTCAAACCCTTGTGGTTTCTCTATGTATACTTCTTCTTCAATTACACCATTCAGAAAAGCTGTCTTAACATCCATTTGGTGTAATTTCCATTTCATCATAGATGCAAGTGCCATGATAGTTCTAATTGAAGTATACCTAGCAACTGGTGCAAATTTTTATTCATAGTCAATTCCCTCCTTCTGAGAGAATCCTCTGGCTACAAATCTTGCCTTGTATTTTTCAATGCTACCATCTGCAGCATGTTTTATCTTGAAAATCCATTTGGAGGAAACCACACTTTTATCTTTTGGTTTGGGAACTACATCCCAAACATCATTTTTCATTATTGACTGATATTCTTCTGTCATTGCTTCTACCCATTCTTTCTTCTGGGCTGCTTCTTCATAGCTAGTAGGTTGTTGATCTACAAGATCACACATCAAGGACATATAGTTGGACACTAGCTTAGGTTTCTTTCTTTCTCTAGTGGATCCTTCAAGAGCTCCATATCTTTCAGCTCCTTGAATAATATCTCTAGCCCATGCTGGCCTTCTTTTCTTAGATGAATCCGTGATAGAAGGTTCTTGTGGTTCCAATATGTCATGATCTTCTGGTGAATCATCTTCAGGGATGTGCACAGCCTCTGTGATTCTAGTAGGTGTATCTTCTTCATAGATTTCTTCAAGTTGACACTTCCTGGATTTCTTGAGAGCTGTTTCTTCATCAAATGTTACATCTCTACTTATTTCTATATGATGAAAACCTAGTATGTAGATTCTGAAGGATTTGGATAATTCACAATATCCGACAAATATTCCCTTCTTACCAGAAGGATCCAACTTGGTTCTCTTTTCTTTTGGAATGTGGATGTACACAGGACACCCAAATATTTTGAGATGACTTACCTCTGGCTTCTTTCTTGTAAACACTTCTTCTGGAGTTTTGAATTCAAGAGCACTATGGGATAGTCTATTTTGCACATAGACTGTTGTCCTGGCTGCTTCATCCCATAGATACATGGGTAGATCTTGATCATGTATCATAGTCTTTACAGCTTCCATGATGGTTCTATTTTTCCTCTTAGCAACACCATTTTGTTGGGAATTGTAGGGAGTGGTTAGTTCCCTCTTAATTCCGGCTTCTTTACAAAATTCTTCAAAGTCCTTTGAAGTATATTCTCCGCCATTATCTATTCTGAGAATCTTGATTTTCTTTTCTGAGATATTTTTTATTAGGGCCTTGAATTCTTTGAATCTTCAAAAGACTTCATTCTTACATTTTAGAAAGTATATCCAAGTCTTCCTTGAATAGCCATCAATGAATGAGAGATAATACTCAAATCCACTTAGGGAAGTAGTGGGCATTGGTCCACACACATCTGAGTGTATTAGCTCCAGAATGTTCTTAGTCTTTGTTTCACTCTTTGGAAAAGGGTTCTTGACATTCTTCCCTTTCTTACAACCTTTACATGAGCCATTATGATCACCCTTCATATATGGTAATCCTATGACCACCTTGCTTACATAGGGTAAGGCTTTGTAGTTAATGTGAGCTAGTCTTCTATGCCATAGCTCACTGGGGATAGAGGTTTCATGAGCAAGGGAAAATTCTGGATGACCCTTGAGCTTATAGAGACCTCCTTCTTCTTCACCAATGATAACTGCATCTTTAATTGATTTTCCTTTGGACCACATGAGTACTTGTCCATCTATGAAAGCCACTCTAAAACCTTTCTTATCTAGTGATGAGATAGAGAGTAGGTTCTTCTTTAAACCTGGAACATATAAAACTTCTTTCATTTTCAAGGGTGTTCCAGAATCAAGCTTGTAGCTTGCTTCACCAATTCCCTTGATGGGATATTGATAATCATCTCCTAGAGATACCTTTTGAGGTGAAGACTTTTCTTCAAGTCTTGAGAGAGATTTCTTTTGACCTGTCATGTGCTTTGAAGCACCACTATCAATGAGCCATGTATCTTCTCCAGGAGACGCAGATCCAGAGAGTGCAGAAAATAGGACATATTCTTTTGGATCTTCTTTCTTTACTTTAGATCTTTTCCTTTGAGGCCTTTCCTCTTCTTCTTCTTCTTCTTCTTCCCCTACTTCTTCTTCACTATCATCTTTTGCCATATGTGCATGATGTATTTTGTGAACAAAATTCTTCTTCTTCTTTCCTGAAAAAGTACAGTCTTTAGCATAGTGTCCTAGTTTAAGACAACTATAACATTGAACTGTGGAGAGGTCTCTTTCTGAGTTTGATCCTCCTTTCCTTTTGAATTTATGAGAGGGTTGAGACCTTTTGTAGTTCACTTTCTTGAAGTGGCCTCTCTTTCCTCTTTTAGTGTGGGTGGCCAAAGCTTGGTCATCCTCTTTGAGAAGAGCTTCTCTGTTGGCTACCCTAGCCTCTTCTTGAACACAATCCTCCCATACTACATCAAACTTCATGCTTTCTTTTCTGGCACACATAGTTTGTATGAATGATTCCCAAGGTCTAGTGAGACCATTTAGGGCACTGATCACAAGTTCATCTTCATCAAGAGTATCACCAATGGCATCTAGTTGCTCCTTGATTTGGGAGACCCATGAGAAGTAGTCTTGAATGGATTCTCCTTTGTGCATCTTGGTACTTTTCAACTGAGTCCTTAGGTTCATCTTCCTATTGATGTTCTTTTCTTCATACATTCTTCCTAGGGCATCATACATTTCCTTTCGAGTCTTCTTGGAGGCCACTTGGGGAATCATGTGGTCTTTAATAGAATCAGCTATGATTCAATTTTCCCTAATCAAATCCTTCCTATGCTTCTCTTTGGCTTCATCTCCTTCCGGTTCTGCAACTTCATCCTTGACATAATGAGCAAGATCTTCTCTTCAAGAATGAGACCAATTCTGTATTTCCATGCCCGGAAATTCTCTATACCTTCTAGCTTGTCTTCAAGCTTGGTGTTTGGAGCCATCTTTTCTTGGGGGAGTCCAAGAGATAAGGGACAGAGTAGTACTTACCCAGAAATATTACCCTTTTACTTTTCCGGATCCTGGGATAGAATTTCTGGTTTATCGCACTTTTGGTAAAACTAGGGTTTGACTTTCCCGGAGTTCTACCCAACCAAAAATTTCGATATAGGGCTCAAAAGATTGGTTTTGAGAAGGGCTATCCATCCATGTAATCAGAATTCAACAATACCAACTTTTTGCTGAAACCCTAATTTTCACCGGAGAGAGAGAGAGAGATATTCTTACCTTGTGAAAGATGTCCTATTCAAGCTAGCTTTGATACCATGTTAAGTTCAAACCAAATAGACTAGAAAGATCACTGAAAGAAACATAATCACAAGATAGACACAGAATTTACCCTGAGAAACCCTCGTGGGGTAGAAAACCCAGCAAAGCTTTCCTCAATAAGATGATCAACCAAAATACAAGATTTACTCCCTCCTTCTCTTCCTCCTTAGCAGACCTCCCAGACAAGTGCGCTACTATTCTGAGTTGTACAAGTGTGTCTAATGAGGAGCTCACCTCCTCTATTTATATTAGTTCCCGACTGACTAAAAACCCTAATGGGGCCGACCTCTCCTGGAGAAGTCTAATAACCCCTAAAATATAAGATCAGGGCCGACCCCCACATGGTGGGTCTAATAACCCTAGTTACCACAACCCATCGGAAGAATAATCATCTCCGGATACATAATAGGGTTACCTCGGAGGGATGAAACATCTCCGGAATAATAATGTACAAATATAATATTCTTAGAAGTTACAATATTCAACAAAGTTATTACCAGAAAGATTCAAACTGCGTAAAAGCGAAAGGTTACCGAGAGATGGTGAAAGACTACCTTTTAATCCCAAGCCAGGGAGTGTTATGGCAACCACTCTATCGGTGCCCTTTCTGCAGTGGATTCCATTCCAGGAGCACACTATCTGTGAGTTTTGTGGCGTCCAGTTGAGAAGCGATCCATATGGATCCAATTTGACAAAAGCGCTTCCACATCCCTTCTATCGCGAAGTGCGTCCATGGGAGATCTGAATTGAGTTTCCCCCAGCTTGCATTCAAGATGGTTCAAAACAAAATCATCATCATCGAGTTGAAGAGAAGTGCGGCTGAAGAATTGATGATGGTATAAATCCAAATGATTATACGACTTCTTCATGGAGGAACTAACACTCTTTGTAGTTACAGTATCCAACGCTCTTGTAGTTGCCATGATTACAAACCACAAAAGCTTCAACATGGAAACAACACCTTGATCCATTTCTCTCTCTCTCTCTCTCTCTTTTCCGGAATCTGAGATCTAGAATGCCTTATTGTTAGTTGCCCGGACATGTAAATAGAGGTGTCAAGCCATCCAAGGTGGAAGACTGGTTGTAAACATAGACCAAAATTTTCTCTGGTTTTAAATATATCCATAGACGGTTTTAAATGTATCCATAGTCACTCACCCACCGTGTGGGGAGGGAAATTGATACTTTGCTCATATTCGATTTTACAATCGTGTTAAAAGTAGTTACAGGATGGGAGCAAATGAATTACATTTTTACTTTAGCTAAATATTTATTTATCATAATATTTTTTAAATTATTATAACATGGAGAAGGGGAATAGAGGGTGGATACATCATCTATATATATATTTTGTATACATTGAAGGAGAAATGTTTCCTATTTTCATTGCATAGTTTCCAAATTTGTGGAGTAGTTGTGAGAAAAGATTTTGTCAAGGGTGACCTTGGGAATGCCTAATGAAATATAATAATGCATTTAAGGAGTTTAACTACATCATTTTGATATTAATCCTATATGATATGGTTTTACTATTAACCAGAACCTTAACCAGAACATTGCTTATATAGAGACATTGCAATTAATTGCTTCACAGAAATAAAATGATTAGTCATGGACTCCAAACATTTAAATACAAAATATATAATTAGGGTTCATGGTAAGAATAGGTAAAATATACTTTTGGATAACCATGTTTGTTCCCAATCAATGTTATCTACATTCAATAGACGATGACCATTTGGCCAATCAAAACCATTGCTTCATCCACCACCCCAATGACTCTTACATCTCCCTCTATTCATTCCCCATCAACCCAAATTTTCCATAGCAAGAGGATTCCTTACATTCTAAACCCACATCATCACTCCATCCTTATCTCCTCACTACAAGATAAGCTCCTCGCCTTGGCCTTCCTAGGATTTATAATTACATTCCTTTGGAGGATCATTGATCCCAAGATGAGGGAACAACAAATACAACCAAAGGTAAATTTCTCAAAATGTTGAGATTTAATGTTGTGTAAGGATCATAATGATAGAATTTCACAAAATTTCTCCTAGATATGGAACCAACAAAAAATTACGTGTAGACATTCTTACCATCGGGAAACCCTTATTGGATTTTTCTTCCAAATTTCCCGAATAATTCATATGAGAGGGTCACTCAACCACTTGAAGTAGCATGGAACCAAGATGCCCAACAACTTTAAAGCTCATTTGCATGCTAAGAGGCATAGGAGAAATAGAGAAATCAATGAAGAACATTTTTTCTTAGATTAACATGCAAGATTCCTATTAAAGTGTTTTCCAATTAAACCTTAAATCCCGAATATAGAGGGTTCCTTTAACACCATAGTAGATGTGAGACAACCTTGAAGAACTCATTGAAAAAATACTATTTAGGCCTGCAATAGTCATAACACATCAATGAGATATAGAATAACAATGTGAGTTGAATACAAAGTGGGATGAGCATATTGGTTTGGAAGGTGGGTTCCATACAGGTTGAGAAGTATGGGCAATAATTTCAAGAGATACCATCCCCTTTAGTTTGATCATTTTTTCATATATATAAAAGGAAGTGGGATAATTAGAGCAAATTTGGCAAAAATATTAAAAATTCCATGCCACACTAAGCATATGACACATCATACTATGTTAGAGGTGTTATTTGGTGAAGGTTAATCTATATTGTCTCATTAATGATACCTGGAAAAGCATGTTAGGTTAGTGCAAGTTAAAAGGTAAGGATTGACAACAATAATAAAAGATTGCACATATAATAAATGATGTTGTTCTTGATTAGGTGGATTATGTAATTTGGCCATATTACGTTGATTCTCCATGGTTTGTGGATTTATGGTTCAACGATATGGTTGATTAGGATTGATATGGGCTAGGGGTTAAGGGGAGTAATAGTTATTATTATACGTTATTGGTTATAGGGATTTATAATTCAGGATTATAATGGTTAAAAATAAAATGTTTTAGTTATAAAATTCTATATTTGTTGGTTATTATAGATTTTAGGGATGATAATGGTTAAGACTTATAAAAGGTAATGGTTATTAATGTTATAGGATGTGAATTAGAACTACAAAAAAATAGAAAATTAAAACTTGATTTTGGGTCCTTTTTTAATGTACATTTTTTCTCCATTAAGTTGGAAAATTTGGCACTAAACCTAGTGCGAGCTTGCATTTTTTCTAAAGTTCCTAAATTAGTGCCATTTTTAGTGCCATATTTAGCACCTAAAATTGTGTCAAGGTTAGCATACTCTCTAGTACCAGGATTCGTACCTGGTTCAACGCCATAAATAACACCTAAAATATGACATTTCTGGACACTTTGAACATTTGATTTAGTGCCACATGTGATGATCACTTTAGCACCCAATTTGACATTCATGTTTGATTCCATGTTAGCGTCATGTTTGTGCTCCACTTTAGCGCTAGGTTTGGTGTCCACTTTAGCACGGTCCACTTTTACATCCATATTTTCTTCCACATTAGTGTCGTGTTTTTCTTCCCCTTTAGCACCAAGAGTGATGTCAATGTGAGCTTTGAGTTTTGCATCCTTGTTTTCCTCCACATTAGTTCCATGTTTTCCTTCCACATTAGCACCAGGTTTGCACCCAATTTTGCATCCATGTGTGCATTCACATTAGTGCCATGTTTATATTCCACTTTAGCACCAAGTTTTCCATCCACATTAGCATCTAGTTTGAAAATCATCTTTACTTCCATAATAGCGCCACATTTGGCTTCCCATTTAGCACCTATGTTTCCTTCCTATTTTGCTTCTACATTAACACTACATTTAGCTTCCCATTTAGCACCTAGTTTTGGTTTTTTTGTTGGCTTCTAGTTTTGCTTCTGTAGTAACGCCACACTTGGCTTCCCATTTAGTACCAAGTTTTGTTTCTTCTGTTACGTATGTATTTGTGCCAAATTTGGATTCTAATTTAGCTCCAAATGGTGCTTCCTCATTAGCGCCACTATAGGATTTCTATTTAGCACCTATGTTTAAATCCAATTTTTCCCCTATAGTTTCTTCCAAACTAGTGCCACATTTTGCTTCCACATTAGCGCCACATTTTGCGCCATGTTTATAGTGTCAAGTTTTGCTTCTTTGTTATGTCACACTTAATTATATGTAGTTCATTAATTTCAATTAAATAATGATAGATATAATTTCAACATGTATATAATTTTAGTTTTAACCATAATTAAATAGTATATAATTTCAACATTTTTTAGAAAAATAAATGAATTTATTATGTATTTAATTAGGCTTACCTGTTTAGAAAAAGGATCCCTTACATTTGGTATCATAGCAGTATCCAATACTTAGGCCTTGTGGGATATACCATGCCTAAAGAAACACGTGATACTAGTATAGTTAGAAAATTTTCGATTTAATTTTTTTTTATTAGAATTATTTCTATAAATAAAGAAAAAATCAAGGTAAACTAGGAATCCCACAGCCAACACAAGAGTTGAAGATACTAGTGTTGTTTAAATCTAGGAAAAATAATTTACATCACTAATGGAACCAAGTCTATGTTTATCCCAGCAAACCCAACAACCCATGGTAGGGGCTTCTAATCCGCTTACAATTTTAAATTACATTGTATGAAAAAAACAATCTATAGTAGTAAGAAAATGTAGATTTGGATTATACCTCTAAAACAAAAAAAAAGAAAAAAAACAACTAACAAGCTTCAGAATCTAGTAGCTACACACATACTGTAGTAAAATAGAAATTGTGACAAAAAAAAACATATATGAAATTTCAAGCTAGATCCATCGAAATGTCCAGATCTAGTGCTACCCTCAAATCTACACAGAATAGTAAACAAAAAAATGCACAAAACTTGAAATGCATTAATAGATATGAATTAATAACAAGCTAAAAAATAAAATAGAATGAAGCATGGGTGTTGGTGTTTGAAAACATATCTCTTACTATAGAGCAAGTGTATTTATGAGTCCACACCCATATTTAGTTCTTAAAAAGAAATACAAAACACAAAATTATATAAAGACCTTAGGGTTTTAGGCTAGAAAAAAGAGGCAGATTCATATTTTGTCCATAACTTTTGAATTTCTGTATCTTATATATATTATAGCTTGCTTCGAAGCTAACATAAAATCCTACAAATTCTCTTATTTCCTTAGAAGCTAAATCCCTACATGATTTTCCCAAAAACATCTATAAAGGGACGATTCTCATTTACAATGGAAATTAAGAAATAAAATTTTAAAAACCCATGAAGAAAACCCATAAATTTAAGAGAAAATGAAGAAGGTAACTTGTATATTATTTTCACATGTGCGACCAAATAATGGAGTCTTCATTCCCTCCTCAAGCAACTTACAAACAATAGAATACTAAAATGATAGTTAAAACCTGCAAGAAGAAACAAAAAAAGAGATATAATATTGAAAAAAGCATGCTAAACAATAAGGGGAAATAAGAGGAATCAACACTTTAAGAGGATAACCCTCATAAAAGAAACCCTCTCCTCCATAACCCATATGAGGAAGGAAGAACCCTGGTTAGAAACCCTAAAAGAAGAAGCAAGGAGGATAAAAGAGGAAGACATGAAGAAAGAAAAGAGAAAAAAATGAGGGATTATGGTTGAGATATGTTTTATGGAGGAAATTCCCCTCGTTCCAATTCTTAAAAAAATGACCTCACCCTCCTCCAGGTTAAGACAAGTGGCAAGAAACCCTCTCCTCCATAACACCCACAATAAAGGAAAAACCCTAGCTAGAAACCCTAAGAGAAGAAGAAAGGAGGGTAAAGGAGGAGGAGATCAAAAAAGAAAAGAGAAAAAATGAGGGATTAGGGTTGGGATCCTTTTTATGGATAAAATTCCCCTCATTCCAATTTTAAAAAATAAATGACCTCACCCTCTCCCGAATTAAGACAAGTGGCATGTTTTTGAGCTATTCATTTTATTTGAAATGTTTTTTCCATCGTCAAATTAAGTAAATTTTTTATTTAGTGTAGCAGGTGCTTCAAGCCAGGGAGAGGTCCTGGAGGTGGCTACAGTCGTGGAATGCAACAGGAGGAGTAGCAAGGAGATTCGGCTGAGGTAGAGTATAACCATGGGTGTGGCCCTTGCTGCAGACATGTTGGGACTGGGAGTACTCGGGGCCAGACTGGAAACAGGGGTATATACAAATTCGAAGTTAAATTTCTGGACTGGTTGCAGGAATTAGAGCTGCAAGTTAGGTTAATTCGAGGGGAAAATATGGAGCAGAAGAATCTTATCACCCATCTATACAATCTTTCCTACACTACTCATACTGAAGCTAAAGCACACCAACAGAGCATTGCTGAGAAAGTAGAGCATCTTGAAGAAACCTTGGGATTAGCCTATCCCCACAAGATCCAGAAGCATAAAGTCTTGGGCAGAGAACTTGAAGACATCAACAGGAAGATGGAGAAGCTACAAAAATTCATGGCCAATGCTGGAAACTTTGTGGACCTCAGCACGAAGAAGAATGGGGTAGCGAGCTCTGCTGGCGCTACCACGGACATGGGACTGCAGTAGTTGTTCGGTTCGGGTCTCAGGTTGGGATTCTTTAGCTATGTTTTGTTATTATGTATTTCAGTAATTTGCTTATGGTCTTTAGAACTCTTAGAACTGATAATAGTTGCAATTTTGGTATACTGGAAAAGTTTGAAACTCCAGTTTTTATATAAGGCAGAACCTCGTGTTTTTCTTCTGCATTTATCTCTTAGGGAAGTTCTTAAGATGTTATAGTTTTCATAGGACTGGAAGATGCAATGACAATTATTAGTTAGAGGATGATGAACTTGGTGTGATGAATGTCTTCCTCTCATGGGAGAAATCTTATCATCACCTATTTTTTAATCTCCATCTTTTTATCTAATATAAGCTTACTAGCCATTTCTGTTAAAAAAAAAAGATTAATGGCTTTTATAAAGATAGGAGAGATTAATGATTTTAAACTAACAATGACCCTGTAGCTTGGATGGTTGGGAGGAATGATTGTTACCCTCCCCACCCATGATCAATTCTCTCAAGTGAAATGCTAAGCTCTTAAATGGGCATATTGTTGTATTGGCCTTGAGCCTATATTATTTGTATGATTCCTTTCACGGGAGATAATTGTTGACCAATATTCATGTTCCTTTAAAATTTCAATGCTCTCGGTTCACAATAATATTTTTAAGGAGTGGATCTCCATGTTCTTGAGCATATTTTGTTAACTAATTCACACATTGAATTTGATTATACTAAACCACATTTTTTATTAGTTAATGTTGGAATCTAGATCATTTTCCTTATACTTAGTGCACATGGGGAATGAATTAATTAGTTAAGGTGAGATTCAAATATATTACCCACACTAGGGTTTATTGTTGAATGCAAGCAATAATTATTAATGTTGATTTATATGTTCCCAGTTTAACTAGGAACTGAGCAAATTCCCCTTCCTATTGATAAGTAATTTACAGGATTATACAAGAATAATTAAATTATCTTGGTATTTCCTTATGCCTATGCATGGCATGACATTTGATATACATGATCATCAATATTACACAATAACTCTAAACTTGCACATCAATTCCCCTAGAAGGAAACGCGCATGGTATGCAAACATAGAATAAAAGTGTTATAAGAGCTTGAACAAATTCTAACCATAACTAAGTCATTTGATGTCAAAATGAGGTGGATGAGGTGTTGTTGGAAAGATATTAGAACCAACTATAGCATGGAACCACTAAATTTCTAATTTAGAATCCATCGATAGGATTTTTAAACCTTGAAATACTGCCATCAAATTGGTTCTTAAAAGAGGTCATAGAAATGCGAATAATAATTTTCAATAATCATGAATTGAAACTAGGCATATAATACACTGTTCAAAAGGTGTCAAACTGGTCTATATTACCAACTGGCTTGAATTTTTCCTTATGGTTATATTCTAAACATAATACAATCATGAAGTCATGATAGTCGAATTTGGCCATTTAGGAGTAGTGCGCTTTCCTCTCTTTGTAGATTAGGAAAAAGAACTCACAATCAAGCAAATAATGCATAGTTGGAAATATTATTTAGGTATCTACAAGGTGAAAGTTCTGTATTTTTTCTCAAAATGAATGAAACTTTTTTATTTTTATTTTGCATGAGTAATCATGCCCACTTGGAACCCATCCAGTGATTGGCAAAAGGGGACAAAGTTAATTTTTTTTTAAACTGGGTTTGTGCATCATGAAATCTAACTTGATCATCCTTGACATAGGAAATAATGATATGGGAGGGTTTCAAAAGTTTGAAATAATACCAAGGTGGCCTCCCCAAAGGAAAAATATTATTCTCATGAAATGAGTCGAACCAAGTGGGATTGATGTTGATTGTGTGCCAACAAGATACTATCAAACATTGTGGCTTTAATGGCCATCATAAACATGTATTAAGTGTTGTAATAGGTTAGAGAATATTAGAAGTTTGGTGTTCAATCAACCCTACTAAGCCAAACCAATTGTAGGAGGCTTCACTAATCTATTAACCCAACCAATGAAATTATATTTTATTGAATCAAGGTGGGGCTAATAATGACCAGCAATATGCTTTATGTGATTGATAAGTCACTAAATGTAAAAAATAACCATATAATATGACCCACTAATACTTTATAAAGGGGTAAGAATCATAAAGGAGATGATTAGACTACCACTTTATTTGACTGGTACCATATTTTAGAAAGTTTCTCAGGCCATCCTTCTTACCAATTTGGAAGAGATAAGCATTGAAAAACATCATGTTGAGATTTATGATATGGGCTATGTGAATTATTCAAATATTTATATGCCCTTCCTTTGTGCATCATTTTAATAGTAGAGGGTTTTTTATTATTCCATTTGCATATTTTTTCCATTTGTGGCTCCTCTTTATTCTTTCATTTTTCATCTCATGGATCCAAGAAGGAGGGTTGATCATCGATCACCTATTTGTGATTACTTCCCTCACCAAGAACATTTCCATCAACTATTTTCATCCTCCTTTTATAATATTCCCAAACACATTTGGAGCTAGTGCAAAAGAGGGAACTAAACCTATTGCTAAAACTGGTGTTAAACTCGGTGCAAAAAAGGTAACTAAACTAAGCACTAAAATCGGTACTAAAAGTGACAAGAAAAGTGCCATCCTATGAAATAGAACCACCTTTTCCTAGAGAATGAAGAAAAATGCACTAATAAAGTCACTAGATGTCAAAAAGAGAGCTAATCATAGGGTTTTGGTCTAGTTTAACTTCCTATTATTTTGTCAGATTGAAAAGTGATAATTCATTAATCCCTACTTCATTTAACAAATATGTAAAACTAATCAAACTTGTTGTCAAACAATTCGTTGAGCCTTTATTCCACTTCCCTTTACAAAGATGAAAAAAAAAGTCAAGTTAATTACATCAAAGACACTTTTTAAGGGATGACATCTCTTGAAATTATTGCCCCATACTTGTTGACATGTAACCCACCTACCAAAACCAATATGTCCATTCCAATACCAATCTATATCTTGTCCATGTGACATGCCTATTGGAGGCCTACCGAGTGTTTTTTCAATGAGTTCTTCAACTTCCACCCACATCTACTATGGCTCAAAAGAGGTGTAAGTGGGAAACACTTTAATAGGGATCTTTTAGGTTGTTGTTAAAAAACCTTAAGTTAAGTAACCCTCTCTGATAGAGCATTTGGGATAATTTAGAAGGAAAAAAATGACCCTTATCATTTCAAAAATTTATCCCAAAATTTGTAAAAGTAATTACAAATATTATTTAAATCATGATAAAATTACTTAATGAAAAAGTCAAATATAATTATCTTATAAAGAAAAATAATAATAAACAAGATATGAACTTCAAAACTAAACTAATATGAATATATACCTACTTTGTTAATAAAATCACTATTTCTTATCTTTAATTTAACCTAATAGGTAGACAAATTATTTTTAAAAACTCTCAAGAAAAAAAAATTCTAATTAGAATTAATTACTTTACCAAAAGAAAATGTAATCAAACTCCTTCAATACATTATCATACGTATACATTATAATATGTTTCATCATAGATTACATTATGTTTATAGTTCCACTCCAAAGTCATCAAAAGCTCTACATCTTAGATCGTACAATATACATCCCTATCATCCCCAAAAAATTGCATATCGACTCTTTCCAACATGTATCACCCTCAATTACCCTTCTCCAACTTGGAGGTATACCATTTATAATAATTAATAGATGGTCTCCTAATTATAATCATTTATAGCTAATTAAAATGGTATGAAGCAACTAAAATTCTAGCTAAATTCCACATAGATTTAATTGCAAGTTTCTACATGTTGAAGTTTCAAATATATCTAAATTTCAAACCAAATTCCACATAGATTTTATCAATTGGACTGAATTGCCACGAACCAATTTTAAGACTCAATTGCCACCGACAAACTTCGAGATCGAGTTAACCATTGATGATAAATGCTGCCAACCAAATTAAAGAGTTTCTCTGGCATGTCCCTCCGAATCTATTCTAGTTGTAAGAGCTTTCTTGCCGTACGAAGTTATGGACCAACTAAATCTCAAACCAAATTCCACAGAGATTTAATTGCAACCAATCAACTTCAAGACTGAATTGCCACCAAGAAACTTCAAGATAGATTCCAAATCGAAATAACGATGGATTCTTAGGTCGCCACGACTGGACTTCAAGTCGTGCCCGAACCATAGTACTATTGAGTTTCTCTTTTATTACGCCATGTCCCTTCGACGTATAGAAATGATAATTAATAATTTAAATGATGGCATATCAACTTCAATATTTACTAGCCAAGGCATCGATAGGTACATAGAGATGTCCATCCAAAGGCAAGAATTATTTTGTGAACAAAGTAGGTATCTGCTCATACCATCAAGCTTTCCTTTTTCATTGGGAATTGAAACCATTTTCTTTGCGCACTTTTTCATTTTCCTTATAAGACAATTTTGTCTTCTTCATTAAGTCATTTATCACGATCTAAATCATCTACTGGGATTGATACCATTTTCTGTGTCCAATTTTTTATTTTCTTTATAAGACAATTTTGTCTTCTTCATTAAGTCATTCATCACCATCTAAATCAACTTTAGAATTTCCTATGGGAAATTGGGAAAATTTATTGCCTTCTTCATTATCATTCAACATTACCTAGAAAGTCTTCGCAATCACCTTTGTAGAATTTGGGAGATATTTTAGGAATGATCAACTAGGCCACTTTTTTTCTTCCTTGCAAGACAATGAAACTCATACCATTGTCTTGTTTTCTTCATTGAGACTTTTCATCATGATAAGGAATTTTGGATAAATTCTAGAAATGATAAGGACAACAAATTCAATAATGCCCTCGATGTGATGTGTTATTAGTTTTATTTTACATGTCTTAAGTTAATTTTAACCAAAACCTTAACACATTGCTCATATAGATACATTGCAATTAATTGCTTCACACAAATAACATGATTAATCATGGACTCCAAACATTTAAATACGAAATATATACTTAGGGTTCATGGTAAGAATAGGTAAAATATACTTTCAGATTATTAACTATGTTTGTTGCCAATCAATGCTATATATATTCAATAGAGGGTGACCATTTGGCCAATCAAAACCATTGCTTCCTCCGTCACCCCAATGACTCCTACATCAGCCTCTATTCATTCCCCATCAACCCAAATTTTCCATAGCAAGAGGATTCCTTACATTCTAAACCCACATCATCACTCCATCTTTATCTCCTCACTACAAGAGTAGCTCTTCACCTTGGCCTTCCTATGATTTATAATTACATTCCTTTGGCAGATCATTGATCCCAAGATGAGGGAACAACAAATACAACCAAAGGTAAATTTCTCAAAATGTTGATATTTAATGTTGTGTAAGGATCATAGTGATAAAATTTCACAAAATTTCTCCTATATATGGAACCAACAACAAATTACGTGTAGACATTATTACCATTGGAAAAACCCTTACTCGATTTTTCTTTCAAATTTCCCAAATAATTCATATGAGAGGGTCACTCAACTACTTGAAGTAACATGGAACCAATATGCCCCAACCACTTTAAAGCTCATTTGCATGCTAAGAGGCATAGGAGAAATAGGGAAATCAATGAACATTTTTTTCTTAGATTAACATGAAAGATCCCTATTAAAGTGTTCTCCACTTAAGCCTTAAATCCCAACTATAGAGGGTTCCTTTAACACCATAGTATATGTGAATTGACCTCGAAGAAATCATTGACAAAATACTCTTTAGGCCTCCAATAGTCATAACACGTCAATGAGATATAGAATAACAATGTGAGTTGAATATAAAGTGGGATGGACACAGTGGTTTGGAAGGTGGGTTCCATACATGTTGAGAAGTATGGGAAACGATTTCAAGAGATACCATCCCCTCGAGTTTGATCAATTTTTCATATTTATAAAAGGAAGTGGGATAATTATAGCAAATATAGCAAAAATATTAAAAATTTCCATGCCACACTAAGCATATGGCACATCATACTATGGTAGAGGTGTTATTTGGTGAAGGTTAATCTATATTGTCTCATTAATGATACTTGGAAAAGCATGTTAGGTTAGTGCAAAGTTAAAAGGAAAGAGTTGAAAACAACAATAAAAGATTGCACACATAATAAATGATGTTGTTCCAAAATATTTAAATTTATATCTGATTATATTTAGAATAATTCCTAATTAATTAAATATATAATTTTTTAATATATTTAATAATAAATCTAAAATATATTAAATTAATTTAAATTATAAGTAATAAAATTACAATAATATTAACAACTAAAAATGATCCTTTAATAATATAAATAATATTAGTACTATATTATAATATTAATAAAAGTTATGTTAGTAATATATTAAGTTAGTATTATATTATAGTATGATATTAATAAAAGTTATATATATATATATATATATATATATATATATAAGCTAGTTAGTATTTATATCCATGCTAGTATATTATATATAGTATAGTTATGCATCCATTGGATGTAGCTTGGGTGGTTGGGAGAAATGATTGTTACCCTCCCCACCAAGGTTCAATTCTTGTAAGTGACATGATGCTCTTCTTGAGCCCCTATATATTGATTATGTAATTTGGTCATCCCTTGATTCTCCGTGGTTTATGGATTTATGGTTGATTAGGGTTGACAGGGGCTAGGGGTTAAGGGGAGTAATGGTTACTATTATATGTTATTGGTTATAGGGATTTATAATTCAGGGTTATAATGGTTTAAAATAAAATGTTTTAGTTATAAAATTATATATTTGTTGGTTATTATAGATTTTAGGGATGATAATGGTTAATACTTATAGAAGGTAATGGTTATTAATGTTATATGGTGTGAACTAGAACTACAAAAAATAGACAGTTTTAAAACTTGATTTAGGGTCCTTTTTTAGTGTAAATTTTTTCTCCAATTGAGTTGGAAATTTTTTCCCTAAACCTAGTGTGAACTTGCAATTTTTCTAAATTTCCTAAATTATTGTCAGGTTTAGTGCCATATTTAGCACCTAAAAATGTGCCAGGGTTAGCATACTCTCTAGTGCCAGGATTCATACCTGGTTTAACACCATAAATAACACCTAAAATAGGACATTTCTCCACTTTGAACATTTTATTTAGTGCCACATGTGGTGATCACTTTAGCACCCAATTTGGCATTCATGTTTGCTTCCATGTTAGCGCCATGTTTGGGTTCCACTTTAGCACTAGGTTCTGTGTCCACTTTAGCAACCACTTTTGCGTCCATATTTTCTTCCACATTAGTGTCATGTTTGTCTTCCCCTTTAGCATAGAGAGTGATGTCAATGTTAGCGTCGAGTTTTGCATCCTTGTTTTCCTCCACATTAGTTCCATGGTTGGCTTCCACTTTAGCATCATTTTTGCACCCAATTTTGCATCCATGTGTGCATCCACATTAGTGCCATGTTTATATTTAACTTTAGCACCATGTTTGGCATCCACATTAGCATCTAGTTTGACAACCATGTTTACTTCCATAATAACGCCACATTTGGCTTCCCATTTAGCACCTAGTTTTGGTTTTTTTGTTGGCTTCTAGTTTTGCTTATGTTTTTGCTTCTGTAGTAGCACCACACTTGGCTTCCCATTTAGTACCAAGTTTTGTGTCTTTTGTTACTTATGTATTTGTTCCAAATTTGGATTCTAATTTAGCTCCAAATTGTGCTTCCTCATTAGCACCACATTAGGATTTCTATTTAGCACCTACTTTTAAATCCAATTTTTCCCCTATAGTTTCTTCCACACTAGTGCCACATTTTACTTCCACATTAGCGCCACATTTTTCCCCGTGTTTCTACTGTCAAGTTTTGCTTCTTTGTTATGTTACCCTTAATTATATGTAGTTCATTAATTTCAATTAAATAATGATATATACAATTTCAACATGTATATAATTTCGGTTTTAATTGTAATTAAATAGTATATAATTTCAGCAATTTTTAGGAAAAAAAAACTAATTTATTATGTATTTAATTAGGCTTACCTGTTTAGAAAGAGGAGCCCTTACATTTGGTATTAGAGCAATATCAACAACTTAGTCCTTGTGGGAAATAACCATGCCTAAAGAAACACATGATACTAGTATAGTTAGAAAAATCTCGATTTATTTTTTTTTACTAGAATTGACTTCTATAAATAAATAAATAATCATGGTAAATTAGGAATCCCACGGCTAACACAAGAGTTAAAGATACGCATACTAGTGTTATTTAAATCTAGGAAAATGAAGTTACATCACTAATGAAACCAATTCTATGTTTAACTGAGGAAACCCAACAACCCATGGTAGGGGCTTCTAATCTACTTACAATTTGAAATTACATTGTATGGAAAAACAATATGTAGTTGTAAGAGATTGCAGATTCGGATTATACCTCCAAAAGAAAAAGAAAAAGTAAAACTAACAATCTTAAGAATCTAGTAGCTACATACATACTGTACTAAAATAAAAATTGTGACAAAAAGGAACATATATGAAATTTCAAGCTAGAGCCATGGAAATGTCCAGATCCGGTGCTACCCTCAAATCTGCAAAGAATAGTAAACAAAAAAATGGGAAAATTTTGAAATGCATTAATAGATCTAAATTAAGAACAAGCTAAAAAATAAAAAATAAAAAATAGAATCAATCCTAGGTGTTGTTGTTTGAAAACATATTTCTTACTATAGAGAAAGTGTATTTATGAGGCCACACCCATATTTAGTTCTTAAAAATAAATACAAAACACAAAATTATATAAAGACCATGGGGTTTTAGGCTAGAAAAAATCGGTAGATTCATATTTTGTCCATAACTTTGGAATTTTTGTATCTAATATATATTATAGCTTGCTTCGAAGCTAACATAAAATCCTACAACTTCTCTTCTTTCTTTAGAAGCTAAATCCCTACAAGATTTTCCCAAAATCACCCACAAAGGGACGACTCTCATTTACAATGGAAATTAAGAAATAAAAATTTAAAAATCCATGAAGAAAACCCATAAATTTAAGAGAAAATGAAGAAGGTACCTTGAACACATATTTCATTAAATTTGGAATTATACAAGGGATCTAGAATTTAGAACTTCAACAAGATTGAGTTTTCAAAAAATGAAAAACCAAAAAATTACTTAATTCACTCATTTCAATCTTTATATTCACCATTTTTTTATAATATTATCAATATAAGCTATATAAAATCAAATTTATATAAAGTTGAAGCATATCTTCCTAATATTAAACTTAGATTCCTTACATTATTTTATTATTATAATTTTTTAATTTGTATAAATATTTGAGTTGATGAAGGTTTACCTCATCTCATGAACAATAGATGTTGCAAGAAATTTCTTACCTATTAAGTTATCTAATGGCATTATTTGTATGTTGAAATTATTAACCATTTTATTTATAATTTGATAAAGCATATATTGTGCATGTGTTGAATTACCATATTAGTAAGAGATTGTCTCCATTTTAGAGTGACCTACAAAGTTATTTAATGATATAGCAGTCAATGTGTTTGTTACTGTAACAAATTTATGTATTGGCATAGTAACTTATTAATTCCCAATCTTGATAATGGGTGGCTAGAACATGGGGATTTTTTCTCAACTTCAAGAAACAACAAGAACTGGAAATGCCTAGGAATTGGCTGAAACCTCTAATACCATGAAAAATTATTAGCTCATATAGTCACTGTAATATTGAACCTGTGGATGAGGACACTACCCCTAATCATATTTAGAATATTGACTAGAAAAACAATTAGTAACATATACACAAGCAACAACATGGAAAACTAGGTCATACTCTATTTTATTTTCTTCCCTTTATATGTATTGTCGAGTACGGATCTAGAATTTAGAACTTCAACAAGATTGAGTTTTCAAAAAATGAAAAACCTAAAAATTACTTAATTCACTCATTTCAATCTATATATTCACCAATTTTTTTACAATATTATCATTATAAGCTATATAAAATCAAATTTATATTAAGTTGAAGCATATCTTCCTATGCTTAAACTTAGATTCTTTACATTATTTTATTATTATAATTTGTAATTTGTATTAATATTTCTTACCTATTAATTTATCTAATGGCATTATTTGTATGTTGAAAGTATTAACCATTTTATTTATAATTTGATAAAGCATATATTGTGCATGTATTGAATTACCATATTAGTAAGAGATTGTCGCCATTTTAAAGTGACCTAGAAAGCTATTTAATGACATAACAATCAATGTGTTTGTTACTATAACAAATTTATGTATTGGCATAATAACTTAGTAATTCTCAATCTTGATAATGGGTGGCTAGAACATGGGGGGTTTTGCTCAACTTCAAGAGACAACGAGAACTGGAAATGTCTAGGAATTAGGTGAAACCTCTAATACCATGAAGATGTATTAGCTCCTATAGTCATTGTAATATTGTACTTGTGGATGATGACACTACCCCTAATAATCTTTAGAATATTGACTAGAAAAATAATCAATAACATATCTACGAGCAACAACATGGAAAATTAGGTCATACTCTATTTTATTTTCTTCCCTTTATATGTATTGTCTATTGTATGCCTTAGGACATTTTTTTCAAGTATATAGCACAATAGGTACTTAGGCACTTCACTTTTTCCCTTCATTTTATGGGATTATTATGAGCCCACAAGTTTCTACATGTTTTGGACATTGTTAGCTATCAATTATTACTTTGGATTATGTTGATTGGTTAAGCCTAGATTCCTTTTTATAATATAAATATAATCATCTAACATTTAAAGAAATATTCATTATTCAATACTATATATTATGATATGTGGTTGGCACTATTTTAGAGCCAACAAGAGAAAATATTGTATTGGATAAAGTCTAAGTATACCAATTAAGGTAAAAAAAAATTATTAATTAGAATATAAATTTTATAGTAAAATTGGTTTTTTTTCAAATACCTGAAGAAAGAGGGAAAACCCATTCTAGTTATTGCAAGTGTCCAGTATTTATTTTTGAAATGTTTGAACATATTACATTGAAAAAACATTAACTAGCTACTCCCATAGTAAAGTTTTTATAGACAAAGTCTATAATATGTTGTATGTCCAGTATTTATTTTTGAAATGTTTGAACATATTACATTAAAAAACATTAATTAGCTATTCCCATAATAAAGTTTTTATAGACAGTCTATAATATGTTGCTTGTAAGTGCTTTACTGGACTCCATTAACCAAGTTTGATGGATCGAGAAGTGTGGTACATTTGAAATCAATGAATTAGAATAGAATCATTGAAGTACATTTTTGTTTCTTACAAATACAAAAGTGAAAACCCACTAAACTTATTAAAAGTGCATTTAACAATCAATTTTTTTTATAAGTATCTGTGTGTCATTTAACAATCAAAATCAAATTATTATGAATTTTTATTGGTAGTGCATTTAACAATCAAAATATTTTATAAGTATTTGTGTGTCATTTAACAATCAAAATCAAATTATTATGAACTTTTATTGGTAATTTTTATTGGAAACATTTTACATATGTCAAAAGAAAATATTTTATAAGTCTAGGCGTGTTTTTTAATGATCAAAATAAATAATTTTGTTATGAATTGGAATAGAAACAAAGTAGTACAATTTAATTTATTTTATTATAATATATATTCATGAAGTGTTTGAATGTATTATATTGAAAAGAATACGAATTAGCTAGCCCAACATTATCATTTTAATAGATCGTATCTAGAAGATGATGCTTTTAAATGTATTATTGAACTTGATTATCCAAGTTTGATGGAGTGAGAAGTTATGTCGATCTAGACAAAGCATTGGAATTTGTAATTTCCATGTTAAATATTGTTTGGTGTTTGAACGTATTACATTGAAAACAATGCTAATTAACTCCAATATAGTTTTAATATGCCAAATTAACTCCAATATAGTTTTAATAGGCCAAAACTAGAAGATATTGATTTTAAGTGCATTATTGGACTTGATTATCCAAGTTATGGGAGAAGTTATGTTAATATAAACAAATCATTGAAAGTTTAATATTTCATGGTGTCATGTAATTTGCATGAAGTATCGTCACATGAATACATTGCAATTTAAACAAAATTTTCATATTTGTACCAAATAATATAAAACTCCTCAAATAAATTTGAAGAGAATATTCAATATACAAGAAAAATTGAAAAATGTTTCTTCATGTATTAATTGGTCCTCCAAAGAACAAAATTACATCCATGAATCATCTCCACCTAATCTCATGTTATTCGTTCAAGTAGGTCAAGGACAGCTTGTACACCATGTTTATTTATCTTGGCCTTCTTGCAATGTTCTTTCTTAGCCATCCATGCCCAAACTATGGTATCAATTGGAATAGATCCAAGCTCTATGTCATCAGGATTTGGTACCCAATATTCTTCTAATACTTTTCCATTGTATTTCCCTGAACCGGGCTTCCACCAATCAACTTTAACATGAAGAGTATCACTTTCATCATCTTGAAATATATTTGAGGTGGCTTTTGCCATCCAAATCATCTCCCCTTCATCCTCGTTTCCTGATCTAACTAGCAACATCTTTCCTTTCTCAACATCATTAATAGGTTTGAATGTTGTCTTTGGCTTATTGCACTTGGGTCCAACATACACGGGTTCACCTGTCATAGTATCAAAATCCCCATCCATAATATTTGAGATTGCATGAAGCGCATTACGACCAACATCTGGAGTTTGCCTTGTCTTGGGCCAGAAATCCTCAGAAGATGAATCACTTGCATCCACTATTGTATGATCATTGTAATCTTCATATAAAGTATCAAGAACTCTTTCCCAATACTCTACCTTATTTTTCCATTCTGGTGTAACAATTGGCAAATCCTCATCACCCATTGTGTCTTTCCACATTTTTATGTATGATGTTATTCCTTCTTTTAGTTCTTTTAAATAGATTTCATTCTCTTTGGGATGTAAGAAAGATGGATTCCCTATGGGAAGTTTAGATCGACCTTCATCATCTGTATTCCATAACTCAACTGGTTCTGACCACTCAACATCTTTAATGGATTCTTTATACCTTAATACCGGAACATCATTGAGTACAAGAAATTGGAAGTACTGAACATTAAGATGTCCAACTAGTGCATTTTTTCCTTCCTTGATGTATCCATTAAGGAAGCTTTTGAAGTCATACACCTTATCAATCAGTTTAGGTGGAAACACTCTTTTTTCTTCAATTTTGCGATATGTATCCATCATCTCAGGTAGAGAATATGTATCTTTACTTTTCAAGCTGGAAGACATTATCCCATAGGTCCCGTCTATGTCTTCATGGGTGTGTCCCACGAGCAAGAACCCAACCTCAATAGTGATGAAGACACCAAGTGCAGTGAGAAGTGATAGAAACATGGAAAGATAACGATTTTTATTATCACTTGCTGCATTATCCAATTGTAACAATAAATGTGGAGGAAGAGGTTTAAAATTGATATCTTGATTTTCTAATCTTCCATGAGATAAAAATTCATCCTTGTACACTCTACATTTTGAGTAAATAGAGGTGTCAAGTAATGCATTTGAAAGTGGGTTTCTTGAACTTCCACTCTCATAAAGAAGATCACCATACATATCAAGATGTGGGTCTTCAAGGTCCCTTAAGCACTTAGCAAGTGATGTAATGGTAAATTGTGATCCCATATGTACAAATGGTAGGGAGAAATGACCAAAACCTCCTGTCTTATGCCCATGTGTTAGCATACTTGTCAATGACAAACCCAAGTTTATTCCTACAATAGATTTTGATTTGACGCGTAGCCTTGGAATTGAAGTCTTTGTTTTATCCATTTTATCATGGATAATACTCAAATACTCCTTTGGAAACCTCTCTGACATGATTCTGTGGGCATAGTAGCAATTTCTTCTGCACATAACGATCTTGTTATGTTTGTTCAATCTAGCGTGTGCCGTTTCTTCCAACTCTTTTGTAGTTGCTGACTTCATTTGTGCTTTCAACACAATACATTCACCACATTTACTGAAGTTGGTGTTCTTTGAGAATGCCACGTCTCGAAAATGAGTGTTCCAAATCTTGCTCATTGTTGGTTGTGATATTAATGGACAATTGAGCTTTTCCAAACCCACATTGATCTCTTTTAACAAAGAGCTTTGTGTGTAAGTCGAAGGCAACAATCTTAGAGGAGAAGAAGTTCCATCTGCTTCGACTTGACGTGTTTGGTTTGGTGAAAAATCTGAATTGTCCATTACAATTTTATGCAGTATTTCTATGGCCACCATAGTATGTGCACGTGCTTTACATGTATTGGTGTTACCATGAATGGATTCCATATGTCCTTGTTCAAAATTATGTTGGTAGCTATAGAAGGTGCTTTGAGGAATCTTATGTATCTTGTACCATGCTTTCTTACAAATAACATTACCATCAAATCTCATGTCCTTTACTTTTCTAATAATAGGAGGTAGGCCATGGCCATGGCTCTTTGACATGATAGTGTTTGAAACAAGTGAATTCAATACAAATTCCCTGATACCATTTTTGTCTTTGCATTCCATATCCCTTCTAGCATTTGCAATGGCATTCCTATCCACATGTTGAAGACAATCTTGTTTACAACATTCATCTGCAGCCAAAAGTCGGACTTCTTTCTCTTTATCTATCTTGGTTTGACGGTTTGCAATTTTTTCTCTTGTCATAGCTCGTTTAATATTTTTATATGGACTCGATGCATTAAGAACATTGACATCTTGATCTTTTTGATTATAAAGATCCCCATCCCATTGGTATAAATGACTTGTATCCTCTATAACATCCCATATAAACATTTCCATGGGTGGCTCTTTGTACTTTGTCTTGACCCTTAACATCTCACCTATGTTGTCCACCAATTTATGTATTGGCCATCTAACCAATCCATGTATAGACTTATCCCCAATCTTGCATCTTTCACAATACCCATGTATCTCTTCCACGAAAACACCAAAGTTATCTTCACCTAGTGTTTCACCCACAACCATGTCATCCTCATGGACATTAACTATCATTCCTTTGGCAATGCACATAATTGTTCCTATGCATCCATGTGTAAGAGAAACCCTTGTACATGTGAATGCAGCCCTATCTTGTGGAATATTTATGGGTTGATCTTCACAATGAGGTTTCAAATCTATTTCTGGCCAAATCTCATAAGATTCTATTGCACCCCCTAGTGTTTCCTCAAATCCAGTTGGATGTGGTAAATGAGCATAATTTTTTAACACCTTCTCAATTCTAACCACTATGCATCCTTTCTTTACAATCTTTTCATGAACCTTATTCCCAAGCTTTGTATTGAATATGGATCCCTCACCCACCTTCACTCCATGTTGTAAAAGATCTACTTTGTCTCCAATAGAAAATGTTGAACAAACATTTGCACCTATACACCAAACATAACAAACTTAGTATTTTCTCAAAAAAACATTCAATAAACTATGAATAATTCTTAACACATGCTTTGGTATTTTATTTACCTATGGTGTGCCTCAAATCTGTAGTCCTCCATGGATGTGTGTCCCCTTCATCAACATATTCCACAATCAAATGTGGTTGAGTGACATCAATTATCAAAACCATAACATAACCTGCAACCACCCTTCCTCCACCATAATAAGTTCCAACTTCTGTAGATTCGACCTTTCCTAGCCCAATAACCTGACCATTAACCAGGAGGTCAACATAGTCCCCTTTTGTGAAAATTATACTTTCCATTGTCGCTCCTACAAATTCTGTAACACACAATTGAATTATAATTTGTAGTTAAGGTTAAACCAAGTAAAGTGTGCTCTTATATTTTAGGCAAAACACAATCTACAAAAAAATAATGTACTTGTAATAGCTAAAAAGGGTATGGCATCATTTTGTTGTGCAAATTAAACATTGTTCCCCACCATTTAGTCCCCACCGCCAAAAGGGACTTTACATATAAATTATGATGGAGCTACAAAGCGTACTCAAAACAAGATTGTTTATCAATGTATATAATCTTAATACAAACACAAAACTATTCTTAGAAAAACTTGTAAAAATCTCTAAAAATTTTCCATACTTAAGAACTTGTAATAGTATTGAAGGTAGTTATTAAGTAGGTTGGAATCCGACCATGATTGATCATGCAAGTTTGTATAATCATGGCTCACTGAGATTTATTTTTTGTATCAATTGTTCAAAGTAAATTCAAATATCCTTGATTGGAGTCATCCCTATTTTAAGTACTCCCGAAAATAGTTATTTGGTGTCATCTAAACCTATATTGTAGATTAGTGAAGAATAAAATCTATATGGAACTAGAGTAATACAAAATCCCAAGCAATGCTACTTGATACCACTATTAGTATACTAATACATAGTAGAAGTTTTTTGAATTATAAGTGACTCCTAGCTTAGCGACTACTAATACATAGCGACTACTAGCTTTCCTTCTAGCATAAGCATTTCCTTCTAGCATAAGCACACATGCTTATGCTAGAAGAAAAGCTAGCACTCATTAGCTTTCCAAAAGAAAAACCCTGGGCATGGTGATTGGTGGTTGATAGGTTATACCTTGGTCTTGTGCCATGTACTCTATTTTGAAATAAGCACATGGCACAAAATCAAGGAAAGCTAGTGACTCCTAGCTTTCGTTCTAGCCTAAGCATTTCCTTATAGCATAAGCACACATATTTATGCTAGAATGAAAGCTAGTAGTCGCTAGATTTCTAATAGATAAACCATGGGCATGGTGATTGGTGGTTGCTAGCTTATACGTTGAGCTTATGCCATGTGCTCTATTTCGAAAGAAACACATGGCACAAGATCAAAAAAAGCTAGCAACCGCTAGCTTTATTTCTAACATAAGCATTTCCTTCTAGCATAAGCACACATGCTTATGCTAGAAGGAAAGTTATCAATCGCTAGCTTTCCAATAGAAAAACCCTAGCCATGGTGATTGGTGGTTGCTAACTTATACCGTAATCTTGTGCCATGTCCTCTATTTTTAAATAAGCACACGGCACAAGATCAAGGAAAGCTAGCGACTGCTCGCTTTCCTTCTAACATAAGCATTTCCTTCTAGCATAAGCACACATGCTTATGCTAGAAGGAAAGCTAGTAGTCGCTAGCTTTCCAATAGAAAAACCTTGGGCATGGTGATTGTTGGTTGCTAGCTTATACCTAGAGCTTGTGTCATGTACTCTATTTTGAAATCAGCACGTGGCATAGGATCAAGGAAAGCTAGCGACTGCTATCTTTCCTTCTAGAATAAGCATTTCCTTCTAGCATAAGCACACATGCTTATGTTATTGGAAAGCTAGAAATCACTAGCTTTCCAATAAAAAAACCTTGGGCATGGTGATTGGTGGTTGATAGGTTATACGTTGATCTTGTGACATGTGCTCTATTTTGAAAGAAGAACACGGAACAAGATCAAGGAAAGCTAGCATAAGCATTTCCTTCTGGCATAAGCGACTACTAGCTTTACTTGTAGCATAAGAATTTTTCTTCTAGCGACTGCACACATGCTTATGCTACAAGGAAAGCTAGCAGTCGCTAGCTTTCCAATAGAAAAATAATAAGAAACTCTTTAAGTTCACATTTCCTAAAGATTCATAATAGCCTATCCCATAGAGACCATCATTTAACTCGTTAGATGAATAACTTTTGGACATGTCAACATGAGAGAATAAGTGTTTATAAATGACCAGCTTTAAAAACTCAGCGTCTTCTTCCACATTCACCTCATAATAAAACTTCCCATTACATAGAATAAGCACACATGCTTATGTTATTGGAAAGCTAGCAATCGCTAGCTTTCCAATAAAAAAACCCTAGGCATGGTGATTGGTTTTTGATAGGTTATACGTTGATCTTGTGCCATGTGCTCTATTTTGAAAGAAGAACACGAAACAAGATCAAGGAAAGCTAGCATAAGCATTTCCTTCTGGCATAACCACACATTCTTATGCTAGAAGGAAATTTGTCAGTCGATAGCTTTCCAAAAGAAAAACCCTAGCCATGGTGATTGGTGGTTGCTAGCTTATACCTTGAGCTTGTGCCATGTGCTCTATTTTGAAAGAAGCACATGGCACAAGATAAAGGAAAGCTAGTGACTGCTAGCTTTCTTTCTAGCATAAGCATACGCACACATGTGCTTATGCTAGAAGGAAAGATAACAATTGCTAGCTTTCTAATAGAAAAACTCTAGCCATGAAGGAAAGCTAGCAGTCGTTAGCTTTCCAATTGATAACACTGTCCATGGTGATTGATGGTTGCTAGCTTATACCTTCAGCTTGCGCCATGTGCTCTATTTTGAAATAAACACATGGCACAAGATCAAGGAAAGCTAGCGACTGCTAGCTTTCCTCCTATCATAAGCATTTCCTTCTAGGATAATAACACATACTTATGCTAGAAGGAAAGCTAGCAGTCGCTAGCTTTCCAATAGAAAAATCCTGTCCATGGTGATTGGTGGTTGCTAGATTATACTTTGAGCTTGTGTCATGTGCTCTATTTTGAAATAAGAACATGGCAACAGATCAAAGAAAGCTGGCGACTGCTAGCTTTCCTTGTAGCATAAGAATTTCCTTCTATCATAAACACACATGCTTATGCAAGAAGGAAAGCTAACAGTCGCTAGCTTTCCAATACCAAAAACCTGTCCATGGTGATTGGTGGTTGTTAGCTTATACCTTGAGCTTGTGCCATGTACTCTATTTTTAACCAATGCTACCTTTCCTTCTAGCAAATGCATTTCCTTTTAGCATGACACACATGCTTATGTTAGAAAGAAAGCTAGTAGTCGCTAGCTTTCCAATAGAAAAACCCTGGGCATGGTGATTGGTGGTTGCTAGCTTATACTTTGAACTTGTATCATGTACTCTATTTTCAAATAAGCACATGGCACAAGATCAAGGAAAGCTAGCGACTACTAGCTTTCCTTATAGCATAAGCATTTCCTTCTAGAATAATAACACATACTTATGCTAGAAAGAAAGCTAGCAGTCGCTAGCTTTCCAATAGAAAAATCTTGTCCATGGTGATTGGTGGTTGCTATCTTATACCTTAAGCTTGTGCGATGTGCTCTATTTTGAAATAAACACATGACAAAAGATCAAGGAAAGCCAGCGACTGCTAGCTTTACTTGTACCATAAGAATTTTTCTTATAGCGACTGCACACATGCTTATGCTACAAGGAAAGATAGCAGTCGCTAGCTTTCCAATAGAAAAATAATAAGAATCTCTTTAAGTTCACATTTCCTAAAGATTCATAATAGCCTATCCCATAGAGACCATCATTTAACTTGTCAGATGAATAACTTTTGGACATGTCAACATGAGAGAATAAGTGTTTATAAATGACAAGCTTTAAAAACTCAACGTCTTCTTCCACATTCACCTCATAATAAAACTTCCCATTACATAGAATAAGCACACATGCTTATGTTATTGGAAAGCTAGCAATCGCTAGCTTTCCAATAAAAAAAACCTGGGCATGGTGATTGGTGGTTGATAGTTTATACGTTGATCTTGTGCCATGTGCTCTATTTTGAAAGAAGAACACGGAACAAGATCAAAAAAAGCTAGCATAAGCATTTCCTTCTGGCATAACCACACATTCTTATGCTAGAAAGAAAGATATCAGTCGCTAGCTTTCCAATAGAAAAACCCTAGCCATGGTGATTGGTGGTTGCTAGCTTATACATTGAGCTTGTGCCATGTGCTCTATTTTGAAAGAAGCACATGGCACAATATAAAGGAAAGATAGCGACTGCTAGCTTTCTTTCTAGCATAAGTATTTCCTTCTGGCATAAGCACACATGTGCTTATGCTAGAAGGAAAGATAACAATTGCTAGCTTTCTAATAGAAAAGCTCTAGCCATGAAGGAAAGCTAGCAGTCGTTAGCTTTCCAATTGTTAACATTGTCCGTGGTGATTGGTGGTTGCTAGCTTATACCTTCAGCTTGCGCCATGTGCTCTATTTTGAAATAAACACATGACACAAGATCAAGGAAAGCTAGCGACTGCTAGCTTTCCTCCTAGGATAAGCATTTCCTTCTAGGATAATAACACATACTTATGCTAGAAGGAAAGCTAGCAGTCGCTAGCTTTCCAATAGAAAAATCATGTCCATGGTGATTGGTGGTTGCTAGATTATACTCTGAGCTTGTGCCATGTGCTCTATTTTGAAATAAGAACATGGAAACAGATCAAAGAAAGCTAGCGACTGCTAGCTTTCCTTGTAGCATAAGAATTAATTTTCCTTCTATCATAAACACACATGCTTATGCAAGAAGGAAAGCTAACAGTCGCTAGCTTTCCAATACAAAAACCCTGTCCATGGTGATTGGTGGTTGTTAGCTTATACCTTGAGCTTGTGCCATGTACTCTATTTTTAACCAATGCTACCTTTCCTTCTAGCAAATGCATTTCCTTTTAGCATGACACATGCTTATGTTAGAAGGAAAGCTAGCAGTCGCTAGCTTTCCAATAGAAAAACCCTGGGCTTGGTGATTGGTGGTTGCTAGCTTATACTTTGAACTTGTATCATGTACTCTATTTTCAAATAAGCACATGGCACAAGATCAAGGAAAGCTAGCGACTACTAGCTTTCCTTCTAGCATAAGCATTTCCTTCTAGAATAATAACACATACTTATGCTAGAAAGAAAGCTAGCAGTCGCTAGCTTTCCAATAGAAAAATCTTGTCCATGGTGATTGGTGGTTGCTATCTTATACCTTAAGCTTGTGCGATGTGCTCTATTTTGAAATAAACACATGACAAAAGATCAAGGAAAGGCAGCGACTGCTAGCTTTACTTGTACCATAAGAATTTTTCTTATAGCGACTGCACACATGCTTATGCTACAAGGAAAGCTAGCAGTCGCTAGCTTTCCAATAGAAAAATAATAAGAATCTCTTTAAGTTCACATTTCCTAAAGATTCATAATAGCCTATCCCATAGAGACCATCATTTAACTTGTCAGATGAATAACTTTTGGACATGTCAACATGAGAGAATAAGTGTTTATAAATGACAAGCTTTAAAAACTCAACGTCTTCTTCCACAGTCACCTCATAATAAAACTTCCCATTACATAGAATAAGCACACATGCTTATGTTATTGGAAAGCTAGCAATCGCTAGCTTTCCAATAAAAAAAACCTGGGCATGGTGATTGGTGGTTGATAGTTTATATGTTGATCTTGTGCCATGTGCTCTATTTTGAAAGAAGAACACGGAACAAGATCAAAAAAAGCTAGCATAAGCATTTCCTTCTGGCATAACCACACATTCTTATGCTAGAAAGAAAGTTATCAGTCGCTAGCTTTCCAATAGAAAAACCCTAGCCATGGTGATTGGTGGTTGCTAGCTTATACATTGAGCTTGTGCCATGTGCTCTATTTTGAAAGAAGCACATGGCACAATATAAAGGAAAGATAGCGACTGCTAGCTTTCTTTCTAGCATAAGTATTTCCTTCTGGCATAAGCACACATGTGCTTATGCTAGAAGGAAAGATAACAATTGCTAGCTTTCTAATAGAAAAGCTCTAGCCATGAAGGAAAGCTAGCAGTCGTTAGCTTTCCAATTGATAACATTGTCCATGGTGATTGGTGGTTGCTAGCTTATACCTTCAGCTTGCGCCATGTGCTCTATTTTGAAATAAACACATGGCACAAGATCAAGGAAAGCTAGCGACTGCTAGCTTTCCTCCTAGCATAAGCATTTCCTTCTAGGATAATAACACATACTTATGCTAGAAGGAAAGCTAGCAGTCGCTAGCTTTCCAATAGAAAAATCATGTCCATGATGATTGGTGGTTGCTAGATTATACTTTGAGCTTGTGCCATGTGCTCTATTTTGAAATAAGAACATGGAAACAGATCAAAGAAAGCTAGCGACTGCTAGCTTTCCTTGTAGCATAAGAATTAATTTTCCTTCTATCATAAACACACATGCTTATGCAAGAAGGAAAGCTAACAGTCGCTAGCTTTCCAATACAAAAACCCTGTCCATGGTGATTGGTGGTTGTTAGCTTATACCTTGAGCTTGTGCCATGTACTCTATTTTTAACAAATGCTACCTTTCCTTCTAGCAAATGCATTTCCTTTTAGCATGACACACATGCTTATGTTAGAAGGAAAGCTAGCAGTCGCTAGCTTTCCAATAGAAAAACCCTGGGCTTGGTGATTGGTGGTTGCTAGCTTATACTTTGAACTTGTATCATGTACTCTATTTTCAAATAAGCACATGGCACAAGATCAAGGAAAGCTAGCGACTACTAGCTTTCCTTCTAGCATAAGCATTTCCTTCTAGGATAATAACACATACTTATGCTAGGAAGAAAGCTAGCAGTCGCTAGCTTTCCAATAGAAAAATATTGTCCATGGTGATTGGTGGTTGCTAGCTTATACCTTGAGCTTGTGCCATGTGCTCTATTTTGAAATAAACACATGACAAAATATCAAGGAAAGCCAGCGACTACTAGCTTTACTTGTAGCATAAGAATTTTTCTTCTAGCGACTGCACACATGCTTATGCTACAAGGAAAGCTAGCAGTCACTAGCTTTCCAATAGAAAAATAATAAGAATCTCTTTAAGTTCACATTTCCTAAAGATTCATAATAGCCTATCCCATAGAGACCATCATTTAACTTGTTAGATGAATAACTTTTGGACATGTCAACATGAGAGAATAAGTGTTTATAAATGACAAGCTTTAAAAACTCAGCATCTTCTTCCACATTCACCTCATAATACAACTTCCCATTACATAGAATGCCAATCTTTTCTCTTGTTACATGAGAATTATGTCCAAACACAATGTGTAGTTCAATGCGCTTTGTGTCAGTGATTATTTTAGCACCCATCTGCATTTCATAGTTCAATACATCTTCCATCCTCTCAAATTCCTAGTGTATTTTCTCTATATCTAAAAAAATTGGATTTCTCTTTTATGATGGTCTACCTCTATACCAAGCCGGTAGATGTTGCAAGTTTGTTGAATTGTAGCAACAAGGGAATGCAAATTGTAATTATTCTTTCCACGGAACCTCTTCAAGAGACAACTTGAAGTTTTTATGATATCATCTTTACATCTTACCATGGATTTGGCATTAATGTTATTTTCCCAGCACCATTTCTTCCTTCTGAATTTTTGTTTATCCTCCCACTTCTTGTAAACTGAGAGAAGAGTAAAAAGGTCTCCATCGAGATGGAAGAAACAAAGTTTTAAACAATCAAACTCTGATTTTTCTACCTCTGTACCAACCTTAAAAAATATCCTTCTTGCAATTTCCATCAAAGCTCCAAGTACAAGGCCCTCCTTACATAAACCCTGATAAAAATTGTCCAAAGTAATCGTTCCTAATCAAGGTTGGATAACCAACTTCACAAGTTTCAAACATAATTCAATTAATTTCAGAACTTCCTGGCCACAAATCATTACACCTAACTGTACTAAATATTTATCAGCCATACTAATTGTCTCTTGGCTTGAAGATTGAAAAAAATCCAAAGATTCAAGATCGTGAATGGGAGACAAGAAGGACATAAGATATTGAATAAGTGTACTTCTTTTCGAGTATGGGATTCGTTGGTCTATATTCAAAGCCACGTTCAACTACATATCTTTCAAATCACCAGAAGAAGCCTATGGAATATTTAAAGTGCCCAAAATTTGCTTAATTTTTTCTTCAATTAACCAATCCCATTGAAACTTCAAGTCCATCGAGTAAGAGTCACAAATTCGCTTCTTGTTGCACACTGTCACCATCAATACTTCACCTACGCCGCTTGAGACCTTCAAAATATTATCTTTACAAATATCGAATTCTAAAGAACCTAAATCAATGAGAAATTCCTTTATCCTACTGTTGACCCAGGTGCTTAAATTTATTTCGTCCCAAGTTCCTGCACGATTCCCGACTGATCCCAAAGGCGCTGATTGTTGTTGTTGATTTGATAAATCCTCCACCGAGAGTTTGCAGGGAGTGAAAAGTTGTGTCACTTCGGTTGTGGTCATTACTAAACCTTGTTTTCCATAATTATTCATTTTTACATTGTAATGAGGAAAATACCTTGCAATGCCTAGAGTACCATCCATTGCTTGAGTCCATGTTGAATTCAAAAATAGATTCTCATAACACTCTACTTCAACATGTCCATATAATATTTTACTAGAGCAAACCGTTATGTTTTAGGTGCTAAATCACAGGATATTTCTGGGGGTGTGGCTGGAAGTTTGGCTTCTACCTTCACTCTTTCTCAACCACATGGATGCTGTACAAGCTGCTTTGAAGCAGTGGCCGTGATGTTTTCCCACCTTCTCATCATAAAACATGAGCCATTGGTCACCTCTCTTCACTATATAAATGTAATTCCCATCATTAACTGTGCATCCCACATGCACCACAACATCAAATGAAGAATACAAAAAATCATCTGCTTGTCCATCTCCACAATTGTTAATTAGCAGTATGTACTCCATGGGGAATGCAACATGATAGAACAACTTCTTGAATCCCTCCATTTCACCTTCATGTACTGTGTATTTGAAACCTTTTAGCTGGCAAGTGAGAACTTGAGGTACAGATTTGACCTTCAACTTCTTCTTGGCATCTTGCAAATGGCAGCAGTTGTCACACCAGCACTTGCTTTTCCCACTCAGTTTCTCCACGGCGCTGAAAGAACTGAGATAGCTCAACAAATAATAATGTTGTTGTACCTCCACACTTATATACTCGTCTCTACATGTTACCCTCTCGCAATAGGAACATTGAGTTTCATTGCCGGAAAGTGTAGGGAATTTGAAACATTTGAGATTCTTGAATTTATCCTAGACAGAGATAGAGAAGTTACCTAAATCATTGGCTCATGTACGAAGCCTCCTGTTTCTTGATGTTAGTGGGTGCAAACATCTATGTGAGCTACATTCGGGCATAGGTGAACATAAGTCTATGGTATATCTGAATGTGAAGAGCTGCAAAAATTTGAAGTCGCTGTCTGCTGGAATATCGAAACTCATATGTCTACAGTCGTTGAAAGGTGCTGTTCACTTAGAGGATGGGACTTTTGGGGCTATGACAGAGATGTGAGACCTCTCCTTCAAATATATTGATCCCTGCAGCCTTCTCAGTCTTCCCAAAGACATTGGTGTCATGAAACGCCTTGAAATTCTTCATCTAGGTGGCTGCGAAGTCCCGAAATGGATCTTTCACCTCCAAAACCTCATGGAGCTGAAGTTAGTTGGTGATAACGATTCAGAGCATTCACCTCGAATTTTGAATGTTCTAAAGCGGGGAAATTGAAAATTCGAAACCTCATCGAGTTGAAGTTACTTGGTGATAACGATTCAGAACATTCACCTCGAATTTTGAATGTTCTGAAGCAGGGAAATTGAAAATTCGAATTTGAATTTTGAATGTTTGGGGGGAAATGAAAATTTGAATTTTGAAGGTTTGCGGGAAATGCAAATGCAAATGCAAATTCAAATTTTGAATGTTGACTACCATTCAAAAATACACATATTAAGAGAGTGGTTGCAGGAAAGTGCATGTAAAAAGCTTGGATGCGCCACTTTCAAAGCCCTCAGCTATTGAATATCTTTCTGCAGTCACCTGTTCTCTTCTATAAGGGTTTCGTGGCATCTCTTCAGATATTAACAGTCCACTTCTGTCCGCTTCATCTTTGTCGTATCATATATACATAAAAATCAATCAATATTCAAACTTCAAATCCATCCATCAGACTTGATTGGTAAAAGAGGCTAACCTGGCTCTTCTGTTATGGAACCATAGACTTCTACTTGATGTGGGAGAAGGTTAAGCTGCTCGGCTAATGCCAGCTTTTGCTTCTACAATTGAAAACGCTATGAGTAACATATTGTCTTTATCTTGTGGGAATGCAAAAGACGAGGTATTAGGCGCACGGAGGCTTACCGAATTAAGGGTATTGTGCTCATTAAAGCTTTCTTCTAAATAAGCAGACTATTCTTTGGAAAGATGGAGCTTTTTTCTGCTAGTTCTCCCGTCTTCTTCTTCATCACTTTCTCTGGAGCAAGCTCTATCCAGTTCGTGGTCATTAGCATTGTTATCAGGATGATCGTCGTCTCTCTCCCTCTTCACAGCACATGTCCCATTACAAATGGCAAAATCCATCTGAAAAGACGATAGACGCCAACGCGGTGGCTCCTACACCTTGACCACAGGATCAGTTTCCTGCCAATTTTATCAATAGACAAAAGAAGCATTAGATTAGATAAGAAATGGACAACCATTAAACCTGAAAGAGATCGGACCATGAGTGAATGAACCAACATACATACCATCGTTTTCAGAGATCGGTGGTTGGTAGATTTTAGTGTCGAGGTGCCATGAAAAAAAACGTGGAACGGGAGCTGAAGGAATGAGATCCAGCTGAATGGGAGGGTTGGGATTGGCTGTGGTTTGCCTCTGTGAGCTCAGTTCTAGTCCCTAGCCTTCAAATTCTAAAACATTTAATTGGATATTATCTATGCCTTCATATATCACAAGCTTCAAAATAAGTTTTATCGCCATCAGTTTAGCTCGATTATTTGTGTTGGGGCCCAAATCTCCCGAGAAGAAAATATAGGATGTCTTTGAGGTGTATATGATACCCCCAGCTCACCCTAGTGAAGGTTGTCCCTATGAAGTGCTGTCAAAAAGAGCCCAACTATAAGATTTGTCAATGCATACCTCGGTGATTCTTCTGACAGACTTCTTTCCTGTGCAAGTCAATGGATGGGCATTAACAATGGCAAGGCCCTTAGCAACCCAGTGATAAGGCAGTATGAGTTTATTTTGAAAGATAGTGAGGTTCCTGGAGAGCCTGATACCCCATAGGAAGATAATCGACAACGCTTTGAAATCATCTAAACATCCATTTGTAAGCCAATTGTGCAACACTGCTTCTAGGTTCGGGCCTACCCAAGTGAAGGGTTTTTCTACAATGCTTGAAGCAATATCCCACAATTTTTGCATATAAGGACAGTTTAGAAAAAAGTGGTATCTAGTCTCACTCTCCAAATTGCATAAAGCACACCATCCAGGTCCGATTTATATTTGTTTTGGATATTTTCCCATATAAGGACCTTATCCGAAAGTGCTAACCATGTAAAGATTGTAAGGACCTTATAAGGACCTTATATGATGATTTCTAATCGGTAGGAATCCTACCTAAGATAGTTATCTAAGTAATAAATAACGATAATTAATTATAGTTTTAGTTGATATAATTTAACATTATATAAATGTAAGTTTCCGAAATACACTCATGCTACTTGCAATGAATTCAGTTTATATAAAAATATTTCTTTGTTTGAAAGAAAACTTATTACATTGAAATCGTGTAGGAAAATAATTATTATTATTTTTAGTATTTTATGATAATATAATATTATGATCTATTTATTTTTAAATTAATATATATATTTTTAAATTAATATATATATTTTTAGTGAAAATAAATAATATATGAGGTTGGTATAAAGAAATTAAGTTTTATCTAAATCATTAGGAAATCAAGAAAGAAGTTATTATATTGAAAATAGTGAAAATATTGCAACACTTATCTAATTTGTGTAGTTTTATATATATGTCAGTTTAAATGTTTTAAATTTAATTTGAACCGACATGTTTTTTTTATTATTTTTTTATTTTTTTATAAAGGACGCATGTTAGCTCCATGATGAGCATGGAAGGAGTTACACATCCCCCTATTGGGTTGTAGAATGCACCTCTTCGGATTATGGAATGAATGAATTTGTCGTATTGTGCCACTAAGAGGGTTGACAATGAAAATTATTTTCTCTTAGAATGTCATGTGTACACCCACATTAAATTGCAATTTCAATATTTGTTATAATAGTGATATTCTTAACTTTTTAACTTGTCGCAATTATGATAATTTAGGAATGCCTCTTTTAAAAATTTTCGAACATAAAAATAAAATTTAAAAACAAATAATTATTATTTACTATTTTAAAAGTACGATAAAATAAAATGGATTTTAATGAGAAATAATAACTATTATTATTATTATCAATAATAATAAAAATAATAATAAATTAATAAAATATATAAATAATAATAATTAGATAAAAACAATTGTGACACTTTACCATCATTCTTTAGCAAGCGGTAGTCATGCAAATCCCGACATGATTATGAGGAAGTGAAAAATCATACACCATGAAAAATTGGAGAACTGAAGAAATAATACCATGGAAAAAATTATTATACATTAATGTGTAGAGTGTAAAAATTTAAACCATTAAAAGATATTTGCTTTTTAATTATATAGATGAATTATGTTTAGAAATAATCATTGTTAATGTCAATTTTTTTTTAAATTGTATTTGTATTTGATTTTTTTTAAAGAAATGATAATGATTCAATATCAATTTGAAATTAGGGGTGGCATGTGTAGGGTCATCTTTGATTTTGGTAGAAATGAAGAACTTAATTATGAGTGTGGTTTTGGGAAAATCACAAATAATCAAGTAAAAATAGGTATTATTTTTTAGGGATTAAAACTTGCATTTCAATCAAGGTAACTTTCCTCATAGCTATGGGGGACTCAGTTGTAATTGTAATTTGATATTTTAAGTATAAAATCAAAGTTACATCCAGTTGTGAAAGAACTAGATACAGTTCTGCATATACAGTCTAGCATTGTCCATAAAGGATAAAACCTACTGAAACATCTTAGAACTTTAGTACCATTCCAGCTTTACAATAAAGAAACAAAAAAGGTCTTCAATCTCCTCATCACAGGAACAGAAAGAAGCAGATAACCAAGTAAGCCCAAAAAAGATCCCAGATCAGTCACCCTAAAAAGTTGGCATGTTGCCCTGATCAACAACCATGTTGTCCAGGTATTCCACATACCATACCATACTTAGCCAATTCGTGAGCCTCTAGTACAGTTTTGGAAACTGCTTTGCCACCTAGGGTTTTTTTTGTCTTTTCTTAGCCTTTTCTTTTTTGCTATTTCCGAATTGCCTCCAAGGCATTCGATTTTCTCCATGGAAGGTGTATAATATATTGTTATGATACTGATGAATAATATACAGAGTGATTTCCACATTTTATCTTCTCTGTTCTTCTTCTCCCATTGTCTGAAATATTCCATGTGAAATTGTCTTATGAATCTAGTTCCTAGCAATTAAAAATCTCACAAGGGTGGTCTAAGTTGCAAGGAAAGGTTGCACACTTTTGAAAATGTATTGTTAGGAAAAGATAAATATTTGTTTTGTTTGAAAAAATCTAAAACTAAACCTTGCTTACCAAAGTCACTTGATTAAAACAAAAGGAAATGATAATTTCAAATTTTGAAAAGCAATTTGTCAATTGAAAATCATCATCAAACTCGATTGAAATTAAATATTGAATCTCGCTATTAATGGAATTTTATTAATTGACAAATTAATTAAAATATCTAATAAACATACAACTACATAACTTCAGGTAAGTCAGTAGTGTCCTAAAGTTGAGATAAAAAAAAGTTATACAATAAAACCTTCACATAATTCCAATCAAGACGGTCAACGCTCTAAACAATCATCTTACCAATATCGACATTTCTCTAAACCAAGAATCATATCAAAGATGTTTTCGATAGAAGTTGATATAGGATAGATTGATGCTTCCACATTACATCAAGCTAACTCTGAGCTTTGATGATATTTTCATTTTATTTCCTCTTGTGCTTTGAGGATGAGTCCTTCCTAGATGGGAGGGCATGTAATATACCTATTTATATTAATAATTATTATGTAGAGTCATGTCCATTATGGTAGTCATCTTGACTGCATATCACCATATCTTTTATCTTTTACAATTATTATATATTTTTATTACACTTTGGATTATATTGGGCTTGTGCCTCTACCAAAGAGTGCATATGGCATATTATGACTATCTCATGGAATGCCAAAAAAAATTCCATCTTATTGAATCTATCAATAATCACTTGCATATAGTCATTTCCATGTCTAGCCTTTGGAAAAACTCCTAATAAATCCATGGAAATACTTTTTGAGGGTCCTTGAATAAATAAGAAGCAAACTGTATAATCCTAACTTGTTATTTGTTGCTATTAAAATATTGCATATCTTAATTTAAAATAAAATTTAAATATCATTGCATGAGTGGCCAAAATTGGCTAAAGAAGATGTAGAAGTACATATATAAAATGAAGTGATAATAAGTTGTGTTAATGCATCTTTGAAAACAATAAATTCAAATGTAAAGAGAGAGAGAGTGCATATTCTATGTGCCTAAACAACCTTGAGAAGTAGAAAAAGAAACATTGGAGAGAGCCATTTGTTGCTTAAGTGTGGTTAACCTAGTTGTAACAATGTTGAATATATTGGAGGATCTCATCTTAGGCCTTGGGATGCTTTTAGTTTTATCTCATGAGGAAATGAACAAGGGTTCGATTCACTACTTTCGTCCACCCATTGGTATGAGGTGAAATGTCGTACTTCTATATAGAGTTAGCTCTTTTTGGTTTTTAGGTTAGATTTATACTTCTTTCTTTTAATAGGAGTTGCCTTAGTTCTTCCACTTTGTGTTGACTTCATGGTACCACACAGTTCCATTAACCTACTTTTGTGGTCATTTGATGGACATTAATAAAATTATCGTATCTTATCTTGATCAACTTTGTGTCAATCATGCCCCATAATGCCTTCTAGAAGTATACATCATGTCCCACAATGCCTTCTAGAGGTATCTTAGGAGTTTACTGTCTCTATTCATGATGACAAATTTCAGCAATCCAAAGTGTACCTAGGTGAGTTAAAAAAGGATCTTGGTTGTCTCTTGTCCAATGATGGACTTCTTGCAAAAACCAGTTAGTTAATCTTATTAAGTCGATTGGATACCATCAACATATAGTTGTTCCTATGATTGGTCTTTGGCAATCCTCGAGAAAATCATTGAGTTGTTGTCCCAAGGATGAATTAAAACAAGAAATGGTGTATACAAGATTAGCTTTCTATTAGTTGGCTTGGAAGTACAACACAACTCACAAACATGAATTTGCTTTGGAAACATCAAAATGCATACTTTGCATATTCAATAGTTTCTTCACTGCTTTGAAATACCCTACTAATTCAGAAGTGTGAGCCTCTCTCAACAACATGGTTATACATTCACCACCTAAAATACACATTTGGTCATCCAGGTACATTAACATGTCTCATAGATGACAAACATGCTTCCTTTTTCCTTGTTGCAATGCCATCACAATGGGATGAAAATTCTTTCTCATTTGTATTGAATTTTTTGATCCTCCCTATTATTCCTCACATTGCATGAGGATTACATGTGTGATTTCATCATACAATTCAAGCATTTATAGGATAGTGGCATCATAATTTTGGTACTTCCATATCAAGACACTTAATTTCTTCTTCTCCAAAGATTTGGAGAAGAATGTTGACGAATGGTAGCAAGAACAACATCTAAAATTTGGTCACGTGAATTTGGTACCCAGGTAACAACAATGAATGGACTATGTAGGTTTTATTCCTATTTTCTATATTTTTTCAAATACACACCAGTCGTCGGTCGATCGATGGATTAAAGTCGAAAGAAATATTGATATCCATCAGTCAACTGATGCATCATTGTAACGAAAAATTGTTGGTGGCTTGGAAAATCCATTGAACATCTACTGAAAACGTTAGAAATGCCAACAGTACATCTGCCAAGCACCTTCAAACTACCAAAGGCATTTCGTCAAGCGACCAGTTACAGTTGTCCCTCAATTTATTAACAATACATGTGCCTAGATCCTTACCATCAAACAACATATCATAGGTCCACCGACGACTAGGCATCATTCTATAGACAATTGGTCTCGATCTACGAATGATTGGGCCTTGGTATACTGACGATATATCTACCAAACACCTTACAGTTAGACAACATACTATCAATTTATCAATAAATTTGAATGAATTCATGTGCTAGCTAGGGTTAATATATAAGGGAAAGCAGGATGGCAAAGTGCGCAGGTATTTCCCATGAGATGTTGCAGTTGTTTCTATGAACATTCCACGTACTAAACCCGACTAGACCAGAAATTGGATAGTATTTGGTTTAGGGACTGAAATTTTGTTAAGAAAATGCCAGAGAATTTGATGAGACAAGAATGCCTTGTAGCACTAGGATATAGGATGACATGGCAGAGAGATGTACCTGTAACTAATGTGGTGCTGTCAGGATGATTCATGGAGATGGATGAAACACCGAATGAAATGCTGCTGGCCACCCACGCTCGTGAAGGTTATTTCGGCCTGCGAACTCCTGTAAAAAATTCATTACACATATCTTGAGAGCTGGAGATACCAACAGAAGCAATTTATGGAAATAACAACAAATAATGCATACGCTGAGGCTATTTAGTTTATATACCAGTTGGTGCAAGGAGGAAATGTGCCGTAAGCAAGCATAGACTAGATCTCGTAGTTGATCATGTGCCTTGTAGGATGTGTGACAACTGTTTGGCAGCGCTAGATTATGAGAATATATAGCAAATATTTCCAGACAATGCTCGCCCCAAAAATCTTATGAACTATTGCAAAATGCTCACCGCCTTCATCATAGCCTTAGTATGGAGAGAACAACATCCTTTCACCCATTTCCTTCTAAGAAACTTGCAAGCCCTGAAGGCGCTCCTCCAATGCACAAGATTTGAACTATGGAGTCCGGACGGTGAGTTTTCTGAGGTATCCTTGATGGATCTTCTGCCATGGCTAAGAATGGAGGAAATTGGTGAGGAACCGTCCTTTGGTAACTTTCGTGGAGCGCGGGCATTTGAGATTTGAAATTCAAATTCACTTTTTTGAACACCGTGTCTGAACATTGAAGGGACAGGATACAACACCATGGTTTCCAAGCTTGACAATTGCGCCAACTACATGGTTTTAGCACTGTTGGACTGATTACAACATTTAAAATCCAAGAGCTATAGTATATCCACCTGGATTGAACGAGCTGCATACCCACTAAAAAATTTAATGAAAGAAGCCGGAGAATGCACACTTGGAAGTCATATTATGAACTCATACTGGAGCTTTGACCTCGATATTGAACAACACGGTTCGAGTAATATGCCATTATGGAATTTGCATCACACAACTCTCAACAAAATTGCTCTCAGCCGATCCATGTAGGGTTTCAAGGAAATTTGTATGTCATTACCAGTGAACACGCGCTTTCCAAATCCTATTATCATTTTAAGGTCAGGTTATTTGTAAGTACATGGATTATTCCTTCTTCTTTTTGTTGAAGTTGAATGAGCTAGGGGAACTCCCCAAGGTTACATTGGGAATCCATAAAGGTTAAACTCCTTCCCTAGAGTATTCATTACTTATTGTTTCATTCTCATTTAATCTCCATTCTTCTACATGGACTCTACTTAGCGTTTGTTCTTGTGATACTGTATTGATTGCAGGATGATGGTAAAAGGACATTCTTCCACCTATTTTTTTGAAGTTTTTAATGAACAACACAAATAATGGCAAGTTCTTCATTCTCGTTTAGTCAATAAGATGGCATCACATCTAAATGCATAAATGAGTAGAAGAATACCGCGTCATATGTTTTTTTTCTGGTAATCCATATCCAATTACGATGGTGACCTCTGGGATTCTTGATGATGAACAAGCTATTAAGAACCATATACCCATAATTATGTATTCCTAGGAAGAAGAAATTTTTTTATGTTCTTTCGCTAGTTGTTACATAAAAGACCTTTAAAAATGTAGTTCAATCTTGTTATATGTGTAGTGGTCTTTTCGGTTTGTTTTCATCTTAACTTCTCTGTAACTTGGATCAAATCCTAAGCTATCATGTTCAGTCTTCATTCAAACTTACATTATATCTATATGCAGATATATTTAGCATTTTCATAAACATTAGTAAAATAAGTGAAACTCAGTCTACACTCTAACACACATTATTAGTCCCTTTCTTGGCAAGGGACTCTTAAAATCGATTTTCTGCTCTGCTACTACCCTGGCACGCTTCCCAAAATGTTTTAACCAAAGTTTTCTAGTGCTTTTTGTCTTTTGGCCAATAGTTTGTTTTGAGGCCTTATTTGGCCTCTTTTTCGAGGCATTTCGATACGACACGATACATATACGGTATACGGGTACGCTTGAGTCACCTACTGGCCTGACGAGAGAACACATGGTCGCTTAAAAACACCCCACACCACATTGAGGGAGAGTGGCATGCTCACCTGCTACAATGCATGGAGGGAGCATGGCATGCATAGCAATGACACCTATGATGTATACAACTTAGTCTCACTTGCAACAATAAACAAAAAATATAGAGTGTAGATAGGACATGTTTGCAATAGCAAACAAAAAACCATAGAGCGCAAAGATGAAATGCTTACGGTTTGAATAGTATCAGTCATTGGATAACATGGAAGGCCATGTTGAGGAGCTCATCAATAATATCCATCATCGACCCAATACAACGCCCTGTCCTGCATCCTGGACGACACTTACCTCAATTGGGCCATGACTGCAACTGGAGAATCTACACCCATATTCACTGTTATTTTTGCTACTATTTTTGCAGAATTCAGTCGGGAGGCACAACATGAGGCTCATTCTCAGGAATTCAGTAGGAACATGCCCACAGTGTCGAGCCATTAGACATCGATGAGACATGGACGACTAAGGAGATGTGAGTGTCTAAGAACCATTTCTCATAGAGAAACTCCTTACGTTATCACAAGGCTCATCCAATGTGGAACAATGATGCATGTAGAAACCGTAAAAGATGTCTAAGGTATCGAATCCCCTTCGTCTCCATCCTCCAAGCGATTTTCCTCTGTAAGTATTTTTAAACAATTCCAGTTATGAAATATCTAAGTATCCATTGGTATCATTCAGCCATGCCAGTCCTACTTTATATGACATAGAAAACGTTGGTTTTTTGTTCCTGCAGTATTAATGCATATGACACATTCACTTTTGCTAACACCTAAATGCAATTTGAACTATCGTTGCAACTGAGAATAAATGAAACTGAAGGGTACGACATCATTTCTCCCTTCAAATCCTTAACTATTGATCATTTCTCTTTTCTTCTGAGTGTTGTACTAATTGTTCTTCATGTTGCTTTGCAGTCCAATGTCAGGAAGGATGGATTATTCACATTCGAGGTGTAATCCCCATACTAATTGCAGATCTTCTTTCATTTTTTAAACTGAGTGCAATCCCTGTAAACCCATACTTTTCACCATATTTATAACGTGTAGCATTTTTTAAGGATTTATAATCCTATACTTCATGATTTCATTTGTTGTGATTAAGTAGTTGCAACAAAACTTTAACAGCCGCAGTCACTCTTTCAATATGATAATGTGGTTGTTTTGTTTCACTTAAAGGACTAGATGTCCATCTTGCTAAAATGAAAAGGGTATTCGAGTAACAAAACTCATCCAAAATATTCATAAAAAATATCCCAACAAATGCATAGCACAATTGTCTTTATATATAACTATTCAGGATTACCCATGGAGAGGCATAGTGTTCCTCTTAATATTAAGGAAGTAATTTTATCTCAAAAGATGAGAAAGCATTAGTATTGCTTATTTATCTGTTATGATAATACTCTCATAATACTCTCCATGCGACCATAAAAGTAGTGTAATTCGAAATCTTGTTATTATCCCATCAATATAATACAATAGCTCACCAAAGAAGTTATGAATAATAGTAAATTTAAATTGGTAGAGAGCTCAACTACTTTTAAAAAAAAATAAAAAACTTTGGTTCCTATTTCATGAATTAGAACTTATCATAGAATTGGGGTGTCCATCCTCATAAGCTTGATAAAGTTTAAGACCTTGCCTATAATATAATCATGGCCCTTCATATTTTATAGTTTAATTAATTACTTCATTGAAGAGCAGTTGTGCTTATTGCTTAGTTATTTTATTGATGAGTGCTTTTCTTTAAAGGGGAAACATAGGATGGGTTGTGTAATCTGTTCTTGACTTATATAATTTTATTATAAATAATATAATTAGGTAAATTGGTATTATAATTTTTTTATAGTAATTTGATATTATAATTTTTTTATTTAAAGTTTTTTCTTAAAATTAAATAAATTATAGTTTTCATTAATATATATTAAAATTTTATTTAGATCTCATTCTATTCAAATATTAATATATAAACATAAACTAAATAACAAAATCGAAATGAAAAAAATTATATTATTACTTCTAGTGAAATCACTCACCATGTGGCACAATGTGAATAGTAATTTCTAGTTTCCAAGTTGATTCAAATTTGAATGTAAATTAACTTTGATTCTACTCGAATTTGATATTCACTTGTTGATTCAACTATTGATCTTTGAATTTGAACACAATCCTCAACTATCAAATAACTCAAGTTGAACAAAATAGTTATGCTTAATGTCGAAAAGCTTTGTCCTTCCATGATACTCATAATATTTGAATGTGCAATGACACTGTGACTATTACATAAGTTACAACAAGATTTGCCATGTCAAGCTTTCTTGAGTTTGTATTGTCCCTTGATTTCAGTTTCTATGACTAGTTTAGAAGATTGCTTGTTAAAGGGAGGCTTTTAAGGGCTTTCACCATAAATTTAAACTTGGTCCAATGGTTTTCTATATGTTGGATAAAACTTGTGTAGATAGACTAATAAGGATCTAAGACCAAATTTGCAAGTGAACATTTGGACTTACAACAACTTGCACCTTTTATATGTTGGATAAAACTTGTATAGACAGACTAATAAGGTCTAAGACCAAATTTGCACTTTCTATATGTTGGAGAAAACTTGCGTAGATAGACTAATAAGGTCTAAAGACCAAATTTGCAGGTGAGCATTTAGAGTTACAACAACTTGTGCTTTTATAAAAGATTAATTCTATATCCTTGAATCCAAAAGTAAGATAACTTGATTTAGACAAAAAAAAAAAAAAACATTGTTAATTAGTATGTCTCATCAAAGTAAAATGCATTAATATTTTATTAATAATAATATGAGAGATAGGATGCCTCATCCATACTTGTAAGGCTATATGATCATGTCTATAATTGCTAGCTCTTATTTTTTAGTCAAAGAAAGACAACGTGATTCATCCATTGAAACATCCTAACTTCACCTTCACTTTAGTGGTTGATACTTAATAAGTATACCCATTCATTTCACATACTTTTTTATTACTAAAACTTGGTAATTTGAAAGGTAGGATTAAGCTTGGGTTTTCAACACTCTATTTATAAGTTTATAACTAACACCTTTTGAACCCTAAAGCTTTGATTACCGTAACAACTATACAATCTATCCCTTAAACGTTGAAGGTCAACAACTTGGGTCCGAACGTTGGTCCTAAAGGTCACTAGAAGAATGCAACCATAAATTTCAATGATCAAATTTGAAGGGTGGGTATTAATTTTTATTGGAAGGGCATTTGTTCCTTGAGTCCTTCAAAGATGAAGGGCAATTTAAATAATTGTAATTCAATTGACAAGTATAAATTAACTAAACCCTTCCCCCCAAAAAATGAAAAACACAAATATTTCCCATCCAAATCTTTACAATCTTAAACAATTGAGCACTTGTGAATATCTACATGATAAAATGGTATCTTTTCAATAAAACGAAAACTGAACACATTAATTTGACATATATGTAACATTAATTTTACAGTTCATTAAAATAACAACTATTTTGTTGTATTTTTCTGGGTTAGACCACACTTCATTATATAGAAAAACTACTTAGACTATGCAATAACCATATTGGGGCATCTACATGATGTTATGGATACTGCTGAGAAAATTACTTACTGTTAACTATGTACAAAAAGAAGCCACTAAGAAAAATGAGGCTATAATAAACCTACAACCAAAATCTACATATAAAACCAAACAAAACCTTAATTCAAACTGGAGAGAGGGAAACCATACAAGCTTGAGAGATGTAAGAATGATGGACACTAGGAGCCCAAGAAAAAACAATGCATAGCTCAAAAAAACATTAAAAAAAATCCTCCATACCAACCAAGTTAGCAACACTAGTATCATAAGGGCCTGGGCATCAAATTTTGTTGTTCAACACTTGTCATGACAACATACAAGTATGGGATGGAGGGGAAATGGAATCAATCCTAAGTCAACTAGAGCCTTGCGACTAGCTACATGTTTGAGTCTCAACAATCTACCTTTTAAATTGAACCAAACAACAAAAGAAGTTTGTTAATGGCTTGATTTGCGAAAATTCTAGATACATGAGTAATTAAGAGCTCGAGGCTCTAAAATTTGATGCGTTTTTTACCAATCCACAATTCGGTGAATTCATAGTCACTGGCATGAAATTTAAGTTATTTAATGAAAGAATTAATGTATCTAGCTCTATGTCGAAACTGTTTTCCATGCTAATGCGGGCCACTTCCCTCCTTATTGTCTTACCAAAAGGCATGATAATGAGGAAGAAGACTTAAAATTATGGACTTCACCATCAAAGAAGCCTTACAGTCACATTGGTAAGGAGTTATAAGAAGATCACAACAATCCAACGTGTCAAATCTCAGATGATAGTGCAAATTAAAGACTTATATGGTAAATTTTATATAAGACTTACTTATAGTTGTCTCTCACTCTTTGCGTCTTGACACATTTGATAATTTATGGTTGTCTCTGCGCCTTGAACCAATTGATATTATAAGGTGAGGATGTGCATGCATAATAATAATTAGTCATGACTATGCGATGAGGATTTAAATGGAAGAGGATGTAAAGACATGTAATTTTTATACGTATTATGGTGGTGAGTGTCGAAGAGAAACGTGGTGAGAAACCACATATTTTTGGAAGGACGGAGGGAGATTACATGATCATGATCATGCCACCCAACAAATTGAAGACAATTCCTGAGCCAATTTTTTTTTTTTGAATTTTATTAATAACCATTGTGGTACTTTGGTCCAAATGTTTTTTCTAACTCATTGTTTCTCCATATTGTGTTCCTAGTGCCACCTCTCTATATCAATGCATAAATCAACCTCAGCTTGGTTTGTGGTTCTAGTTGCATGCCATTATTTGTAGTTGCATGCCATTGAGTGTTGTTTAGAGTTGTCGTGAGTCTATGACATTCATGCAATAAATGAAGTCTTGTAGAGGAGTACTCATCAAAGGGGAAATTTGAATTTCATTTTGACGAAAAACTAGTGGACATTGGTATCCAGGTTCACATAGGTAGTAGGGACAATGTTTCAGCCTTATTTTGGGCCTAGTAATGGTTATGTTATTACAGCCATAGTCATTGACACATTTTCACACCTTAGATCTCAACCCAAATTGAGTTGGGATTCAGAGTCAAATCCCAGTGGCTAGTACATCGTAGTCATCAGTCATCTCTCGTCACCTTGCAAAGCTAAGCAGTGAGTGCATGACATGAGTGAGTGAATGATTATAATTTATGATATTTCCAATATTTTGAATGATGAGTCAAATTTTATCGAATAGGAATTTCAACATATAAATTGAAATTTATATGGATGGGTAATTTCAAATGTTGCAATTCTTTTGAAATGTTGATATAAATTATGTCCTTCCTATTGGAAGGATAAAATTCAGATTTTAATTTTTTTTTGAAGGGCAATTTTAACTTTACACTTCTAGGAAGGGCTAGAACCCTTTGGAAGGGCTGGGAAGGGTTCAAATTTGACCCATAATGCTCTTGCACCCATTGGGTTTTTTTGACTTATGATCATTATTTTAATGCTTTGATTGATATAAAAATCAGGACGTGATATCATTACATGGACTCCACTATTTTGCAATAAACGGCTTGGGAAAGGTGTAGAGATCGATGTTCAAGGTTGGACCCTCCGATGTATCTTCTTGGATAAGTTAATCGAACCCCTTCATTACTTATGGCACTGCATTAACTCGGCATGAATACGAGATAGGACGTGATATCATTACATGGACTCCACTATTTTGCAATCAACGGCTTGGGAAAGGTGTAGAGATCGATGTTCAAGGTTGGACTCTCCGATGTATATTCTTGGATAAGTTAATCGAACCCCTTCATTACTTATGGAACTGCATTAACTCGGCATGAATACGAGACAGGACGTGATATCATTACATGGACTCCACTATTTTGCAATCAACGGCTTGGGAAAGGTGTAGAGATCGATGTTCAAGGTTGGACCCTCCGATGTATCTTCTTGGATAAGTTAATCGAACCCCTTCATTACTTATGGCACTGCATTAACTAGGCATGAATACGAGACAGTGATATATGTTCATCCTCCACACTTGGCATTCATGGTGACATCGTTTTCCATGCTCAAATTCGTCGGTGGTAAATTGCGCCAATACACTCCTCCTATACATTCGACCCTCGGGGTTTTTATTCTGATGGTTTTGTTCAGTGTAGTGTCGTGACATACGCCCTTATTGTTGCAGGGACAATGATCACGCAGTTGGAAGGTTGATACTAACAGGTAACACCCGTGTTGTTTCTATGTAGCTAGTATCAATATATATGATTACTTTTTTGTGTCTTGTTTTGTGAAGTAATTCTATGGTTGAAATGATACTTGTGATAACGTGGTTTAATTTTCAGAGAAGACCTACAACAATTGGAACCATTAACAGTACCCCATCCTCTGTGCTAAGGTAAATATTTAAAATTTCTATCATACTGGAATTTAATAACTTTCTTGTTCATTCGTCGTGGTTTTTAAATGCGGTATCTGGTGGTTGGGAAAAGCTTTCAGGTTGACAACTCTGGCAAGGCAGCTTGCATTTCCTCCATTACAAGAATTTTAGTGGAAACCACTTATGATACTCCTCATGATCTTATCACCGCCCGACCAGGTATGAGAGTTTATTGGTTTTAGGGTTATACCCTCAAGATTTTCTACCCACTTGAAACAAGCGTTTGTCCGTAACTTAGAACATAGGTTTTGGTTGTAAATTGTTACGGGATCTATCATTAATATTGATGTAATGATAACTACATACTTCCTTTGTTAAAGAAATGTAATATAAATAGTTTATTTCATGAGTTTTATTGTATCCTAGGTTAGTTGGAGGTTACCCTATTGAACTTGTTCGGATATATTTCTACTAGATCATCCAGATTGATTCACTACTGTAGTTATGTTGTTTTTATTTGGTTTATAAATCTCTTATTCTGTACAATCACTATATTGAGGATTTCGATTACATTTCTTTTAATATACAGTGAAATTTGTAGCTAATTGACCCAATCTTTTAGAGGGCATATATATGGTTTAATGTTTTCAGTTTTGACAAGAATCATGGGGTTTTCGTAGCGACATTTTGGATGGAGACTGCCCGATTTCCTTAATTAACCATTGAATTTACATCCACAAACTATTAACGGCCTTGGGGAGAGAAGCCTGTTTTTCCAATATTTTACCTCTGTGCCTTTTTGGGGAGGAACCAACTTACTATGCCTTCAAAGTGAATGTTGGGATCTCTAAGTGTCTAGCACTTCTCAATTTATAGCCAAATTCACCTGATGCTGAGATTTTCAAAACTTCCAGTACTTCTCTTATATTACGTCTTCCTCTGGTGGGTATTGGTCTCCAACTATGTTCACCAATGTTTCAATCAAGAGCTTAAATCCGTAGCTAAGTTTGAGTGTGTTGGTAGTCTTGTTATCCTTTGGGTTTTTTATTTTGTAAAAATTATGAGTGGATGCCACCGATAATTAGGTTATATTTCTTGGCACCCTTACCTGCTTCGTATCATCCTCTTAAACTAAGATGTGGGTCAGTTTTTTTGCAACCTCACGGTTATGATACCACTTGATAAAATGCACAGGCGAAAATGGCAATGCCCAAAAGTTAAAACTCTCATCTTTTTCATTATAAAAACATATTTATAGTAGTTACAGAATTCTGGTGGTTGGATATTTTCAAGCTAGAAGTAACGCTGAGAAAATAAACAAGTTTCCCATATGAAAATTACCAGCGAGTGCATTACATTTAGGTAAATAGAGAAATTCATTTAGGTGATTAGAAACACACAAGACGAGAATCCTAGCATCATCCTAAAATCTCGATAATTAGGAATTAAAACACACTTATAGAAAGTACAGTTTTCCTTGAGTGGTTAAAGTAGGCATAATGGTATTTCCAGTATATCTTAAGTGACTATTAACCATCTTAGGGAAGAATAATGATTGTTGTCATAGGATCATTGCTTGCAGTTGGATCTCGACACTTTGAGATCCAACTATAAGTAATGAGCCTGCAACAGCAATCATTGCTTTGCAGCAGGTTGGTTAATTTTCATTTGGGCAAACTGTAAACATTCAAAGGATTCCACTACCTTCCACAGTCCACATTTATAATTAGTATTTCTATATACTTAATCTATTAGAGTATAGAAGGTAAAAAGGGTGGATAATTCTATATTTTTGGCAATTGCAAACAAAGTTCTATTTTGATCCATTCTACATTCTTCCGAGAACAAGAGGTTGTCACACAGAGTGCATACCGTAAATGTAACCAGCGAGGTCTCGGTATCGAATATAACACACTCCTTCAATTTGGTGGAGGCATGCGAGAAGGTAATTTGCGTGGAAAGAAATTAAGGATGCTGCTATTAATCCCAGGATTCCTGCTACCCATCCCAAAGGAATCGTGAAAATTCCTGAATATCCTAATACATACAGGTTGTTCATTGATGTTATCAGGATGAATCCGCTTGATACCACGGATTTGAAACAGTTTCGACATTAATTATTCAATAACATGTAACTATATTGAATCAGATTGGAACGAACGAATTATTGACTTACCCTGACTTATGGGATGAGCTATGTTCCTGGACTCATCTGTGGTCTCCTCTTCTTCTATATATTCTATGAAGTTTTCTTGGAGTAGTCTTTCAATAGCTGGATTCTCCATCGATGGAAACCAAAAACTAGGCAATTTCAAATTTGTGTGTGTGTCGGGCGAAGGATCATAGCCATAGTAACACTCATCCTCCTCCCTCCCAAATTCCAATCCTGTGTGTTGCGCTCTCTCTACTCTCACAATCATTGAAATCTATAACTGGAATATTCAACAACCATGCTTCCATCATTAATTACAAACCTACTTTGTGTTATAGAGTCACAGACAGTAACCTGCACCAGGGTCCACAAATTCAATATAAAATATCGTAATAGGTACAGAGTACCAACAATGAAAATGAATCGTGTAAGATTCCCTAACACGACCGATCACACTTTTTAAAATAAAATCTTAAATACTAATGCTTTACGCACCGATGCAAATCAATCCTTTTCCAAATTTTAGAGAGCGTATCTATCATTCAAACTTACCTTTCAACCCCTATATAATGATTTATAATGTAATTGGAACTTTAATTCAATTATTATGCATTCATCAAGTTACCTTTCAACCCCATATGTATGAGGATTTATAATGTAATTGGAATTTTAATTTATATTCATTTTTAAATTGTGGTTATGTAGTAAGATTTAAATTTGATTTTGATTCATTGTTAAGAACTTTCTTACTTAGATATAAGAAAACAAGTTAGCATCTCATGAGGTATATAGTAACCACTAGGAGGGGTATGCGTTTTTTCGAGTAACTATTATCAATCAATTTTCGAGTAACTATTATCAATCACTAATTCCATATAGTAGATGCCATAAATAATTATCATTGTATTAGAAAATCAACTAAAATGATAGGTAGCATCAAAAGATGGGTTGGGATTAACAATAACCCAGTTGTGGCGCATTTAATGTGTAGACGAGGTGTATATATACCGTGGAATGTGAGGTGCCCTCATATCACATGGTCTATATGCACCTCGCCTGCTCATTAAGCCCCACAACCAAGTGCATATTTGATTATGGGTTGATGGTAGGAATTAATTTCAACAAATGTTTTCCTCCATGCCTTTTAAAATACCTATATCCATGTCCATTAATAAAATAAAATAGATATCCCAATACCAATATATAGAATTTTATTAAAATATTTAGAATTTTTAACTCTAACAATATTAAAATATTTAGAATTTTTAACTCTAACAATATTAAAATATTTAGAATTTTTAACTCTAACAATATTAAAATATTTAGAATTTTTAACTCTAACAATATCATAGTTGAGATGTATGAAGCAACCAATGAATATGTTCTAGCTAATTGACGCAACGTCTTACAAAACAAATCAGAAGCTGAAATACAAGGGATTTTGAAAGATGAGAAAATGGTTTAAAATATTAAAGGTATCTAGCCTCTAATTTGAATAAAGGTGGGATCACCCAAAAATAAATTAAATGTTCTGAGATTTTTTTTAGAATTATTGGAATATGGAATCTTCATAAATGAAGACATTATCCCATAATTTCCAGATTTATTGAAAAAGGAAGATGAAAAGTTGTTAGCTAGATTTGAAAATGAAATCACACACAAGATATCCGACAATAAGATAGAATAAGTTGTTGAGTTCATGATTGTTTCATTAGGTCGTAGGTACGCAATGTTGTAAGATATCTCCATTTATTTTGTTTTGAGTTGTTGAGTTTATGATGGTTTCATTGGGTCGTAGATATACAATATTGCAATATATCTGTATTTCTTTTTACATGTTTTTCATTTTTCATTTTATTTGTTTTGAGTTATTGAGTTTATGATGGTTTCATTGGGTTGTAGATATAGAATATTGTAATATATCTCTATTTCTTTTTACATGTTTTTCATTTTTCTTATATCTTCATTTTCTTTTTTCATATATCTCTTTTTTTCATTTGTTTTTCCTAATTTGTAGGGGTTTTTCCTAATTTGTAGGATGATTCATAGTGAAGGAGTGCTATCTACCTTTCAATGGCAGTTCATTTCACAATGGATGCAAACCTACTCAATTCCATTTTAATGATTGCATTGTTATTTTAGGTGGGTTTGGATTCATCCTGCTAGCTAGCACATTTCTCAGTTGTTCTTATCTCAAGTCTTCTACTCTCAAGTCTACTATTACAGGTAACCACCACCTATTTGTCTTTTAGCAAATTGTTGTTATAGTTTATCACTTGTTAGACAATGGTATGATTTCATGATTTCTCAGTGATAGTCATCCTAGATGTATTGAATAACCAAATATTCCATCAATTTAACCAAATTTTCTTGGATTTGATTGCAATAGATTGATTTGCCTAGAAAAGTTTGATGATCTTCATTTGTGTCTCCCATGGCATGGGCCCCCACTTTTCCATGCCTCAACGGAGGATGAAATCATTAGGAAGTAAAATATTCTCATTTAAGTATCCAGTATGTACGGAATATTATATCAATGAAATGTAGTGATTGTCGATCATATATTTTTGGTATATCAATGAAGGATTTCTAACTAATTTTGAGATGATTTTTAGAATGGTGATTTTGTTGCAAGAGATAATATTTTCTTGAAAAAATCAATGCATGAAACAAAAAATTAATTAGACTGAGTAAAGGATCACTAGTTAGAATATACAATGATAAAACATCAAGGTAGGATAAAATCCATCTCATGGAAACTATTGAGGAATTTCTTCCCCATATGTAGGAATATCACATAAATACCATTTGTGTTTAGCTTGTGAATGAAGTAACTTTGGAAAATAAGAAAGATATGTATTGTGTTGGAAGATCATAGGATACAATACATAATCAATTAAAGAACGGTATGTTGTTTATCTAAAAGAATCCAAGTGGAATTAGGAGACCCCACTAGAGAGGAATTTATCTTAATTATCTATTAGATCTAGGAAGAGAGATCCAAATCTAAACACATCTTTTTAAAATTTGATCTAGTTTAGATGGGTTTATCCTACATTATTCTTTATATATATATATATCTATATATCTATATATCTATATATATACATATGATACTTAGTTTAGTTTATTATTATTATGGTAGACGTTTTTATTACTATTATGTATTTTTAAACACTTTAATTCTTGTATTTTCTTTTTGCAATAATTCTCTTAAAAAATACATTGCATCTTTATATATTTTATGTACTTTCAAGCCTCCTCTTTTAGAAGATTAAGTTTATTTAAACATTCTTTGATGAAGATAATGATGGTTATTAACATCCACTTTAGTATGCGGACTTAAAAAAATGTAAGGAATCACTTGCTTTTCTTTAAAATTATATTTATGTGTTTGAAAAACTTTAAGAAAATCATTTCTAGATTGTCATAGTTGTGACAAGTTAAAAGGTTAGAAATGTCAATATTGTAAGAGAATAGCCTCAAACAAGGAATATGCCCCTATGCACCCTTTGGATAACTGTACCTTATTCTCGGGCTATTTCACCAACCACTTGTTAATTTTTTTGTTATTTTGGGAATGTCCATTTTTCATTTTAATTTATACCAAAATCCACAAATTTGAACTTAGTAGACAAAAAAAAACATAAAACCATGATAACCAGAGAAAATTTTAGGAGCGAAATTTAGCCAATTCACTATTTTTTGGGTTTTTTTTCAAAAAATATTTTTGTTATTTTGTCATTTTTAGTCTCTAATATTGCCTATATTTACATAAAATATGTTTTTTTATCATAATATTTGCCAAAATTTACAAGATTCAGTAGTAAATTGTATGTTTCATATTTAATATTCGCCTACCAATCTATATATATATATATTTTCAATCTAGAATAATCGCCTAGAATACTCTACTTAAGTATAATTTTGTAATCCTTAAAAAATACCCTGATGATAACATAACCCAAATGTGAAAACCCTCATTATGAAGCCATAAAAACTGAAAACCACTTAAATTCCTCAATGCTTCTGAATTTATATTTGTTTTCATTAATGCTTGTGAATTTATTTTTGTTTTCATTAATGCTTGTGGATTTATTTTTCTTTTCATTTTGTAGTGCTCTAGTTTAATTTTATTTGTTATTTTTAGTATTCTTTAAAAAATGGAAAAATGTGGCCAAAATATTTTTAATCATTTGATAATAGTTGGAGGATTAATAAAACAAGAAGATAGAATGGTTGACCTCTCCATCTTTTGTTTCACTTGGACTCTACCTTGTTGTTTTGTTTGGTTTCCGGTCTCTAAATCATGAAACATATTTTAGAAACCCCAAATATTTTAGATGGAAACCATGAGGACAATCTTTTGTCCAAGCCAATTATTGTAATGAAAATGTAAAACCCCAATTTTATCTCATCCATCTCTTCTTATTTTTACATGGATTGATGTGCAATATAGACTTGAGTGACCTCTAGAAACTAATGTTATGAACAAAACCTCTCCTTATCTAAAACTTTATGTGAGTTTTAGAAAATGCTTCTTCGATTTATTGTTTCCTTTGTCATGTTGTTTCACTTAGTCTATGCCTCATTTTCTCATTTTTCCTTTAATTGTCAAATTGTACAACTTATCTTGAAAACCCCAACTTATCCTTGTAAAAAAATATGGTGTTATTGGAAAGTAAGAGAAAGTTTTCTATGTTCATTTGGGTTCAAACATCAATGATGTTTGTTTTGATAGGAAGGTAGGGAAGTCCATCCGCGAAAGGGTTTCAATTTTGTATTTTTATGGAGTTTAATTTATTAAGCTTATAGAAAACATGATCTCTCTATGGCTATATTTGTATTTACATGATATAAAATTGGTAGATTGGTAGGTTGTGGTTTGAAACATCTGTAATTCTCATATTTTCTGAGCGTTGCATTGACTATTGGACTATCTATCTTTTAAATTCTTTGTTGCATTGATCTCTTAACGAGTTTTCTTTTACTCTTTTTACCTTCCCCATTACTATTTCATTGGGTCTTCCACTATCCACTGCTACAAATTGATCAGTTGGCCTAGCAATCTCAGTGGGATCATTGTTAGCATTGTGACTACTATTTTCTTTAGCATCTTGTTTTCTTATACTAAGATGCATTATGGATCCTGTTTGTTACACCTTGATAATATGATATAAAGGGGTTATTAAAAATGGGTTGATAAAAAAGGATACCTACAATAACGGGTGAAAATAGGGGGGTTCAACAATACAATTTTAGGAGGCATTTTCCAATATTTAATGAAGTTAGGGATATTCTTTAATATCCTACGAACGATCGTGCTATGTGACAAGTTCACTAAGTGAACCCCCCGTGTAAAGAAGTAAGAAGAAACTGCCTCTCAACAATAAATATGTGAGCTTCATAATACTATTTATTTCTTTGAATTCTCCTAATGCTTGGCTGCTTGATATCACTCTTCTCTATTTCCATCTCTTAGCAATGGATCTTTCAGTTATTGGCCAGGGAGGTGACAAGGTTGAGGTCAATAGTGCATGCATATTGTAGAAAGGTTTTCTTACATCATCTTCCATCATGGATTTTCTCATTCCCAAGCTCTCTTCCCTAATTTATTCCTTTTGGTATATGGTTGTCGTTATTGTATATAACACATATGGATGGTAGTGGTTACTCTTTAGAAGAACCACAATTCCTATGCTTTTCATTAGGGAAAAGAGCATCCACTTATCTATAAGCATGTAAACAATTGATTTTGATCTAGTATTTTTCACATGTTTCATTGATTCTAACTAGGAGTACCTTGTATTTGTGTTCCTCACATCAAGGGTGTAAAATATCCATATTACACTTCAACCATCCTAAGTCTACACCCAATATCCATATCCACCTCTCTCTATGCTAGTGCTTGCATCTAGGGAAATGTCCATAAGTTGTCTATGTCTTAGTCAAGTATTTCATCTTGTAATCATCATACTTTTCGTAAAATTGGTATCATATTCACCATGTTAAAAAAGTTAGTACCTTGATGCGTGTGTGCAAGAAGATGAGGGTCACTTTAGATGCAATGCTACTTTTTTCAAATCTCGTTCCTGATACCTAAAACATAACGCGTTTCTGATATTTACCACCTGCCATGGTAAGACCCGAGCCTAACATGTCATTGGACATGTAGGCTAGGTAACAATAACGCGTACGCGTTATGTAGTTAAAAAACGCGTACGCGTTATGTATTTACAAATCGCGTACGTGATATGTAAAACTAAAAATCAATTTAAAAACACAGTCGGCCGATTGCCGACCACCCGCGACACTCACGCATCAGAAACGCGAATAGAGGCGAAATTGACCCTGGACGAGGACGCTTTGTGGCCCACTCAACTATCCGTGTTGCTCGATTTCGCTGGAGGGGAGACAAATTCACCGGTGCATTCTCATCTAGTCAGGTAATTTATTCACCCAAATCATTTTTTTGTGATTTTTTAATCCAAATTACAATTTTTTTATTGTTTAACCTAGTTTTGTAATATTGATCAAATTGGGAATAACCCAATTTGTAATTAAATTCACACCTCAAAATGAAACCCTTTTCAAAAAACTCAAAACTTCATAATCAAACCAAAAATTGAAAAAATTAAAACTCCTCCCTTTCTACAATGTATTCATCTAAGTCACCCGACACGAGGACATGGGACACGAGTGTCCCCACCAGGCTTCAAATTTGAAGCCTTCAGGCCACTTCAAATTTTACCCACACGTCATAGAAGGCCACTTCAAATTTTACCATGCAAAAAAAATTTAATTTCATGGTAAGCCCTTCAATAATTAAATTAACCACTACTGTTTAAAATTGCAACAGAAGGGTAGCTTCAAATTTCACCCATCAACAATTTTTAGTGGGAAATTGGGAATGCGGCTACTAGCTAGGTGACTTGGGAGTGGGACTCGCTTACTCTCCAATATCCACGTGTTCGATCATCCATGGATCATGGACCATTGAGCCTCTAATAATATCATTGAGCAACTTACGTGGACGGGCTTACACTGAGTAGCCCATGGCTTGAACGCTTCGAAGTTCTCGTGTTTGTAGCGAGCGCTTACGTGTTTAACACATTTAATGGCATTAACAAAATTATTAAACCTGGAAGGTGGCTCATACGTGTTGTTGCTAGCGGGCTTACCAAGTTACAAGTTATCACATACCAATTCGTGAATGCTGACTCCGTGAGTTAATTGAGTATTCAATGTATAATATATTATGTTAATATGCCCCCGCGAATTTGGCATTTCAGAAAAAATCCACAATCCATAAACTTCTTGTAATGTTGCAGGTTGTTGCTCCTGCCCGTGGCCCCTACCTATAGACCTGTGTTTTCTTTGTTGTATCAAGTTAATCCTACCATCTACGGCTCCCAGCCTCACACCCTGTGTTTTCTTTGTTGTATCAAGTCAATCCTGCAGCTCCCAAGTTCCACCTTTTGTTTTCTTTGTTGTATCAAGTCAATGCTGGAATTCCATGCTTCCATGGCTCCGACCATATTGCATGAATAGAAACAAGCTTTTTCTTATACCCCTATTCCACTGTGGATGAGCTACTTCCAAGTTCCACCTACCCTATCTCCTCCAGTCCTCCAGGATAGTTTGCGGAGCGAAGCTGGCAATGCCAGCCTGCCATAAACATATTTAAAGAAATTCGTTTTCTTTGAGGAGCTCAACTTCAAGGCTGACTAGATTTTTGACATCCTATGAATTTACAGGTCTGCTATATCCACTGAAAAATAAAGCCTCTCAACTTTACTACGTTAGTAAACATTGAAATTTTGATGTACTATTACATTTTCAAATGAAAAGAATAACTTATTATTAATAAAAAAATCAAATCATATTAATATATTAATGAATTTGAATTTAGCTTCCCAATTATATTAAAATAAATTATACATTTTAAATGATCCACAACCAAATATTATACTGAGAAGGAAATGGAAAAAAAGGAATTTCCTCAACACAACATGCTATTTCCTTATGATGATGCTTTTACGTTTATGATTACCAACCTTGGAATCAGGTTTGGTTATCCGAAGGTGTAATATCTTCTAAGCTAAGTCAATAGGTAGGGATGTTGGTATTGATATAATTATGACAAAGTTTTATAAAGGATTAGGAACAATTCCGTTGGCTTGTAGATGACATATTTATGGATAAAAAGCTTGTTGTTATGAGATAATGACATCATGCCTCAAAAACATGTCCCATACAATCTAATGTTAATGGGCGCTCTACATAGAAATTGGAATGTCAACATTTGTGAGTACAATAAATATGTGGATGATTTTGGCCTACTACAACTTTAATATATTGAGTGGATTGATAACCTTCACAATTATATAAGAGATTGTAGCTATGACTAGGAGGAGAGTTAACAATGCAACAAAATCAAGTAATCGAATTTTGTGCATAAAATGAACATAAGACTCCCACCAAATTTCACTGAATCTACGTCTTAACAAAAGAACTCATCGTTTCACGGGATTCCACCCCATCAATCCTTTTAACAGTAATGGCCATAACAGTTGCTACAACCCTAGCGCGAGAAAAATCAATCGAGCTACGCATGACAATACTTGAAACCAGACTTTTTGAACTCCCTATTACGTCATAGGAATCAATACTACTTTCTCCACAACATGTGGCACCCTCAATATCTTCCATCACCGCAATTTACATTTGATAAAAAACTTGTTCCCAAATAGTAATTACCCCATTCTTTGCTCTAAAAAGGCCTCGGTTAACCTAGAATCCAATCCATACAACATGAACACATCCATATATACACATAGAATAAATATTAATAAATTTCTCATAGCCCTTCAATAGTGTTCAATATCTCATAGCCCTTCATAGTGAAATGGGACCCCACCCTTCAAATTTGATCCCTGGTCCCCACTAGACACGGTGACCCCCGGAATTATGACACGTAGGACACGGTGACCGCCGGAATTAATATATTTTTAAAATATATTAAAATTTAAAAATATAGACATATAGATCATCCAATAAAATTTAACATTTACAATTACAAATATTCAATAGAAATTACATTTACAATTACAAATATGAAATATTCAATAGAAATTAGATCATTCACAAATCACAACACATTTGTCATTCACAATCACAAAACACAATGAGACATTGAGACACATAGATGCAAACTCATCACTGCCTTGATCCTCCTCCTCCATGCCTGAATCAACAAACTCATCACTGCCTTGATCCTCCTCCTCCTCCTCTCTGCCAATCTGACTAACTTACTTTTTAATTGTCAAATGTTTAATTTTAAGTTTTAAATGTATGTAAGTAAATGCCATTAAATTGCTTATGTGAGTTTGATTTAATACATGTTCAATTTTGAAGAGACGTCATTATATACCATGTATATGTTTTTAATGATTTTCGTATTAATGTCTTTATTGCAGTTGCGGCTATGGATCCCAATGCCGAAATATTGATTGAGCTTGCCCAATTGAGGGGCATAAGTGAAGCTTTTAGTGGTGGCGACAGGATTCGCCGTTCACTTGCATCAACCTTGGGTGCAATTGTGGACACAATTTCACAATCTACGAATGTCCTGTATGATATTGCATCTTACAGAGAAAGAAAAAGACAACAATATGCTGATGGACTAGATTACAATGCAGTAAAAAAGCTAAAAATATCCAAAGAGGTTATATTTGCATTGTTTAGGGACCCTCGGACGGGGGAAATCCCTAATGCAAGCAAGCCGCATATCTCCATTGAGTGGTGCACGTTTCAACCATTTGTTGATAACTGGATGGACAGATGGTACATGGTTTTTGATATGCCACCACACAACAACAGGGAAATTCCCTTATATTTCCTTCGAAAGATGTATGCAGAGTTCGTGTTGCATAAACACGTTAACTATTTTGACATCTTACAGTTCCAGGGGATCGGTGGGGGGATGCCCCAAAACCGACCCAATGCCAGGCTTCGAGACCAGGATCGCCCTATCCCTGCACCTCGCAGGTAGTTGCCTGGGCCAGATGTCCCACCAGCACATCGCATTATTCCGCAGACACGGGATGCATTTTTGAGTTTGGCACGGACAGTTGTTCGCCATGGCAGGATGGTTCAACATATGGGTGAGGAAGGGACATCTGTCCCTGGTGTGGTACATACACTAGCTCGTCACCATGCAGGACCATCAGCTAGTGCAGGACCATCAGGACCATCCACTACTGCAGGACCATCAGGACCATCCACTACTGCAGGACCATCAGGACCATCCACTAGTGGAGGACCATCAGCTATTCCCCATCCTAGTACTGATCCTCACGAGTGCACGTCATGTGGTCGTCCCTGCTATGGTATTGCATCAGATGTTGCCTTCAGTGGCTTTTTGAGAGAGGTATCTTGATGGTTAATTGTAATAAATTCTTCATTTATTTTCGTCTTTGTACACATATATATAGTTTGAGCTAATATATTAATTTTGTGAACTTGCAGTTGATGATGATTACCGGCAGTGACGCCCCAGAGCCGGATGTTCCAGACTCGGCAGGCCCATCTTATATACCACCTATTGCCGTATCTCACACCGAGGTAAACATTTTAAAATTTCAGTTTTTTAATACTTGTTAATTTGTTAATTTCCACATACTTTACATTTTAGTTCATTAATGCTATATACGGTCTAATATTTACAATTATTAAACTTGCAGATGGCAGATCCTTCACAGGGGCAAGGTAATGTGGAGGTAGTGCCCATGGTCATACCGTCCCCTGAAACGTCTGGGCTCCAGGTAAACAATTAAAAATGACATTTTTTAAATACATGTTTGTTTGTTGAATCATGCATGTCTAACTACATGAACACTTGCTGACTGTAGGCACCATCCGACACATCTGGCCCATTGCCTGGATTTGCATCTCCCTCCAGGCCATTCGTGAACAAGGGTCGTGTGTATGTGAGGCGTTCTACTCCGAGAAAGACTCCAGCTGCCCACGACCATGGGCTTACTCACACCACGGTAATGTATATCCTTCGATGATATTTGTTGTTTAACTTGAAATCCAGTGCATAAATCGTTTTTGTTAATGTTTGAATTGCATGTTTACTGCAACAGGAACCCGAGTTGTCTGCTGAGAACCTTGCATCGATGGTTGATGCAGCAGTTAGTGCCGCATCTGCAGTGGCGACTGATCACACACAGGTATGTAACTATTTCAACATTATCTTTACATAGTTTATTATTGTTGGACCTATTGTTTATTCATGCATTTCTAACTATTTCAACATTTTTTCATTGTAGCCACCACCAGCAGGAGCAGTGCCTGGCCCCCCTGGTTCAACCATCCTGGATGTTCAACCGACGGCTCCATCTGCTACACAAGCAACACAATCTCCTTTGTCAGTTGAGGTGAGATGTCCTTCAGTGACCAAGTGTTTCATGCACTTTCCATGCACCAGTTGATAATTGTTGAGATAATGTATTAGTGTACATAGTTAGTTGAATTTAACAATTGATATTTAATTTGCAGGATCCAGGGATGCACATTGATCCTAGGGATGTGCCTAGAGGATAAACATCGGGAAAGAACAAGAGAAAGCTTGAGTTTTGATAGTTTTGGATAGTTTTGGACACATGTGCTTTTGGATACTTTTGTATATATATGTACTTTTCGATACATTCAGTTTTGGAGACATGTACATTGACTTTATTGTGCATGTACTTTTGGAGACATGTACATTGACTTCATTGGATACATGTACTTTTCGATACTTTTGGATATACATGTACTTTTGGAGACATGCACTTTTGGAGACTTTTGGATATACATGTACTTTTGGAGACATGCACTTTTGGATATATATGTACTTTTGGATACATGTACTTGTGTCATTCTAATGTGTTGATTTGTGTGGATTATCTATTACTCATGAATGCACTATGTCAAAAGAACTCACTCACTCACTCAAACTAAATGCAATACAATGTTTTCAAGGTTTCAACGAACTCACTCATGCACACCCATTGCCATCAACTACCAATGAAAGTCTAACATTATGAGGTTCTTCTTAAAAAATGGGTAATATTTCCTTGATGATCGTAAATTGAGAACCATTTGTAGCCACTCATATAATACCATCTTCACTTATCTTTGTACATGATAATCCATATAATGTGCTATGTTTTTTAACCTAAACAATCATCAAAAACCTAGAATTATAGGGATATGACAAAGAACCTTATGGGGCACCTTATATATTAACCTTGTGTATACATTAGGATCTTTGTCATACCATTGTTTGAAATGTCATTCAATACCTTCAATTTTATCAACATCAAATTAGTAGACAAAGTGACCCATCTTTGATCTCTTGTATAGGCCTTTGTGTGCCTTATCAATAAGATGTACATCATGAATATTATCATAGGTCTCATACATAGGTGCATCCTCATCCATGCAAACAAAGGTGTCATGGATCAACCTATTATCCCTTTATTCTCAATAATATTAGTATCATTATCTTCCATAGGATCAAATTCAACTCCATCACCCCCATTATTACTGTACTCTAAATTACAGCCTTAGGAGTTTTGATCATGTGTTTTTGTCTCTTTAGGAGTTTTGAAATATTATACTCTTTCAAAAATAATATGGAAGTTCAAATATTTAAAAGTGGCTTAAATTATAAAATGGGCGGAAATTCACCAAGTGTCCCTGAACGGCATTTTCATGCGACTTGCAACTCGACATAACTCGGAAACTGGACGTCGGACCGACGAACCGTCGACTCCGTTGGTCTCCTGGCGTTCGATTACCTCTAGGGGGCCCTCTCCCTCGTCTCCCCATGGCCCAGTGGCTTCACTGTGCATTCATTTCGTAAACTAGGGTTTTGCTTAGTGTAATTGCATGCAATCTCGCATTGGTAGGTCAACTCTGCAAAAACCTCCCCCGAGCCAGTGTTGGCAGTGTTCCCACGTCGGCATTGCCCACACACACTTGCGGGAGCCAACGGCACGCAATCTTCTTTCTCCGTTTGCTTTTTGGCTCCCGGACGGAAATTCACCAAGTGTCCCTGAACGGCATTTTCATGCGACTTGCAACTCGACATAACTCGGAAACCGGATGTCAGACCGACGAACCGTCGACTCCGTTGGTCTCCTGGCGTGCGATTACCTCTAGGGGGCCCTCTCCCTCGTCTCCCCATGGCCCAGTGGCTTCATTGTGCATTCATTTCGTAAACTAGGGTTTTGCTTAGTTTAATTGCATGCAATCTCGCATTGGTGGGTCAACTCTGCAAAAACCTCCCCCGAGCCAGTGTTGGCAGTGTTCCCACGTCGGCATTGCCCACACACACTTGCGGGAGCCAACGGCACGCAATCTTCTTGCTCCGTTTGCTTTTTGGCTCCCGGACGGAAATTCACCAAGTGTCCCTGAACGGCATTTTCATGCGACTTGCAACTCGACATAACTCGGAAACCGGACGTCGGACCGACGAACCGTTGACTCCGTTGGTCTCCTGGCGTGCGATTACCTCTAGGGGGGCCTCTCCCTCGTCTCCCCATGGCCCAGTGGCTTCATTGTGCATTCATTTCGTAAACTAGGGTTTTGCTCAGTGTAATTGCATGCAATCTCGCATTGGTAGGTCAACTCTGCAAAAACCTCCCCCGAGCCAGTGTTGGCAGTGTTCCCACGTCGGCATTGCCCACACACACTTGCGGGAGCCAACGGCACGCAATCTTCCTGCTCCGTTTGCTTTCTGGCTCCCGGACGGAAATTCACCAAGTGTCCCTGAACGGCATTTTCATGCGACTTGCAACTCGACATAACTCGGAAACCGGACGTCGGACCGACGAACCGTCGACTCCGTTGGTCTCCTGGCATGCGATTACCTCTAGGGGGCCCTCTCCCTCGTCTCCCCATGGCCCAGTGGCTTCATTGTGCATTCATTTCGTAAACTAGGGTTTTGCTCAGTGTAATTGCATGCAATCTCGCATTGGTAGGTCAACTCTGCAAAAACCTCCCCCGAGCCAGTGTTGGCAGTGTTCCCACGTCGGCATTTCCCACACACACTTGTGGGAGCCAACGGCACGCAATCTTCCTGCTCCGTTTGCTTTTTGGCTCCCGGACGGAAATTCACCAAGTGTCCCTGAACGGCATTTTCATGCGACTTGCAACTCGACATAACTCGGAAACCGGACGTCGGACCGACGAACCGTCGACTCCGTTGGTCTCCTGGCATGCGATTACCTCTAGGGGGCCCTCTCCCTCGTCTCCCCATGGCCCAGTGGCTTCATTGTGCATTCATTTCGTAAACTAGGGTTTTGCTCAGTGTAATTGCATGCAATCTCGCATTGGTGGGTTAAACTTGCTCACCTTGCAAACATCATCCATCAAACAGAAATTTGATGGAGTTGAAATCAATGGATTGCTTGTCACAATAGGCATTCATAAGTTTGCGTAATTGAATACTCCTCTTAATCCCTAAAAAATACTTCATTCCCATCCTGCAGATCCCAAACAATGTCAAAGGTAAGAAGGATTTCCATATAATCCAAATATATGTTTTTTTTCAAATATATTTTACATGGAAACATAGCAAAATGGAATCTAATATTTCGTTTGCATTCGGAAGAAAAGATTGGCAAGGCCAACATTGGCTTCCTTTTGGATTAATATCTCCATTTATAATTCCATAGATTTATACAGTTGTCTTAATCCTAACTGTATACATTGCATGAGAATAAACACCATCAATCTCATTTTTGAGACTTGGTTGTCATGTTAATGCAAATGTAAATGTAAAGGTTGCCTTTACAGGACTTTTGAAACTGAGTGTGGGAAAGGGGATCATGATCGAGATGTTGTGTAGGTAAACATTATATTCTGCAGGTAAAAATGGAAGTTTACGAGAAATTCTCTCATTAGTTACACAAAATACATTAAAGGAACTGATGTTTTTTAAAATGAACATATATGCAATGGTTTCCCTGAAAGATAATTAATGGGGCACTCACTATTTGTTGGGATGTTCCTTAAAGGCGAACCAAACCCTCATGTCTCACTAATAGATGACAATGGTGATCAACTTGTAATCAGTTTGATGGTTAATAAAGGATAATATCTAACACTGGATGACCAAACATGGAAGAAGGTTGGTTATGTATTTCAAGATTAGACTAGGTGAATCTATATACCACTTTACAAACTTAGTTTTCGATACAAACCTCAAACTACAAACAATGCCAAGGAAGCACCCATCAAAGGTATGATACTTCAAGCCTCATTGTGAACATGAAAAGTTAATGGAGATCATTAGTAATAGACATGATCCAAATGGTCTACTTAGATGACCATAGGTAAGTAGATAAGTAAGATTGCCTAACATGGTCACTCTTGTGTTATATTCCAAGGTATATGGGTTGTTTGTTATTTTTGTTAATTTTTCAATTCATTTATCCAAAGAATCATAAGCACATGAAATCCCATCAATAAGAACAATGGTCTTTTTCAACACCACCAAAGAAAAAATCAGAAAAATAAAATGACCTACTTCAAAAATTATTTTATTACTTATTGTGCATGGTCCATCAAACAAAAGGTAAACAAACACAATTATATGGCCTACAATGTAGGTCTTTTGATGCTCTATTTCACAAGGTTTTAACAAACACACTTGTTGTGATCATCATTAAAGTCTACAATTTCTTTCAATGAATGTGCCAAATTGACCTAACAACATAGGAAATTGAAAACCACATCCATTGAAAGGAATAATTCAGTTTTTTTTGTCATGAATTAATTTACTATCATGGATTTATGGCTCCCGGCAGTGTTCCCACGTCGGCATTGCCCACACACACTTGCGGGAGCCAACGGCACGCAATTTTCCTGCTCCGTTTGCTTTTTGGCTCCCGAACGGAAATTCACCAAGTGTCCCTGAACGGCATTTTCATGCGACTTGCAACTCGACATAACTCGGAAACCGGACGTCGGACCGACGAACCGTCGACTCCATTGGTCTCCTGGCGTGCGATTACCTTTAGGGGGCCCTCTCCCTCGTCTCCCCATGGCCCAGTGGCTTCATTGTGCATTCATTTCGTAAACTAGGGTTTTGCTCAGTGTGGGAGTGTGCAATTTTTGCACACAGGGGTCAACTTTGGAAAATCATCCACCGGGCAAGTATGGCTAGTGTTCCTAGCCCGAACCTATCTAGACACACCTGCAGGACTCCCCGGAACCCGGTTTTGTTGCATGGTTGGAGTTGTATGCCCCCGGTAGTTATCCAGCAGGTGTCCCTGAAGGCCTTCTGGTAGTGAGACGGGACGAGCCATAGAATGAAGACCGTGGCTCGGATCGACGAACCGTTGACTCTGTTGGATTCAGCACACCGGGATAGTGCCAGGGATGCCCCTCCCCTCCTACCCGGTGGCCCATGTGTCACCTTGCAGGTCCATCTTGGAAACTAGGGTTTTACTCAGTGTGGGAGTGTGCAATTTTTGCACACGGGGGTCAACTTTGGAAAATCATCCACCGGGCAAGTATGGCTAGTGTTCCTAGCCCGAACCTGTCTAGACACACCTGCAGGTCTCCCCGGAACCCGGTTTTGTTGCATGGTTGGAGTTCTATGCCCCCGGTAGGTATCCAGCAGGTGTCCCTGAAGGCCTTCTGGTAGTGAGACGGGACGAGCCATAGAATGAAGACCGTGGCTCGGATCGACGAACCGTCGACTCCGTTGGATTCAGCACACCGGGATAGTGCCAGGGGTGCCCCTCCCCTCCTACCCGGTGGCCCATGTGTCACCTTGCAGGTCCATCTTTGAAACTAGGGTTTTGCTCAGTGTGGGAGTGTGCAATTTTTGCACACGGGGGTCAACTTTGGAAAATCATCCACCGGGCGGGTATGGCTAGTGTTCCTAGCCCGAACCTGCCTAGACACTTTGGAAACTAGGGTTTTGCAGGTCCATGATGATGATGAAGATGTTGATGATGATGGCTTGGTCTAAGGTGGTGCTCTCAACTAGCTAATTCATTATGAAATATTTAACAAGACACGAATTAAATTTAATATAAGTGTATTGTTTAATATAGTGAGCATGAATTGAATTAATTTTGTTGGGTGAAGCCAATAACCAACATGATGAACATAATATAATTTTAGGGTTTACTGATCATATGTAAAAAATGGATTAAAAAACACAATTATTATAATTTTAGTTTAATGTTTATCCACTTTAATCCATATATTTTTTAGTTTTGACTATGAATACACAATAATTATTATATATATATGTGTGTGTTTTTGTGTGGATAACTTAGAGATGTATAATAAAAATGGGTAAAAGGTGGTTGTCACTAGAGACTTTCATAGTTGTATAGTGAAAATGTAATAGCTATTAAAATTTGGATTAGAAAATTATTAAAGAAAATAAATTCTATAGAAATGGGTAAAAGGTGGTTGTCGCTAGATTAAGAGAGACTTTCATAGTTGTATAGTGTACAATTGTCTAGTGGTTATGGCAGTGATGTGTAAAATCTTATGATCACATGAAAGAGATCACAAATAGGTTCATAAAACTAAGAACAACAATACTTTGAGCAATTTTTCAAAGGAAACTAGAATAGAGCCAGTAAAGAGAAAAAAATACTAAAAACTTGATTTCATACTAAAATGAATGAAAAATGGTTTTACATAAAGAAATTTGAATTACTCAAGGAACCAATTCGATTGTCTAGTGATTCATAAGGATTTAGTTGGGCTTAACATAGAGCTTAAATGCCCTTAAAGTTAGCTAAGCAACCTCTCAAACATGATTAATATATGGTTTACTGATCATATGAACATAATATAATTTTAATCCATCTCTTGTAAATTTGGCATATCAAGAACGCAAAATTGACATATTCATATGAAACATACATGTGAAAATTGAGCATATATCAATATTCAATTACAAATAGTGAAAATAGTATAGTATTAAAAGTATGTAACGTACCTCATCATGCTAGATCCCACCTATTATCATACAACCAAGCCCTCCGGATCATCTCTTATACTGATGGTCTCCATTAGTCTCTCGTGCTCTGTATCCGGTAAGAAGTAGCGTACCTTCGATGTATTTCGACTAGGCATTGTTCGTACCTGAAGGTTTGTGCCAATGATTAAGTTGGTAAAGTGATATACACTTGCACCTGGTTTGTAATCCCTGTAAACATATCCACCCTTCTTTCTTCCATTGCTGTCCCGTGTCAAGTATTCACCTTTAACAACCATAGACCCAGTTGGAAAGTGGTTGTTTTCATCGTCAGTCATGGACACAATGAGGGTTTGCTTTCCATCTATACAGCGTGCCAACCATTATTCATCACCCCATTCAGTATCTTTTGAGGCAACCACTGCGTATATGTGCCCTGCATTATATGATTGTAGGTATATGATCAAAATATTTTTCGTGCGATACAAGGCCATTAATGTGCATTTGAAGACTACGTAAACAAACAAAAAATGTTAAGGAAATGCATCATACCGGGTTGTACAAGGTCTGAGACATGATCAAAATCTGCAGAAATAGATGATTGGTCTTCTTCCAACGGAGTTAACTCAACAATTGCACGCTGATCAAGTGGAAGTGATATGCGATCCCATCCATCAACCCAATCCAATGATTCACACCCATCCCAGTCACCATCACAACAAGGCGGGCAAAAACAAGCAAGTTTTCTTGTCCAAATTTCAAATACTGGGTTATCAGAGCTTCGAACCGAATGAAAGCCACGAGTCCCAGGCACAGTCTTGCATTCCCATGCATGTGAACGATCTATGTCTACCACCTCCCAAAAAAATCTCTCCACATGTCTCTTTCTTGTGGATTCTACTCGCATAGTTGATTCCTCTCCCATTACTGACGTGCACCACCTGACTATAGATTGAGCATTTAGAATAGTAGATTCTGTAGATACTTTCAATTCCTCTCTTCGTAGGGCTGTTTTGACACATGCTCCGGCTCCATCATGCTCTCCTTTACCATGCCCAGTCTCAAAATAGTTCCACATATGTGGCACTTTGTAGTTTTTATGCAATGAACACAACCACTGAAATATGCATGCATTTTTGAACTGACCAGCACACCCATCAGACCAAATCCAGTGTCGGTCCATCTGTATGTTCCTTCCCTTCAAGTGATCATAGAACATGATGAAGCAATGACGTACATAGTGGAAGTCGTGGCACCTATCATCACTTATGTAGAAGTGATATTCCTTCAGAATTTCTCTTTGCTCTTCAGTGCTATTTGGGCCATGCCTGTATGTGATATGGACCATCAAGGAAACCTGCTCAGAGTGATAATACTGACTTTGGATCTCATTTTGAGGTTGCAGAGTGTAGTTCTCGGCAAAATCAACAACTGAAAGTATAGTACCAAGGGGAAATGTATCTCTGCATATTCTAAACTTCTCATCCTGCCATCGTGCCACGTGGACATGCTGAACATATTGATGTGTCTTTTCAATAAATTCCTTGATGAAGTCACTAACTTGTACCTGGTGACACAAAATGATCTCAATGTCAGTTTTTTGTTGTAAGTAAGGATTGAAATGTAACCGTTACAACATAATTTTATAGATATAAATGCATACCTGAGATGTCACCAATTGTATTTTTTTGCTTTCTTTCCCTGGGACTATTTCATAGTTGATATATTTGAAACTTTTCATGTCTGTAACCATTTTCCCAAATTCACTGTCTCCATTCTCGTGCATACATTGGCTCAATAATGCCATTCCAGCACAGTTGGAGCATGTTCCATCCAAACAAGATTTTGCATAGTATGTTTGCCCCTCGGGCCTATTGCACATGATGCTATGAATGAATTCTCTTGATGAAGTCGGTGGTATTGTCATGGAGCAATCCTGCACAATGTTAGTATGCAACACACGACGAATGTACAAAAATGTTTCATAGTAATATTCATATTCTACATGGTATCTACAACAACAAGTGTTACGAAGAGTATTTATTCTAACATACCATGGCTTACATTTCTCAAAAGATCTTTGCCCCAAGTTCAATTGTCTATGCTCAATCTTAAATTTTTCGTAAAGCTCTGTCTGTGTTATATCAAGAAGATGCTTAGTATGTGGCTCACGATCCTTTGAACCCCTTCTTAGTTTTAGTACATCCTTTCGGTTTGAAGAAGGCCTTGTGTGATCATGCCAAAAACTATGCACTAGTCACTTTACTGCATCAACTAGCTTCATGTCACGACGTGGCAACCGACCAACAAAGGCCCAAAAATCTGTCTGATCGGTTGTGTCAAGATGTTCTCTTCTAATAGAATACCTACGGAGGGTTTTTACATTCAAATTAACTAGTTTCGATGTAGGCCTGAGAATACGAAGGGCCCTGGTGTTCTTATCTGCAATTGATTGTGACAACACACGACGAGCAGCATTGCGGTCCTTTGAACGTGTGTTCTTACCAATTTTACCAAATGCATCTACTAGGCTTTTAACTATATGAGAACTTGGTTCAGAATTCTTTATCATCTTTATCCCTAACTTTTTCCTAACAACATTCATGCTCCTAGATTTTAACAATGATAAAAATAATCTACATTTATCTCCATCACATTTAGAAACAAAATATTTATCAAGTATCTGTTGAGTTTGATAAGCAATACTACGTTTAGATAGCGTACCTTCAATGGAATTCATAAGTCTTTCATCAACTTGTATACGCTTCGGAGTTCTTCGACGTGTGCTTGCTAATGGAGGTAAGGGGGTTGGAATTGTACCATGTAGCGCATCACCAAGACGCTCTGGCGTTTCAGTAGTAGCTTGGTGTCCTTCATTCTCTTCCTGGTAGTTGGATGGTGGAAGTCCAACATCCTCATCCATGGTCTGTGGAAGTCCAACATCTCCTTGTGGAAGTCCAACATCCTCATCGATGGTGTGGATAACATTCTCTTCTTCAACAGTAGGCAAAATGTCCAATGCCTCTCTGACTTCATCGCTTGTATAACCACATCCGGATAGCAAATTGGGTGTTTCTTCGTGAGCTTCATCTTGAGATGGTAACTTATCACTATGACTTGAAGTGGGAATTGAAACATCCCCTAATGAGCACCTACGTTTTGCTTCTTGATTACTTCCATGGGGTGCTTGTTCAACAACTATTGTGGAAATTGAAGGTCCCTCTTGTCGTGGATTAATAGGATGAACCATGGTATCCTCTACAATTGGATTTGGATTAGTTTCCAAAGAAAGCCTCCGATTCATCATGTATATTCTTTTCTTTTCTTTCTCTTCTTCAATGACTTCTTGAGGTCTCTTCTTCCTTGTTGATTTGTTTACTCGGTTACGTGCATTCCCCATCACCACAATGATCAATTCAATATAGTTTGTTTTTGTTGCTCCTCAATTACAAGCTCTTCAATAATAAGCAAATGGAAGTTCTTCCTTGTTGGTCTTGAAGCTTGATATCTTACCTTGTGTGCTCCTCAAATATAGGCAAAATGAATCTTTGAAAGGCCTTATCTTTGGTGTTCTTCAATTGGAGATTCTTCAAGCTTGCTAATTATTTTGTTCAAATATGGCCATATAACCCAACACCACAGTGAGCAACCATGAAAGATGTCCTCAATGCTGCACCTGCATAAAAAAAAATGATGGAGTTGGTGTAGAATGTGAAAATTTTCAGACGCGGGCTCGTGCTGTTCGAAAAATCGCGGGATTGTTGCTTTCGTTCGGACAGAGTGAAGTTGCTCTCGGACAGAAACAGTCCATTATTTCTGGAGTTCCAAAACGCGTACGCGTTATATAAATATAAAACGCGTGCGCGATATGTAGTGACAAAACGCGAACGCGATATAGTCAAGCACAATAAATAGGTTAGGTGCACGGCTAGGGCAACGAACAAAATCAAAGAAAAGTAATAATTTATATGATTGCATACAAAACAAATGTTTTGTATGGTTTAATACCCCCTAGCTCTCTCCCAATAATCCCTAGATACCCCCTATCTCTTTCTAAATATCTGTCCCTCATTCTCCCTACATGTTTATTTCATGTTTCTTTCTCTCCCTTCAGCCATGTCTCTACCACCCCACTCTCCATCTCTCCACCTTCTCTTTATCTTCGTCATTATCCCTCCCTATAGCACTCTCTCCCTTCTTCTCCCTTAATCACTAACCCTCTACGCCTTTATCCCTCCCCCCTGCCCTCTCTGTCTTACCTTGTTCCTAGAGCCCCTCCCCCATAAAGGCCTTTAGACCCTCTTCTAAATATTAATCCCTAAGTGCATAAGTGCACAAGATGATGAGGAGGAGGAGGGTGATGACAATGAAGATGATCATGATGTAGATGAAGATGATAAAGATGATGAGGAGGAGGAGGGTGATGACAATGAAGATGATCATGATGCAGATGAAGATGATAAAGATGATAATGTTGATGAAGATGATGGTGATGATGATGAAGATGTTGATGATGATGGTGATGAAGATGTTGATGATGATGGTGATGATGATGGTGATGAAGATGATGGTGACATGATGGAGATGTTGATCTGATGAGGAAGATGATGATGATGATGATGGTGATGATGGTGATGATGATGAAGATGTTGATGAGGACGATGATGGAGATGAAGATGATGATGATGAAGAAGATGATGATGATGGAGATGTTGTGTTGATGGGGAACCTAGAGATGACAATGATGATGAAGATGGTGATGGTGATGGTGATGGTGATGGTGATGACGATGAAGATTTTGATGATGATGCTGATGGCGATGATGATGAAGATGTTGACGATGATGGTGATGGTGATGTTGAGATGATGATCATGATGATGTTCAGAAGATCATGATGGTGATGATGGTGATGATGATGGAGAAAATGACAATGATGGATATGTTGATGAGGAACCTGCAGATGCCAATGATGATGATGATGGAGATGTTGATGAGGAACCTACAGATGCCAATGATGATGGTGATGACGATGAAGATGTTGATGATGATGGTGCTGGTAATGATGATGATGATGATGATGACGAAGATGATGGTGACATGATGGAGATGTTGATCTGATGAGGAAGATGATGATGATGATGATGGTGATGATGATGAAGATGTTGATGACGATGATGATGGTGATGAAGATGATGATGATGAAGAAGATGACGATGATGATGGTGATGAAGATGATGATGATGAAGAAGATGACGATGATGGAGATGTGTTGATGGGGAACCTAGAGATGACAATGATGATGAAGATGGTGATGGTGATGACGATGAAGATTTTGATGATGATGCTGATGCTGATGATGATGCTGATGATGATGATGATGATGATGATGAAGATGTTGACGATGATGGTGATGGTGATGTTCAGATGGTGATGATGATGATGATGATGATGATGATGGAGATGTTGATGAGGAAGGGGGAGATGACAATGATGATGAAGATGTTTATGGTCATGAAGATGATGATGATGGTGATGGTGATGATGATGGAGATGATGGAGATGATGGAGATGGCGATGAAGATGATGATGATGATGATGATGGTGAAGATGATGAAGAAGATGATGATGATGGAGATGTTGACCTGATGACGATGAAGATGATGATTATGGTGATGATGATGAAGATGTTGATGCTGATGATGATGGTGATGAAGATGATGATGATGGAGAAGATGATAATGATGGAGATGTTGATGAGGAACCTACAAATGCCAATGATGATGATGATGATGATGGTGATGACAATGAAGATGTTGATGATGATGGTGATGGTAATGATGATGAAGATGATGATGATGATGGTTATGGTGATGGTGATGTTTAGATGATGATGTTCAGAAGATGATGGTGACATGATGGATATGTTGATCTGATTCAAGGAAGATAATGATGATGATGATGATGGTGATGATGATGAAGATGTTGATGATGATGATGATGGTGATGAAGATGATGATGATGAAGAAGATGATGATGATGGAGATGTTGATGTTGATGGGGAACCTAGAGATGACAATGATGATGAATATGGTGATGGTGATGGTGATGGTGATGACGATGAAGATTTTGATGATGATGGTGATGGTGATGATGATGAAGATGTTGATGATGATGGTGATGGTGATGTTTAGATGATGATCATGATGATGATAATGATGATGGAGATTTTGATTTGATGAGGAATATGATGATGATGATGATGATGGTGATGATGATGAAGATGTTGATGATGACGATGATGGTCATGAAGATGATGATGATGAAGAATATGATGCTGATGGAGAATATGATGCTCACAACTCCCTCTAGTCTCTCTCTCCCCAACCATCAATCTCTCTAGATCTCTCTCTCTCTCTGTCTCTCTCTCTCTCTCTCAAACACACACACATACGCACACATTATGTCACTTTCCATTCTCAAACCCATACCCCCTCCATCCATATCTATCTCCAACTTTCTCCCTCCATCCCTCACCCTACCTTCTCTTCCTCCCTCTCTCATCGCCTGTCTCTCACCTTCTATCCCTCCCTCATCTTTCCCTCAACCTATCCCAATCTCTCCATCACTCCCTCTCTCTCCATCGCCACCACTCTCTGCATGTCTCCCACCAACACTTTCTGTCCCTCCCTTCCTATCTCTTATTTCGTTCTATCCCCATCTATCTCTCACTCCCTCCAAATCCATTCCTCCCCATTGTCCCTCTCCCTCCCTCGCTCTATGTCTCTCCCCCCCTTGTATTCTTTATTTCTCTCTCATATCCCCCTTGCCTCCATCCATTCCCCCTTGTCACCCAAGTCTCACTTTCAACTTCTAACCCTATACCTCTTCAGAACCTATTCTACTCCTAATAGTGCTCTCAAGCTCCACTTCCCTTCACCCCCTGTAGCCCATCATGTTCTCATTCCCTTCATCTCTCCCCACTCAAGCTTCCAACATCCTTCTAAGCCCTTGACCCTTTCCCACCCCTATTAAATATTAACCATAGATTCCCTTGAGCCTTCCCCACCCCTTCTCAAATATTAAACAAAATTTCCCTGGACTTCTACACCCCCTCTTTCTCAAGTATTAAACATGTATTTTATGATTTGAATAACGCGAGCGCGTTTTGTAACTATATAACGCGTACGTGTTATGTAGTTATATAACGCGTACGCGTTAATTATTGATATAACGTGCACGCGTTATTTAGTTATATAACGCGTACGCGTTATTTAAATCTAAAAGTGCGGCAATATTTTTGAATTTAAACAGGCCGAGTCACATGCTCACATGTCAACAATAATCCTATGTGTATGCTTTGGAGTTTGCTTCGGTAATTCCAAACCTGTGCTATGTTAATGAAAAACCAAAGCTAATTGGGTATTTCTTCCAGTTTCTGGAGAAGCCTGTGCTTAGCCACTCGTTACAATATGCTACACAGAGTCATTTTTGACGAAATCTTAGACACAAATAGCATTTTTTCTGCAGATTCCAAATATGTAACTTTTATTTTGAAATATTAATTTTTCCTATTTTCTTTCAATTTCTTTTCTGTCCTACCTCCTTAACTCGTGAAACACATTGTTAGTGTTTCTTCCATAACTTTTTCAATTCTCAATCATTTCAAAAAAAAATTGTATGGTGCACAAGAGGACACTAACCTCCACGTTCTATGAAAAACCCATTTCAAGAATTTTGCATTAAGACCTTCAAAGGCTCTACCCACAAAAGATGTACTATTTTTGAGGTTTGATCACTTAGACAATTATAAAAAAATTATAAAATTACTAATTTAATTTTCGAAAAATAATGGCGCACAAGTGCTATGTGTTCTCTACATGCATGCCGATTTTTGTAGCTTGATTCCATCATTTAGGCCCTCAAAGGCTCTACCCACAAAAACATATACCTTATCATTTGCCTGAAAAATAAAAAGTGTCTGTTAGGAAAACTGAAACTTGACATAGCTATGCAAATTTTCAATACATAAAAGTTATATATTTAGAAACGTGATTCAATTTCCTACATTTCATCTTTTTTACTCAATGCAAGATATTTTCCGTAAGTAAATCAAAAAATCCAAGTAAGTTGAGGGATTCCTGCTTTTTCAGTTTTCTATTGCATCTAACGTGCCAAAAGTGACCCTCATTAGCTTGCACTGACCCTGATGTTATGGATCCTTGGATCCATTACAATAGTCAACTAGCCGGTTAACTTCATAATGGTACAAGAATTCTTGTAGGTAAAACTATAATCCATATGATATAATTTACAATTAATCATTAATGCCAAATTGAACATGTACATCTTCACAACATGTGTTGCAAGCACTTATACATGATTGAAACTGCAATAACAAATGATCATCATAAGTATAAAATCATGATGTAAACACTCCATTATCATCATGATCATGTGTTGATAAATCATAAACCATCAATATATACTCTTAAGGGTTAAATAAGCCATGATGTTCACATATCTAAGTAAACAACAATCTCTCTTAGTCACATTACAATATTGCACTAGAGAATATCATGTCATGGATAACTTTGCCCAGTTCTATTTACAGTTGTACTCATGCCATTGACTATCTTCTTAAGATGATTTCATGCATAGTCCATCATATTCATCAAACTCAAGTATAATATACACAATTTATAAAAGAGTAATACATACGTGACACAATAACTTGATGAATATGCCTTTCTCATTCAGAATTTAACTATACATACATGGAAGAAATTATATTCTACTATGCCTTTGGCCTGCTTATCATCACTTGGACATTATCTCTTACACGGGGGGGTCAGTTAGTAGGCAATATCCTATCACGTCCATTCATATTGGGGAATAGAATATGATACATAAATGAGAAAATATATTGCCATGTATTAAGGGGCCAAGGGGGTTAAATAATGTTTCATAGCAATACAAATATTTAGGGTATATTTTATTACATTTCATGCAGAAGCGACTGTAAGGGTATATTTAACTTGTATTTGCACCACTCACAAGTCAAAAATACAAATAGAAATAAGCAAGTAAATATATTAAAAATATAAAGAAGTTCATAATTTGAGAGGAAGTGATTATTAGGGATTAAAGAAAGAGGAAACTAAGTACATTAAAATTTAACATGTGGTTTATATCTGGTGGTTTATAAAAGATAAAAAAAGAAAAATATTGAAAAAAATATTATTAAGTATTAATTAAAATATTATTGAATTTATGATAACTAAATTGATATTAAAGCTAAATAAGATTAAAATTTGATATTAATATATATACAATCCATAAAAGTAAATAGGATTAAAATTTGGTATTAATACATATTAAACAAAGAATAAAGTAAACAATCACATCAAAAAATATATGTAAAAATATAAATAAATAATTGCATAGAAAAGAAAGTAAATACAAAGAACTTTACAAAGAAGAAAGTCAAAGTAATACATTAATATGTGGTGAATTGAAAATAAAAAATATATAGAAAAAATCATTATTAAATATTTATTAAAATTTATCTCAATAAAATTGGTGAGATGAAATAAAATTAAAATGAGTTATTAATATAGATAAAAAATAAATAAACAAAAAAGAATTAGTAATATTAGAATTTGATATTAATACATGTAAAAAAACACTTTAAAAATATAAATAAACAAATAAATATATTAAAAATGTAAAGAAGTATATATTAAAAGGAAAGTGAGTAAAAGGATTTGAGAAAAAAAAGTGCATTAATATGGGATGATACTACTTGATAAAATAATTATATGTTTATGTTCATAATAAAAACTATCAATAACATAATTTATGTAAAAGGTATGGTATCCACTCTAATATCTAGAGAGACAAAATAACATTTATTGATTTGCATGTACTCATATATATTAATGCTATATCCTATTATTGTATGAAAAAAATGCTACATTATATTAACTCTCATGGAAATATTTTTTTTTTTAATAGAAAAATTCAACTTACTATTAATATATGAAATAGTAAAATATGTCCAACTGTCAGTCCAACACAAATTATACAATATGATCAATCAAACCCCGGAACAAACCGGTTTTAACAGCAAAACGAGTCATCAAGCAAAGACTGAAAACTTCCATAAGAAGTGCTACATGTCCCCAAAAACATATATCCAATCAGAAAAGTTCCAATAGTCTATACCGTGACCATAAGTCACAGCAGCAGAAATGTATAGTTCCAACAAAAATAGGACCCAAGGATAAAGTAACACTGATGTCAACCATCGAAAGCATCTCCAGCCGGAAATGATACCCCAGGGGAGTGTAATGCGGAGGATGCACCAGATCAGCAGCTACCAAAAAAGCATCCACAGATGCTGTAGTATATGCCGCAAATATAATAAGAGTATATATAAAGTCCAACAAGAAGTTGAACACAGGATATTTTAAGCATCTGCACACATACACTAAGAGTCATATAAAAAATATATACCGCATACATCCATCAAAAAACATAAATGTACGAACAAAAAAGGTAACAATCATCATGTCCAATGAAGCTGTTGTGACCCATGAGAAATAAGTATATCATCCCGCCATTCTTGCCACATGATGACCCCCACCTGAGAGTGGAGAGCTCGCTTAGAAAGCATATCCGCCTCCAGATTCTCCTCCCTATAGATATGTTCAAAATGAATGTGCTCAAATTCAAGAATGAGCTTCCTCGCCTCTTCCAGCCAATGTGAGAGTATAAGAACATTGAGTGGAGAGGTGCCCTGAGCCCAGGAGATAATAGCTGAAGAGTCACCAAAAGTAACAATACAAGTGATCTCCCTCAGACGGGCCCAATACAATAATAGCCAAAGGGCACATATCTCACTTCTAGTATTTGTTCCAGTACCCAAATTTAACAAAAGGTGCACAGAGATGGAGTTGGAAATATGTAAAATTGCGCCCGACCCACCCGAGCCATTCCGGCATACACCAGCCCCATCAAAGAATTTACCACAAGGAAAAACCAGGCACAAACCAGGATTGGAGGAGTCAATCGATTTTTCAGATTCCGTGATTTCTTACCCACAACAGAACCAATAGTGGTTTTATATTCCTTGTAAGCACGGGGGGTTCACTAGTGAGGCAATATCATATCACGTCCATTCATATTGGGGGGTTGAATACTCTTAAAAACCTCAAAAATATATTGCCCCGTATTAAGGGGTAGGGGTTTTTTTTATTTGACATAGTAATATAAATATTGGTGGTTATTTTATTTGGGAGTGTCGAGGAATAACCTCCAAATCGTGGGAAGGATTCATACGTCCAAATCACGATCCTGATAATTTCATAAAAATTTAAAAAAAAATTATACCAGCATTAAATGTTAAAATTGTGATTGCAGAAGTAATAAATGCTTGTTAAGGTAGTATTAAATAATAAAGTCATTAATGTATATAACAATTTAACTACTATGTCCTTTTAACTAATGATGCTTTAAGACAGTGATGTGTCTTACCCACGTCTTACCTCCATAAAAATGATTACGACACTAATTTGTTTGTAGTTGTAATAACAAATAAACAACATACCCATATAGGCCTAAGTTCTATAACTACAACTCTGAAACCATATGCAACATACCCAAATTTGCTAAAATAACAAATAAACAATACTTTCTATTCTATAATATTTTATCTGAATTACTCTTGTCGTTGATAGAACTACGGCTTACTTACAGAGTTCTATATCCCTATTCAACATTCTTTACATTAGTTAAGAATAGTCTCCTATGTCATTACTTGTGACGACGATAACCAAATAGGACAATTACTTAACCTTGAAGTATTATTCCTATGAGTACTTATACAAGAGTATGCCATTAAAACCCATAACCTGCTATGTAGGAAAAGTTGCACTACTATTATATGGGTGTACATATATCCAAATACTAACAAAGTCATCACAGCGACCATTGGGTATTAATTTTACCCCTAACTATTTGTCATGGTCTACGATACCATCCTAAGGCTTAGGCTTTGACATTGGTACCCATTGTTTAGTCAATTTGATTTTGTATATAAGTATATGGTCGAGTTTGTGTATAACTTTATAACCACTCCTTCAAACTCTTAAACAACTCCTAAATAGAAGGTTGTAAGGGGAAAACATTATGTCGAAACGTTTGCATAGTATTCAGATCAATGGTTTCAATGTTGGGGTTAATAATTGTTCCATGTAGCACATGTCTTTGTCATATTGTTTTAAATGCATAAATTTAATGGGGTTAATATGCCAAATCTCTTGTTTGACCCAATCCACAACATATCCATGCATTTACTTCTGATGTGGATTCAAACAAGGTGCTCCTGCGACGTGTACATTGTCTAGGGTCCCATCTTCTTCCACGGGTGTTTTGACTCACTAGGTGACTTCGATGTGTATCTCGTCTAGACCCTTCCATACTCCATGAGCACAATAGGTGCATCTACCCATCTTCTCGGTCATAGGCATACCTTACCTTAGCCTTTAGTTGTTTAAGAACTACTAGACTCTTTGTTTCTGTAAGCTCTACAATAGAATAAAAGGGGTGATAATAACCTAATTGAGGAATAGTACCCATTTGCTCCATTCCTGCATCTTCTTTTGTTACTTAAATACTATCTCTCATTTATAAAATTGAAAGCACGAGGCACCATACACTAGGCCGCTTAAGGTGAGATACAAGGGGATATATACCTGTATCTTATATATTGAAATCATATTTCGAATCACATCGCGCTTGCTTGCGCCGCGTAAAGGTATTATTGGTTCCACGAATCTCGCTCAGTTGGGCACTTTGTTGGGCTACTAGGGCTCAGCTACTTAGCTTAGCTACTAGGCCGGAGGCAGCCATTTACAGAAGGTGGTCATTTTAAGCCGGTCCACTGACAGAAGGGCATAGCCATAGGGTATCCTTTTTGGAGGCACTATGGGTTCTCCATCTGGTTGAGATTTGTTATTAATGTTGCTGCTGCATCGAGAAGTGACGGTTCTTAATGTTGCTGCTGCATCGATCTGCATTGATCTGGTAAGGAAGTGACGGTTCTTAATGTTGCTACTATCCATCTGCATCGATCTGGTAAGGAAGTGACGGTTCTTAATGTTGCTGCTATCCATGTTAAGGAAGTGATCTGCATCGATCTACATCGATTTGGTAAGGAAGTGATGGTGTCTCGTCCAAACATTAATGAAATGAGCAGATGCAATATAAATAAACACAAAAGATGTAATTGAAGGCTTTACTTCATCCTGAATCTCTAAGACGAATACCCACATGCCCTCATATCAAACGCAATAAAGATATTAAGCCCTACGGCATTACCCTATGACCTAGAGCGATATACGTTCTGTAAGTTGAAACAGCGGCTAAGATGGCCTTAGGTGGGCATGTCCGAAGGTGGAGGTACCTAATGTTCATCCCGAAGGTAGGTGCAGGGTCTCGTGGTAAGGCAGGTGTGGTAAGGAAGTGACGGTTCTTAATGTTGCTGCTATCCACGTTAAGGAAGTGATTTGCATCGATCTGGTAAGGAAGTGATGGTGTCTCATCCAAACATTAATGGTTATGAACCAACTCTTTAGTGGAGTGTAATGCTGTCTATCCACGTTGTCAAACCACGTGAAGCCTGGTTAAAATGTGACTCACGAAATCGAACTATGCGTAGTGAACAAGCAGCTCTCCTCCGAACTGTACATGGGATTGACTCCTTGGTATGCAGCGTTGGCATGCACTGTACATGGGATTCTCCTCATAGCTGTTACAATAAATGAGGTATTTATGTTATGGTTGCCCGATTCTCAAAGCATCAGGCTGTCACCTTCTCGCTGTACCTAAACCATAAAGGCCTTGACCTCGATGTTCAAAAAATATTGTAAATTTCTTGCTCTTCTTTTACAAATGCGCCAATTGATTATTGGGTTTCTTTCTCTACGAGGACTCAACACAGAAGGAATACCATCTCTGGTATGGAATACGATTCCAACTCTAGCATACACATAGTTCACTTCCTCTGCATGTATTTTAGGATGGAGTAGGGCTGAGGTTCATGTTTTTAATTTACGAAATTATTCGTGAACTGATGATTTTAACTTGCAAAATACAGAAAAGAACATTCTCTCGCAGGTAATAGTTTTACAATAAGTTTTTCATCTCCAGATGTCTCTACATCCCGAAATTAATGTGTAGGTAGTGACAGTTTTAATTTGATATTAATGTGTAGCTGCACGACTCCTATCTCTGATGTCTGGTGAGTTTGGGCACTAAGAGGAGGCTGGAGACGAGTGAAAAGAGGTTTCCCTGTTCTGGATCTGTCGAGAGTAATTTCAAGTTCTGCCAGTTTTCATCACCCATAAAAGGTAAGCATTTGCAATTGCTCTTGTTCTATTACCCTATTCTTAGCTATTTTAAAAAATTAATTCCGCTCCTCATTAGACGTTCCCTGCACCCAATTTTTTCTTTCTCCCCACTGTCTATCACTGTAACCTGTGATTCAGAATTATAATAATGTTTGTGTCTTTGTCCTACCTTGAAAGCCCTCTCAATGAGTGGGGTAATTGTCTGTTCTCTGAATGGTAATTCATCCTTTCAGTGCCATGTATGTGATAGTTTTCCGACCATTTCATGTTTTTGATGGTCTTATAAATTTGAATGGAATGCATTTTCTATGCAAAGTAGTTTTGTTTATATTGTTTTTCCACTAGTTACAGAAAACAATTCCATTTACCTCAATAGTTTATGTTTGTTCTTCCTCAATAATTTTTTTTTCCGGCAGCAACAGATGAAAGCCGATCCTGAAAAGTCTCTAACTGGTTATTTTTCTCTTCTGGCATGGCCAAAAGTTGTCTCTTTGCATCAGAGAGGTGGTCATCTTTTTCCTGTGCAACAACTAAAATATTAGATATTTGTACTTCTCCATTGGAAGTAGATTTCTTCATTTCTTCGAAAGAGGACATTGCAGAGAGTAATTATTGTTGAAGTGATATATTTCTAGACAACTGTAACTTCAAAATTTCACATTTTATTTGCATATCTGCAAGAATGCCTTCCAAATGACTCTTTTTCTCATCCAACAGATGCCGGTCATCTTCATTTTTTGGAGTAATTCTAGAGTCATCTTTTTGGATTCATTCAGCTCATATTCCAATGCAGTCACCTGGTTCTTGATCAGCTCCGAGTGAACGGTTAGCTCACTATTCTTTTGGGTCATTTATCCCATTTCACTAGCTATCAACTTGTGTTTTTTTTCATCTCTGCAACAATGCCTTCCAAATTAGTCTTTTTAGTATCCCACAAATGCTTTTCTTCTTCAGTTTTCTTGAGTAGATCCTGAGTCCTTCGCTTGGAATCATTCAATTCGGATTTCAAATCAATTTTTATGTTCTACATTGTTGTATAACCCTCTCATTTTGCACTCTCTCATCTTCCATTTGAGCTACTCTAGCTTTATATTCATTCAATTGGGTATGCAAAAAATCTGCTTCAATGCCCACTGCTTTATTTTTCTGGCCGAGCAATTCTCTTGCAGTAGCAATTGAATCAATCTTTACTTGTAGCTCTGCAGCATTGGCTTGCAAAGTTTGCTTTTCAGATTCACACAAATGTCTTTCATTATCAATTGTTTCAAATAATTCACAGTCTTTTCCCTGGAATCATTCAATTGATATTGCAACTCAATATTTTCAAGTAAAACCCTTTCGTTCTGCGTAGACATATCTTCAATTTTTTCCTCGTATGTCCTTCTTAGTGAAGACAAAAGTTTCTCCCTATCGGCATTCCATGCTTTCTCTGCAATTAGGTTACTTTTCATGATCTCCTCAGAATCCTCTCGTGCTGCTACAATATCTGAGGAAAGTCCATTCTTTTCTAATTCCCAAGCTTCACGTGTTGCTTCAAATTCTGCAGATGTCACCTTAATTTTATATGTCAACTGTAAAACAGTAATTCTAGAGTTTTTTTTTCATCAAACACGGCTCTGCAGTCTTCTTATTTCTCAGAAATATCTCTTTTGAATCTCTCCTTGGCTTCCTGCAATTGTTGCTAAGCTTTAGAAATCTCAACCTCATATTCCTCATCTCTCTTTGCAAGTTTTTGTCTGAATTCCTTGTCAATTTCCATCAATTGGTCACTGAGATGTTCCCCCATTTTCACTTGTTGTTTGAGTTGATTATCCATCTTCAGCTCGAAATTTGTTGAGGCAGTGTGTAGATTGTGAATTTGTGACTCCATATCCACGAATTTGTCTCATGAGGTATTGATATTTCTAAAAGTATTTGATTCAGTTTCAACAACTTGGATATGTCAACTTCACATTTTTTTCCAGGATGAAAGAATTTATCATCTTTGTCTTGGTTCTCGGTAGACAGGAATGTCCTCTCTTCATGTTCACCATTGTTATTGGAGGGCTCGGAGGAAGATAAGTTGTTGTTACCATTTTGTCTCTTTCTCCTGTTGGCTTTGCCCATCTTGCTATTCAACAACCACAACAACCTTCTACAAACACAGAAAAAGAGAAAAGCATTAAGACTTATATAGCATGTAGAAGAATAATGTTAAAATAAAGAGAAAGACAGTGGAGGTAATGCATCTGAAATAGAATTCCTGCAAATGATCAACTCTACTCCTTACCACTGGTGTGCAAGCGAATAAATGATTAGTGTTGCCTCCACTTGGCCAGACCTTGAAATGCAACGAAGCCCTTTTTTGTAATCACCTTATCATACACTATTTGTGATTCGCTATTTATGTTCAAATAAGACAAATCTTCTTCGGAGCTATTTCCTTCTTCATTGATTTGATGAATGAATAAGTACACGGCTTACAAATAAATAATTATAATTATCCATGGCACGGTATTTCGATGGAGGAAGATACGGTATTAGGGCCAACTATTGAAAACTCAGGTTATATTAAACCAATTATGACAAAGGAAGATATGGTATTAGGATCGAATATTTAAAATTTAATTTAGGTTAAACTAATTTTACATCACTCTATATATGCATATATATGAATATAGTAGAAGTTGCTAGTCGTACAAATAAAAATATCATATGTTAATTTTGTGTTTACTTAACCATAAATTTAAAATTAAACTATTATTATTATATATTATATTTTTGTAAAAAGGTTGGAGACCCAATAGTTTAAGAAACTTTGTTATATCTCTTGCCTAATCTTTCAAATTTCTCTCATTGGAAGCCAATGCACCAAAAAAATGCTCAAGATGTTTTCCAGATTTTTTCACAAATTAAAAACAAGATGTTTTCCAAATTCTTTCACAAATTAAAAATAAGATGACATGATATGTGTCCTTTATTGACATTTGAGGGCGTAAATTGCATCAATCTATTTATAAATATGGTAAAATTATTATTTTTCTTTCTCAAAGCATTTTCAATTATTATTCTTTCCTAATCTCTCAAAGTGCTCTCATTGGAAACCAATGCACCAAAAAAATGCTCAAGATGTTTTCTAGATTCTTTTACAAATTAAAAATAAGATGACATGATAATGTGTCCTTTATTGACATTTGAGGGGGTAAATTGCATCAATCTATTTATAAATATGGAAAAATTATTTTTTCTTTTCTCAAAACATTTTCAAATATTATTGTTGTTTTAATTTTTCATTCATTTCTAAATCAAAATAATCATCAAAATGACCTATTATTGATTGTTATGGTTGTTTATCCCTTTTTCTATAAATTCACCATTTATCACCCAAAAAAAACTTTAATTTTTTTATTTGGTTATGGTTTTCCCTAGCCCAAATGCAAACATTAACTTACATAACTCTTTAATTTTCTTATTTAGACATTTTTCATTTTTTCAATTTTTTTAATTCAATTTGCCATGCACAGGTTTAAATTTTTTAATTTCATTGCACCAATCTTTAATGCTTTACCAATATTTGCACATTAAAATGCTACAATGTTACTTTTGTAGTGCACCTTCCAAGTTCACTATTTTTTTTCTCATACACCATATGAATGTAGATAATCAATTTTTTTATCGAAATGAGAATCAAGGAATATGCAATTGTACTCCTAACATGGTTACGTGTTGAAACATTTTTTCATATAGACAAGGCACATATATATAAGTAGATCATTCCCATAGCAAGAGGGGAGATCATAGGCACCAGCAAAATTTAGCTCAAATAAAGTAAACTGATAAATGCATTTGTATTGAAAATTTGAAACCACTGAATAACTACCTTTCCGCAGTATGCTTGATAGGATTCCATTTGATCATAAATTGTGATCTCTAGTTTCCATTTAGCCAAATTGTTCTAGCCATCTTGAAAGTAGGTTCGCAGGTGGTGATTGGCTCCTCTGTGGTTGGTGGTTCAGTAGGGATGTCTTCATCTTCCTCCTCTATTTCTACTATTGTTTCTGTTGTGACAATGGGGGGATTCTTCCATAGTTACCCCCACAGTATGCCACTACTAGATTGTACTTTTCATTCCCATCAACCTCTTTTGTGGTCACCAATGACATTAATTAATTATATTTTCTTATCTCTATCCTCCTCAGCCATATGATTTGTGCCTCATCCATAATTATAATTTTTCCTACCTTGAAAGCCCTCTCAATGAGTGGGGTAATTGTCTGTTCTCTGAATGGTAATTCATCCTTTCAGTGCCATGTATGTGATAGTTTTCCGACCATTTCATGTTTTTGATGGTCTTATAAATTTGAATGGAATGCATTTTCTATGCAAAGTAGTTTTGTTTTGTATTGTTTTTCCACTAGTTTTGTTTGTATTGTTTTTCGCATCTGTTGCAGGTTTGGATTTGGGAATAATCCCTATCCGCTTAACTGTGGGAAGTACTTGGACATAAGCCCTAAAACTCATTGTGAGGAGTACCACAAGAACCCCGAAGTAGCTCGCCCATTGAGAGGACCTGCCAGCGAAAAGGGCAACGACCCCTACCTGATTGACTAGTTCCCACCCGTGAGGTAAACCAAGAGCTGTCGTTTGTGGCAAAGCGGTTATCAGTTTTACCTGAGCCGTGGAGTGAGGGGTACTACCCCAATACGCAAGCCGCCAGACAGCATTGGTGGCTGAGTGAAACCCTTGAACTGTTAGGAAGCCACACATACCTAGGGTCCATATTTATTTTCAGCTAAACTGTTGACGATCGTTGCTGCGCCGTTTTAGATCCAGTCGTTCAGATCCATTTTGCAAGCCGTTCCAGATCCAACCATTTTCAATCCATTCGGCGCCATTTCAGATCCCTTATGAGCCGTAGTCGCTCTAGTCTGAAAAAAAAGAGTATAAAATCATGAGGGATTGGGCGCTTTCAAACTCGATATTCTAGATTGATTTTTTTATTTCCTCCTATGTGGCCTTCTGGGTGAGGGTCTCATTGATCTCTTTGTTGATTAGTTGTGGAATATGCTTGAGTGTTTCCTAGTGGAATTCTTCACTCTCTTCTACTTCTTCTCAGTACAACTTATTGAACTCTTTTATTTGATCAAACTCGATTAGTTTTTCCAAATTTTCCCTTTGGATTTCATTTACCATCTTCCTGTGAAATCTCATCCAATTTTTTTTGTGGACAAAAGGGGTATTTATGTTTCTTTCCTCAAGCCATAAGCTTCGAGACTTAAGCCTCGAATCCTCTTCTTGGTGTCGGTCTATGTGGAGTTCTACTTCAATATGTTTTTCAGTTTTCAAATCCTCTTCTAAGATTTATTTTTATTTGAGGGATGCTTGGAAGGTTTCTAGTTCTTATTGCTTCTGCTTCTCTCCAATGACCAAAGATTTGCTAGTTTTTTTCCGAAACATCTAGGCTCCACTTAGTGTTCCTGATTTTTTCTTCCAATTAAAGGGGGATGTACACACATATTTAACCATGCCTATGCCACTATTTGTTGGAAAATTTATTTTTCCCCCATGCTGGATTAATTGTGACCCATTCTAAGTTTTCCGGTTTTCCCCAAGTACTGAACCGGTAATATGAAGATACTGTCATTCTTAAGCTTATGTTTCTCAAAGTGTGGAGCATATCTTTATTCAGGACGTGTTACATGGATCCTTTCTTCTGGCTTTGCTTTCCAGATATATATGATTTCCCCGTTTAGAGTAGTCTAACCGACTTTGCTTTTCAGATATTTGTACTTCTTTTAATAGAGTAGTCTAAACAAGTGCCATTGCGTTTTCCAGCAGGAATTTGACGGAATTTGAGAGAAGAATTCTTTGAACTTACATAAATCTGAATGACCTGGGTATTTAGATATTCAAAGCTATTGAATATATTTATATATTCAAAACCAAATTTAAAAAGAAAAACCAAAATACTTTCCCCAAAAATAACCAGCATTTAGACTCCTCTTCTAATCAACTGGAATATGGGAATCGAATTAAACCCATCCTCTCTTGTTTTTTCATGGTCAGCAGCATTTAGAAATTGAGTTGTGGATTCAGTAGACTGTATACTAATGGTTACATAGTTGATCTTTATGTCAATATTTGACACAGAATTAAGAAAATGAACAGTTTTTTTAATTTTTATTTGTGTATGTGAATTGAATTAAACCCATCTTCGCTAGTTTCACAGAGTCCAGCAGCAATTCGAAACTGAGTTGTTAATTCCATAGTTTAAATGGTTGTCAAATGCACAGCAATACTGGTATTCTGCAAATGATCTTGATTTGGGTGGTTCCTTCGAGTTGATTTGGAATGACTATATTAATGGTCTATTAGGAGCTAGTATTCATTTAAATAATAGCGCTGATAAGCTGGTCTGGAATTATAATTATAGCAGGGATTCTATTACTGCAAAAGATACTTACGAATGCATCTTTAAATCCACATCTCGCCCGATATCTGTGATTGATTGTATTCCTATTTGGCATAAGGCTCTGCCTAGCAAGATCTCTTGTTTCATCTGGCTTTTACTTCATAATAGTATCCTTACATGGGATAATTTGCAGCGGAAGGGGTTCTCTGGTCCTGGTATTTGCTCTCTTTGTTGGTCAGAGGAGGAAACTGTTGATCATCTCTTCTCTTCCTGTTCAGTTTGGAAAACTGTGGCAGGATATTTCTGCGACTTCTTCAATGTTCCAGATTGTCTCACAGGTACTTCTTCAGTTGATCTTATTAAAGATTGGGCTGGAAAGTCTTCTAAGAGCTCTCCACTCTATTTGCTCCCCTACAACATGATGTGGACTGTATGGAAAGCCCGTAATATGGTGATTTTTGAAGGGAAAAGAAGGAATATTCATGGCATTATCCAGCATATTATATCAACAGTTCAGGATCGTTATATTGGAACTGTGGTTAAAAAAGGACACTGCAGAATTATTGGAAATCCACCTGTCAAATATTATCCTTGTGGTTTTATAGACGGAGCCTCCAAGAATATGACAGCTGGTGCAGGCCTGTGTATTTTTCTTAATAGCACTCACTTCCTGGAGTTCGCAGTGGGGGTAGGATATGGCACAAATACCAAAGCAGAGCTGCTCAGTCTCTAGGCTCTCTTACAAATATCCCATATGATGAGGATCCCCTTAGCCCATGTATACGGTGATTCTCAGGTAATCATCATTTGGGCTAAGGGATCGACTGCTCTCTCCCCACCTGCCCTATTTCATTGGTGTCGGGAGACTAAAAAGCTAGCCACTAGCTTCCAGGACCTGTCATTTTCTCACATCTACCGAGAGCACAACCAGACTGCTGACCGACTTTCAAAAAAGGCGCTCTCCTTTCCCCAAGGGAAAGGTTTTTTGATGGAATATATAGAGAATCACCTGGTTTCTAAGGAATTCTTCCAGCTCTTTTGAGCATGATTTTGAAAGTTTTTTTCTATTGGACTTGAAAGCTTTGTGTATCTGAAAGGAATCTTTTTTCCCTTTCATGTAGATGTCTCATTTGCAAATTATAGTGCGTCTCCTTTGAACGCAGATCGGAGTGTGATTGGCTCTCGGTAGATGTGATTTTGTGGACAGTCCACATCACATGATGAGACAGTTTTCTGATGGGTTATTTTTTGGTATTATGTGCCTTTCCCCCTGTCTGGAACTCTGGACAAGTTGTTATGAAATGTCATGCTGAAGCAGCTGTATGTACTAATGGCCTTTGATTCTATTGAATAACAAGGACAGGTTTTTTTCGCTTGAAAAACAATTGTCCTTTATTTTCAAATATGGTTTTATATTTTTTTTTAAATTTATAGTTTTTGATGTTGTAAATTTAGAATTAGCTTTATTTTAATCTGTATTTTAATGGTGTAAATAGATTCAGCATTTTTTAAAAATTTCGAAACATCCAAAAATTCCACTTAACAACTATAATCTAGATTTTGAAAAATTACAATAAAATTTTTTCAAAATAAAAATCATTCTATTTAAAACTAAATAACTATTTTAAATAATTGCCAATCATTTATTTGAATGTTGTATTTCTAAATTTCATTTTGTAAACCTCCATGGTATAATCAACTCTATGAATGTATGTAGGATGTAATATATGGCATTACTTGTACATAAAAATAGCTATCAACTCTATGAATGTATATAAGTATATGGCATTACTTGTACATAAAAATAGTTATCAACTCTATGAATGTATATAAGATGTAATATATAGCATTACTTGTATATAAAAATAGCTAAATAGCTCAGTAGTGTTTTTTATATTTAATTATTTGATATAAGTTTGTAACTTACAGATAGTTTCAATATATTGTACAGTTTCCATTCAAGTAGTCTTGGCTTCATAGCTTCGAGATTATTGTCTATCAAAGAAGCAAGACCAACTAAGATGAAGATGAAGTTATGGGAAAAAATGGCATTGGCATTGGCATTAGATTTAGTCTTATCCAAACAAAAAGTAAAGAAGAAGACTGGATTAAAAAGAGGTTGAAAATCTTGGTAAGTTTATAGATTTTTTTTTACTTTTACAATTTTGTTTATAGATTTTTTTTTATTTTTACAATTTATTTTATTTAGTTTTTTTTACATGGTTTACATGGTTTATTTAGTTGTTTTTCTATTAAGTTGAGTTGCATTATTTTCATTTTAAAAGAAAAGCCTTTTCATTTATATGCAATATCTCATGTGCGCTCAAAACCGTCACTTTCTTTGATGCACACACACACACACACACAAGAAACTCTCTTGTCACTCACTAAGTTCAAAAATAGCTTAAATCTACTCACTTAATACCTCCATAGGAGGGCACAAAAGAATCTTGTAGTTTAGGTAGGATTTTGGGGCTAGGCATCCAAAAACAGAGTTGTTGTCCTTAGGGTGCTATAAAAATCCTTCTAAATCAAGTGGTCGTGTATAGCCACAAGGGGCAAGTGAAAGAGCGGCACCGCGCCATAGGAGGTCAAACCCAAGGTTGCGGGTGTATGTTCTCTCAAGTGGGCTCACCACCACTTGTTGAAAAGGAGACGACCCAATACCGTTCGAGGGATAACTGCTCTTTCTCCACTTGACGAAGGTACTTAGTGACCAACTTAGGATGTCATTCCTTATAGGTGACTGTCGTGGAAGCCGACAGTACCTGAGACAGATTTTGTCACAAGATCAAGGAAAGCACACGTCACAAGATCAAGGAAAGCTAGCGATTGCTAGATTTCCTTCTAGCATAAGCATTTCCTTCTAGGATAAGAACACATACTTATGCTAGAAGAAAAGCTAACAGTCACTAGCTTTCCAATAGAAAAATCATGTCCATGGTGATTGGTGGTTGCTAGCTTATACCTTGAGCTTGTTCCATGTGATGTATTTTGAAATAAGCACATGGCAAAAGATCAAGGAAAGCTAGCGACTGCTAGCTTTCCTTCTAGCATAAGCATTTCCTTCTAGTATAAACACACATGCTTATGCTAGAAGGAAAGCTAATAGTCACTAGCTTTCCAATAAAAAACCATGTCCATGGTGATTGGTGGTTGCTAGCTTATACCTTGAGCTTGTGCCATGTGCTATATTTTGAACGAATGCTAGCTTTCCTTCTAGCATAACACACATGCTTATGTTAGAAGGAAAGCTAGCAGTCGCTAGCTTTCCAATAGAAAAACCTTGGGCATGGCGATTGGTGGTTGCTAGCTTATACCTTGAGCTTGTGCCATGCACTCTATTTTCAAATAAGCACATGGCACAAGATCAAGGAAAGACATGTAATAGAATATTGTTTGATAATGCTCATTATTTCATGTATTTTTAAAACAATTTAAACTTATAGTCAACTATTTATTATTGTTTTTAGAAGCTATGGACTCTGGTGCAATGACAATTCCAAGGAATAATTTGAAGAAAAAACGAATTGCAAGTGACACACAAACAACGTCTCCCCCATGTGGTATGGTGGTTTTAAATATTATTCTCTCATTTGTAAATGGTTAGACTAGAAGACTATATGGTAATATTTGTGATTTTGATTTCATTTTATTTATAGTAATAATTGCTTATTATTGTTTTTAGAAGCTGTCGTCGCCAAAGCAAGTAAAATGCCACAATCAGCATTCAAAAAACAAAAGCGTCATTCAACTCAGATTATAAATTCAACAATGGGTTCTAATTTTGAAATGATTAAAAAGTTCAAAACATCTGTTGTATATGAGTATGTCGAAGATTGGTATGTTGAGATTGAAAGTCCCATGAATATGTTTCCATATATGTATCTATTTGGATCCATGGATGGAAATGATATACAAAGGCTAGGGATAATTGTTAGTTGCTATGCTCTCAATCATAGTGAGATCGATTTTCAAATGGAGGTAATTGAAGAAAATGAAATGAAATTATTTTCTTGCCAAGTTGATTACACAAAATTTAGACCAGATTTGATTGATACTAATACAGAATTTCCAGAGTCAATAAAAAAGTCACAGTTTAAGTTGGACAGTTTTGAGAGCTTCAATGAATCTGTTCTAAAGAGTTGTGATGATCTTGTACAACGTATTACCAACGTTATGAAATATCGCTATGTGAGATGTAAGAAAACATCATCCGTGTTTCTTTATTTGCAACAAAGAGGTAAACTACTTGATAAAATACCAGATGATAAACTCGAGGCTCAATTGCTTGCTTTGAGAAGGGTATATTTAGCTGAGCTAGAACAGAGCATTAAAGAAAGTGAGTTCATGCCTACTACAGAGTTTGTAAAATCCCAAAAAGAAGACTCTCAGATAGAGAAGCTTGCTGACCAATGCGATGAAATCCATGAAAATTTTAAGGACAATTATTTATTTTCAAGCTCTTTTACCATGAAGGTGGATGTTCGAAGATGTGTAGAAGCACCCAAGTTATATAAATTGAGATCACGGGATGATTTAAATGTTCGAGTATAAGTAAAATCATTCCTACAGAAATTTCAAGCATCATTGCCTGATGCTCTTCTGATTCCATTTGACACAAAAGAGTCTGATCCGATTGGAAACCCTGTGAAAATCATGAATGAAATGGATATAAATGCCAAGAATATCAATTTTTGGATAGTTGATGGGCAACACACCATTCAAGCAGAAAAAGAAATATTATCAAATCCTAAATTCAGTCTATCTGGGGAGGAAAAACAGAAGTACAAAGAACGTAATGCTCAATTCTTAGATCCATTAGTTGCTCCCAGTGTGGTGATTCATATTTGCTGCCAGTTAAATTCTGCAAACACAGTGTTCTTCAAAACTACATTCATTGATTCTATGCGATCTGCAAGACAATTCCTAATTGCCACAAATAAATTAAAGAAACAAAAATGTGGGAATTCTAAGACGGCTGGAGACAAGGTATGCAATTTTTTTTTTTTTGCACTTAGTTTATATTGTTATAACTAAATTCATGGCTATTTTATTTTTGATATCACATTCTTACTAATTTATATTTGTTATTTTTTAACAGGTTGATGATGAAATGTTGTGCTCTTTCTTCGATTGTCCACTAACAAACTTTGCTGAAAAAAAAGTCTTGTTATATCTTGATGATACTACTTGGGATAAATGGGAAGTTGTTTTTAATTGTTACAAACTAGGGACATTAATGTGTTCTCCAAACCAACCTAAGGATCCAAACTATAAGACAAATAGTCTGAACAGTTTGGTATCAAGTTCTTTCCGTCCCCTTCAGGGACTAACTGCTGAAGAAATGTGTTCTGTAGTAGATAAACTATTGGATGGAACTGTCTGGTTTTCTATTCCAGTGAACCATCCGACCAATGCCATAAAAATGAAAGATTATTGTTCACAATTGAAAACCAAAAGAACAATTTTGGAGGCAATGGTAACATATTGCAAAAGTCATGATAAGAATCTGAATGATAAGATTCTTACAATATCCAATATTCTTGAGCATTATGGAATTACTGATATCATATTTTCCAACTTCTGTAAGACAATGGAAGGGTGTAAATATGTAAAAGGATCACAAAATACAAAAATAGAGTCCCTTTCTCCACAAGCCTCTGTGGTCCTTGATAGAATAATTGATGCATCGACAGATATACAGGAAATTGAGAACAGTTTTGAATTCGGTTGTCATTATGGGGGTCCTAGCCTCTTGTCAACACTTTTGCACTCTTTTCCTTGTCAGTTTCAACCAATGTTATACACTGACTTTGTTGTGTTGGATACATTGGCTTTGAAAGATGAATCATTCCTTAAGGATCACTATATTGAATTGTTTCGATTTTTAATCGAAAAAAATGGGTTGAAAGATTTTACTATGATTATCTTAGTAGAAATTTGGTCTTGTAAGGATGTACGCCAAGCTCTGGAGATTGTTGTCAAGGACTCAAATGTCAACTATAAAATGGCTACCGGTCTTTATGAATATAAAGAACAAAATAACTATAGTTATGATATAGTTTTAACTATACATTTCTATAGTGAAGAGTCAAAAAGTTTAGAGGCCTCAAGAGACTCTCACAGTTTTAGAGACATATCTGATGAAAAGGAGAGAGATTTTGAATTCTGGGAAGAATTATTGCAAATGCATCAACAACATAGTGATCTAAATTTGATTATTTCTCTTTATGCGAGGACAAATTTACAGCAGGCTTGCTGTACATATGGAAGAAGAATGGCATGTGTCGTAGAAAACGAGTTACAAAGGACTACCATGCCGACTAATCAAGAATCCTTCCAATTGCAAAAACCAATGTCTAATATATTGTTGTTGGAATATCCAGGTATTGTACTTGTTTTGTTCTTTCTCTAGTGATTCTTTGGATTCTATGCTATTTATAAATCTTGATTAACAAGATGTTTACTATAACTACTAATGGCGGAAATTGTAAAGAAAACAATGACGACACTTTGCAACAAAGCAATGATCAACATAGTGTGCACAATGTCGAAGAAGTTTTCGAGATGCAAATACAAGACGAAGAAAATACCATACCAGGTACATAATTTATTTTGTTTCTTTTGTTGTATTGTACTTGTTTTGTTCTTTCTCTAGTGATTCTTTGGATTCTATGCCTATTTATTTAATGAATTTCATTCGTTGATACATTTTATAACATTTCATATGTTTATTACAGTGGCAAATGAGGAGAAAAAAGACAGTGATCAAGGGAATGTGACAGAAAGCCATAGTCAAGAACATGATATCATATCAGGTACTTCACATGTCTCTTATTTTCAATTAAACATAAAATATGTCTTATAAAAAAAAATTGATTTAAAGAAGTATTATTGGTATTTGATTGAAGGTTTGTTATTTTGGCTCTAGGTTCTATGAAGACAATACAAGAGAAGTGTGGCTTATCAATAACTAGTACAAAAAATACTCAAAGTGAGTGTATTTCTTCAACAATTTTTTTTATTAATAATTTATGTAGCATGAATAAAATGAATTAACTATGATATCCATTATTGTTTTGCAGCTATTATAAGTCAAAAGAAATTAGTTATTTTTTAATTGAATAACATTTTCTATCAGAGCATTGATGGTGATGCATCACAAAAAGAATTTATCGAGAAAATGGGAAGGGCCGCAGATTACACGATAGAGAAAAAATCATTTTGGTTTCGTCCACATGCAAAAACATTTCTTGAAATGTGTTCCAAAAAAGAATCTCTTGACATTGCAATATGGACGACATCTTTGAAACAAAACACAACAAGAGTTATGAAAAAGCTGGTTTCAGAAACATTACAAGCTAAATTTTTGTTTACATGGACTGCTTCAGATTGCAAACAACAAAAGGGAAAAAATGACATTGATAATTCAACACAAGTTATATACAAAAAGCATCTGAAAAAAGTGTGGAGAATGTATTCTCAATATGATGCTACTAACACTATTCTAGTGGATTGTTCAATGGAGACAAAGAAAGAAAATCCCAAAGAAAATGTGATTATTGCCCCTTCGTTTGATGGAAAGAATGGGGATAAATGGTTGATTGCTGATCTGTGGAGCTTATTGAATAAATTCTACAAGGCACCCGATGTTCGAGATATTTTGAAGAATCTTCAATGACTTTTAATAGTACATTAAGATGACTGTTATTCATTTCCTCTATAAACAAAATCTTGAAGTTTATAATATAAATTCTTGGTCATTGTACATTTGATGACTTAATTCTACATGTGATGTGTTATTACTGTGTTTTATTTTATTATCAATTTAATGTCAATATTATTTCATAATACTCATATAAGGATTGCTGTTGTGTCATTATTATAAATTAACATATTATTATTTTGTTTATTTATATTGAGATATTGAGTTATAAAAAGTTAGTGATTTGAATAATAGTCTTATGTGTTTGCATAAAAATGTAGTATTCCATATTAATTAAATAATTGTATTAGGTTGTATGTATAAATTAACGTACAATTACTATGTTTGAGCAATTGCAGTTTATTTATCAATTGCGTCTTAATTGATCATTATAACTCTTACAAATCAGTGATTTGAATGTTAGTTCAATGTTATCATATGAAATTTTCTTATTTCTTAGAAATTAAAAAAATTGAAAATCATATCAGGTTGTATGTAAAAATTACCTATAATTAGCTTGTTTAATTGAAATTTAAAAAATTGTAAATCTAGGTGGTGTGTATAAATTAACATATAATTGGTTTGAATTGGACCATTGTAACTATATTTTTAAATTGTGATTTGAATTTCATTGCAATGTGCTTATATCAATTTTTCTTATAATTTCTTGAAAATTAAAATATCGTATGAGGTTGTATGTAAAAATGAACATATAAATAGTTTGCTTGATTTAAACTTAAAACTGTAAATTTAGGTAGTATGTAGATATTAACATATAATTAGTTCAAATGAATTCGACTATTGTAATTATATTTTTAAATTGTAGTTTATCTCATTACAATTCTTAAAAATTAGTGATTTGAGTAGTAGTTGAATGTGTTTGTATAAAAAAACTATTCCACGGAAATTACTTTTTTTTTTTCATTAAGTTGTTTGTTTGGGAGTGGAAATAAATTGGATATGTTTTGATGCCATTAAGCAATGAAGTTTTGAAGTGAAAATATGTTAATGTTATATATGTTGTGGCAACAATGCAGATGGGAGTTAATATCAGTCGGAAGATCTTGTTGATCTTTGAAATGGAAGGAGTATTCTTCTCGTCGTATTCCAAAGATGAAACGAGCTGTCAAATTCAAAGAAAACCATATTGGGAGCTTGGTGATAGATCCTACTTTTGTAGGCCTTTTCAATTAGAAGTATTAAAATACCGCCTAACAAGTACATTCGACATCAAATGTTGTGATATGGACATCAAATGTTACTAACAAGTACATTCGACAAGTACTTGAAAAATGAAATATTGATACAAGTGACTTTGAATTCATATGGGATAGGTCCCATTGTCACTTGCAAACAAAATCCAAATCATGTAGTATGATACAGTTTTATGAGAAAAGGCTAAGCAACGTGTGGTACCAATATGGAAATAAGTACACAGAATCAAATGTATTGCTAATAGATACATCAAAGCCTACTTCTCAATTCCTCGGATATCGGTCAAACTGTATCTTAATAAAGGCTTATATAGGACATGAACACGATACTTGGCTTGTGCAAGTTCTATTCCCCTTTTTAAAGACATTTCATCGTATCAAACAGAAACGCAACTACATTCGAATGTTCAATAGAACATTGAGTTATTTGTATTAAGTGAAGATATTATTTTATGGAAATTTGTTGACGATTACATTGCAATATTTCAATACAAGTTGGACACATTTTTTGGTGAATTAATTTGTATGATTTTATAACTTTTATAGATAGATGATAATTGACAATGATATATAAATACAATTATTAGTATTATTTATGATTGCTTTTAGATTGACAAGGTTTTGCATCATACAACACTTGATTTCCCCATTCAAAATATTTTCTAAATTTGTGCTCTTAAATCAACTATTTGTAATTTAAATCATCTCATAAAAGCCAACAAGGCATGCAAGAAACTCTCTTTAGTTTTATTTATCTATATGTATTAATACAAGTGCATTACAACACTTGATTTCTCTATTCAAAATATTTTTTAAATTACATACTCTTAAATCAATTATTTGTAATTTAAATCATCTCACAAAAGCCAACAAGGAATGAAGTTCTCTTTAGTTTTATTGATCTATATGCATTAATACAAGTGACACACAAATTTTGAATTAAACCTCCATCTATATAAAAGCACATTTCTTACAAAAAATATTACTTCAATGATAATGAGTGCTAAGTGTACTAGAATTTAGATTAAAGCATGATGAGTCATAGATGAATGATTTTGAAAGGTATAGGCATTTGATTTCCCAATCTATAACTTATTGTAAATGTGTATTCTTAAGTTAATAGTTTATAATTGCAATAATCTCATATAAGCCAACAAGACATGAAATAAATTATTGACTGTTATTAGCCTATATTCATTAATATGAGGAGTTTATCAATGCAATATGTAATTTTTGAAATAAAACCCCATATAATAGAAGTTGCAATTGTTTTAAAACACAAAATTAATTGCTAATGAGTGCTAAGTGGTATTAAGGGTAGTACGAGATTGGTCATAAGTGAGTGACATTGAACTATAAGAAATTTGATTTCTCATTTCATTTTTTTGTAAGTTTGTATTATTAACTCAATTACGATTAATTGAAATAATCTCATAATAGCCAACAAAGCATGAGATATGCTCTATCTTTTATCTTCTTGTATGCATTAAATGAATGTATAAATGTGATATGTATTTTTTGGAATAAAATACAATGTAAAAACATTCAACAAGTAGTTGAAAAATCAAATACCGATACAAGTGACTTTGAATTCATATGGGACAGGTCTCATTGTCACTTGCAAACAAAATTCAAATAATGTAGTGTGATACAATTTTATGAGAAAATGTTAAGTGATGTGTGGTCCAAATATGGAAATATGTACGAAGAATCAAATATATTGCTAATAGATACATCAAAGCTTACTTCTCAATTCCCCGGATACCGGTCAAATTGTATCTTAACAAAGGCTTATATAGGACATGAACCTGATACTTGGCTTGTCCAAATTATATTCCCCCTTTTTAAGACACTTCATCGTATCAAAGAGAAACGCAACTACATTCGAATGTTCAATAGAACATTGAGTTCTTTATAGTAGGTGAAGATATTAATTTTTAGAAATTTGTTAACGCGTACATTGCAATATTTCAATACAAGTTGGACACATTTTTTGATGAATTAATTTGTATGTTTTTAAAACTTTTATAGATAGATGAGAATTAACAATAATATTTAAATACATCTATTAATATTATTTATGATTGCCTTTAGTTTGACATTTTTTTGCATCATACCCCACTTGATTTCCCCATTCAAAATATTTTTTTAATTTGCGTTCTTAAATCAAATATTTGTAATTAAAATCATCTCATAAAAGCCAACAAGGAACGCACAAAGTTTTGTAAATGTGTATTCTTAAGTTAATAGTTTATAATTGCAATAATCTCATATAAGCCAACAAGGCATGAAATAAATTATTATCAATGCAGTATGTAATTTTTGAAATAAAGCCCCATATAATTAAAGTTGCAATTGTTTAAAAACACAAAATTTATTGCTAATGAGTGCTAAGTGGTATTAAGGGTAGTACGTGATTGGTCATAAGTGAGTGACATTGAACTATAAGAAATTTGATTTCTCAATTCATTTTTTTGTAAGTTTGTATTACTAACTCAATTATGATTAACTGAAATAATCTCTTACAGGCCAACAAAGCACGAGATATGTTCTATCTTTTATCTTCTTATATGCATTAAATGAATGTATAAATGTGGTATGTAATTTTTGGAATAAAATACAATGTAAAACCATATAATTAATTGATAATGAGTACTAAGTGGACTATTTAGACTCATTCGATATGTGCCATAAATAAATTCAAAAGAGCATGGGGTCATATATAAAGTTCAACTAAAAGATTTGAAAAATATGTTTCAACATCTATTTCTTCGACATTTAAAAATCTTATCATTTTCTTTGCCTTTTGGTGAAAGTAATTCTCGGCCATGATTTCTTAATTCGATTTCTTCACACTTTCATTGTGTATGTATAATGTTGTACCTAACAACTATCCCAATTTTGACGAATTTATAGTTATTATTTGGTTTGACATCAATACATTTCTTATAATTTATTTTATTTTAATTTAATATTGTGATTTCCTTCCAATCATGCTATATTATAATATGTTATTTAACAATAAAAATATTTAATATGATACTTTGTTCACTTCAAATATAGATAGAGATCTTCTTGTAATAAAACATGCAATTATGTGTGTAACTTAACTTCATTAATCCTACATTTTATATCTTCATGAATATTTTTTCTCACGATTCAACAAATTACAGATTTTCATATACTCCTCCTAATTTATGGCATACCGAACTAGTTATTAATGATATAACATTTCATTTTTTATGATTGTATATTAAAAACACTTGGAGTAAATAAAATTTGTGATCAATAAAAACATTCTTTCTAGGATTAGTTTTTCCAATTTTAATGGAATATTTCTTTAATGCATAATTTTTACAAATTAAATGAAATAAATAAAATGTTTACAAAAAAATTCAATGTCATAGAAGTCCTTGTAATAGAATTTTTCTAGATTTCTTGAAATAGGTGTTCTTGTATATTCTTTTAACCTATGTAAGCAAATAATGGAGTCTTTAGTCCCTCCTCAATAATGGAGTCTTCTTGTTAAAGCCTCCAAGAAGAAAACAAGAAAAGAGAAATAATATTGAAAAATCATGCTAAACAATAAGGGGAAATAAGAGGAATCAACACCTTAAGAGGATAGCCCTCATAAAATAAAACCTCTCCTCCATAACACACATGAGGAAGGAAAAACCCTAGTTAGGAACCCTAAGAGAAGAAGCAAGGAGGATAAAAGAGGTAGAGATGAAGAAAGAATAGAGAAACAAATGAGGGATTAGGGTTGAGATCCATTTTATGGAGGAAATTCCCCTCATTCCAATTTAAAAAAATAAATGAGCTCACCTTCCTCTAGGTTAAGACAAGTGGAAAGAAACCCTCCCCTCCATAACACCCACATGGAAGGAAAAACCCTCGCTAGAAACCCTAAGACAAGAATAAAGGAGGATAAAGGAGGAGGAGATCAAGAAAGAAAAGAGAAAAAATGAGGGATTAGGGTTGGGATCCATTTTATGGAGAAAATTCCCCTCATTCCAATTTAAAAAAATAAATGACCTCACTCTCCTCCGAATTAAGACAAGTGGCATGTTTCTGAGCTATTAATTTTATTTGAATTGTTTTTTCCCTCTTCAAATTAAGTAAATTTTTAATTTAGTGATTATCCTTATGATTAAATATTAATGGATTTTATAAAGATAGGAGAGATTAATGATTTTAAACTAACAATGTCATTTGGGTGTAGCTTGGATGGTTGGGTGGAATGATTGTTACCCTCCCCATCCATGATCAATTCTCACAAGTGACATGCTAAGCTCTTAAATGAGCATATTGTTGTATTAGCCTTGAGTCTATGTTATTCGTTTTATAGTTTATGCTACTCAAATAGCAATGAAGGTGATTCCTTTCATGGGAGATAATTGTTGACCAATATTCATGTTCCTTTAAATTGTCAATGCTCTTGGTTCACAATAATATTTTTAAGGAGTGGATCTCCATGTGCTTAAGCACATTTTGTTAACTAATTCACACATTGAATTTGATTATATGAAACCAAATTTTGGATTAGTTAATGTTGGAATCTATATCATTTTCCTTATACTTAAGTGCACATAGGAAACGAATTAAGTAGTTAAGGTGAGATTCAAATCTATTACCCACAATAGGGTTTATTGTTGAAGGAAACTAATAATTATTAATGTTGATTTATATGTTCCCAGTTTAACTAGGTGAACAAATTCCCCTTCCTATTGATAAGTAATTTACAAGATTATACAAGAATAGTTAAATTATCTTGGTATTGCCTTATGCCTATGCATGGCATGACATTTGATATACATGATCATGAATATTACACAAGAACTCTAAACTTCACATCAATTTGCCTAGAAGGAAACATGCATGGCATGCAAACATAGAATAAAAGTGTTATAAGAGATTGAACAAATTCTAACCATAACTAAGTCATTTGATGTCAAAATGAGGTGGATGAGGTGTCATTGGAAAGATATTAGAACCAAGTATAGCATGGAACCACTAAATTTCTAATTTAGAGTCTATCGATAGTATTTTTTAAACCCTGAACTACTGTCATCAAATTGGTTTTTAAAAGAGCTCCTAGAAATGCGAATAATCATTTGCCATAATCATGAATTGAAACTAGGTAGGTATCAGACTAATCCATATTGCCAATTGGCTTGAATTTTTCCTTCTGATTAGATTTTGAACATAATACAATCATGAAGTCATGATAGTCGAATTTGGCCATTTAGAAGTAGTGCGCTTTCCTCTCTTTGTAGATTAGGCAAATGAACTCACAATCAAGCAAGTAATGCATAGTTGGAAATCTTATTTAGGTATCTACAATGTGAAAGTTCTGTATTTTTCTCAAAATGAACGAAACCTTTTTTTTGCATGAATAATCATGCCCACTTGGAACCCATCCAGTTCAAACTAGCAAAAGGGGACAAAGTTAATTTTTTTTCAAACTGGGATTGTACGTCATGAAATCTAACTTGATAATCCTTGACATAGGAAATAATGATATGGGAGGGTTTCAAAAGTTTGAAATAATCCCAGGATGGCCTCCTCAAAGGAAAAATATTTTTCTCATGAAATGAGTCGAACGAAGTGGGATTGATCTTGATTGTGTGCCAACAAGATTCTATTGGACATTGTGGATTTAATGGCCATCATAAACATGTATCAAGTGTTGTAATAGGTTAGATAATATTAAAATTTTGGTGTTCAATCAACCCTACTAAGCCAAACCAATTGTAGGAGGCTTGACTAATCTACTAACCCAACCGATGAAATTATATTTTATTGAATCAAAATGAGTCTAATAATGACTAGCGATATGTTTTATGTGATTGATAAGTCACTAAATGTAAAAAGTAACCATATAATATGACCCACTGATACTCTATAATGGGGTAAGAATCATAATGAAGATGACTAGACTACCACTTTCTTTGACTGGTACCATATTTTAGAAAGTTTCTCGAGCCAACTTTCTTACCAACTTGGAAGAAATAAGCATTGAAAAACATCATGTTGAGATTTATGATATGGGCAATGTGAATTATTCAAATATTTATATGCCCTTCCTTTGTGCATCATTTTAACAGTAGAGGGTTTTTTATTACTCCATTTGTATATTTTTTCCATTTGTGGCTCCTCTTTATTCTTTCATTTTTCATCTCATGGATGCAAGAAGGAGGCTTGATCATCAATCACCTCTTTGTGATTACCTCCCTCACCAAGAAAATTTCCATCGACTATTTCAATCCTCCTTTTATAATATTCCCAAACACTCACACATTTTGGAGCTAGTGCAAAAGAGGGAGCTAAACCTATTGCTAAAACTGGTGCTAAACTCGATGCAAAAGAGGTAGCTAAACTAAGCACTAAAATCGGTGCTAAAAGTGACAATAAAAGTGCCATCCTATGAAATAGCACCACCTTTGCCTAGAGAATGAATAAAAATGCACTAATAAAGTCTCTAGATGCCAAAAAGAGAGCTAATCATAGGGTTTTGTTGTAGTGAGTTTCATCAAACAAAAACAATATAGGTTTGATTTTTGCAAGAAATGTCTAGTTTAACTTCCGATTATTTTGCTGGATTGAAAAGTGATAGTTCATTAATCCATACTTCATTTAACAAATATGTAAAACTAATCAAACTTGTTGTCAAACAATTTGTTGATCCTTTATTCCACGTCCCTTTACAAAGATGAAAAAAAAAGTAAATTTAATTACATCAAAGGCACTTTTTAAGGGGATGACATCTCTTTAAATTATTTCCCATACTTGTTGACATGTATCCCACCTACCAAACCAATATGTCCATTCCACTACCAATCTATATCTTGTCCATGTGACATGCCTATTGGAGGCCTACCGAGTGTTTTGTCAATGAGTTATTCAACTTCCACCCACATCTACTTGGCCTGAAAGAGGTGTAAGTGGGAAACACTTTAATAGGGATCTTTTAGGTTGTTGTTAAAAAACCCTAAGTTAAGTAACCCTCTCCAATAAAGCATTTGGGACAATGTAGAAGGAAAAAAGCAACCCTTATCAATTCCAAAATTTATCCCAAAATTTGCAAAAGTAATTACAAATATTCTTTAAATCATGATGAAATTACTTAATGAAAAAGTCAAATACAATTAAGGAAAAAGAATAATAAACAAGATATCAACTTCAATACTAAACTAATATGAACAAGAAACAACTACATTGCAACAAATTACGTGCCATAAGGAATGAAGATGTTTTGTTTAATTTAATATTGAATTTGGATCAACTTTATACACTATTAATGAGAAGTTGAAATATCACCCATCTAACAATTTTAGTCAATTGTGAAAAAACCTAGCAATTTATAATGCCTAGCTAGGAGTATACTTTATGCAACAGGACACAGACAATAAGCTCTATTAAGAACTTCATGGAGGAGGCTATAGGTGTTGAGGAACCTTCTCTAGTGGCATGGTCGGTCATATGATGATGTCGCATTCTATGCTGGAGGATTTAATTAATAATGTCTCCTAGATCTTAGCTACAAAGGGGGTGGAAACAATGGTTGGTCCAAACAACCATCCCAATATGGCACTTAGTGCGAGAATGTAGACATGAAGCGACCTATAAAGAGGTGTGAAAAGCATTGTGATGAGTGCTAGGACAACATTTCCTATGTTGTGAGGAAATGGGGAACTTGGAGAAGAGATTGGGAAATAAGTCAGGCTAGGGAGCTAAAAGTAATCTGAAGGTAGTTGGCGCGTATGAAAGCACATATTGTTAAGAATAAAGGAAAATTGGTCCTTTTGGAGGTATATGATAAATGCCTCAAAGAAAAACTAGATGAAGAAGAGACAAAGGTAAATGAACTACAAGATAAAGTCCATTACTTTACCAAGATTTGAAAAGTTATGAAATTTTATTGCACATGAAGCTGCAATTGGCTCACCCTAGGTGGTTTCAATGGAGGAAGATACAATGGAGCAAAACTTAGAGCATAAAGGACATCAAGATTGTTTATACATGGCTTCACTGACAGGTTAGAGAAGATATGAACATCATAAACAATTTAAGTTCATTGATATTATTTTTCATGTTTTGTAAATTTACTATTTTATTAGGACAATTTGTTCATCAATATTCTAGTCATAGAATATGTCTTAGAAATATTTTAGCTAGAGTTGGGCACTTTGAAGCCAACATTTTGGACTTGGGCGTTGGCCAATTTTTGAATGTAGTATGTTCTATCCCATTTACTTTCATGTTGTATATTGAGAAGGCATCAGTTTTTCTCTTTTATTAATATATAAAATATCAATTTATGTTAATAAAATATTGATAATTGTTAGTTACCAAAAATAATGTTTATAAATTGAAACGGACAAGAATACAATTGTAACATTATATGAGATGTGTCATGTGTGTTTTTTCCAAGAAAAAAAAACTCCCAAATAAGATATGCGATTCTATTTCTATATTTGGTCAACTGAATAGATATAACGGTTATGATACTTGCACTTGATGCATCTAATAAGTTATACCATTCGTTCCAACTTCCAAGCAAAAGAATATCTCATCGTCTTATTGATTTCTATATGTTGCCGATGTAGGTCTGATACAAGAAAAGACACAAGAATATCTCATCGTCTTATTGATTTCAACGGGTTATGCACAGGAACGACCGCTTACTGGAAGATATAAAATAGCCACGGATATATACACCCACATCTACATAGAAAATATTTAAGACTTTACACAAAAACATCTATTTGAATTTGTATACAATAGCGCATCTGAAGAGGTTTATTGGATCGAAGCCATGAGGATGTGTCAGAAGGTATAGCATGCAGTACTCAACAATTATGTTCAACGCTATGTGGTACTGTGAAGTGGAATGGGGTGTATGCATGTGGTTTTATTTGGGAGGTATTTTGGTTAACAAAGACATAAGTGCATGAATGAGAACCCGAAATGGATTCCAAAATATTAATCGTTTAATATTCAAAAAGCCACTAAAAATATGAACATAAATAAACTATGTAAATATGTAAATCTATAAAAAAATAAACTATGTAAATCTATAATGCAATCTAACAAAACCAAAAAATAGAAGCTTCACAACCTTGGAGCGACGAGCCTTGACCATACTAGATTGTGAGCTCGAATCTACTCCATAAAAATGCTAAAACTCGCTACAAAACCTCTTATTTTTTATTCATCATCACACAAAAATAAAGATTCTGACGTCAATTGAACTACAAAGATTTCAATCATGACAGTGAAGAAAATGGGCCCACCTTAACATCAGATCAAAGGAGGGCTAAATTACTGGATCAAAGCGCATTAAGAATCTGCAACACCCTACAATGATAGAATCTGGTCCAGGCCAAACTTGCATCCAAATTCTGGACCAGAGACTATTGAAGCAGAGGGTAGAGAAGAAAATGTAGGCAAAACAAAATTTGGACAAACAAGAAACATGAAGATAGCGAATATGTGTTGGAAGCTTGTTTTTCTTGGGACCGATGTATGTCACCCAAATTATGTTGGTTATTGGGAACGTTAAGTTGTAATTGAAGCACAATATGATGCATGGCCGTTAGCGAGTTTTAGAGAACTGTGTCACGCTATTTGTTTTTCCTCGCTTTAAAAGAATAAAATACAAATCCCTCCGTTGTAATTCATTTTCAGACCTGACAATGCATTGTTATGAGTATAACGCAAGATGGATATATATGATTCTGTTAAAAGCAATTGAGAAATAGTCAATTCGAATTGAAGTGCAATGCAAGTGGATTCTGCTGAAAATGGAATGTATATTCTACATAGTATGTTGACAAGCTTTATGAACAGCCATTCGAAAAATACCTTGTTGTTCAGGCCATACTATATATTCTACACAGTATGTTTACTAGATTTATGATTAAATGGATCACAAGTGTTCAATCGATCCTAGAGTTGATCCTAGAGTTTATGTACAGTATGAGCATGCCCATTTGGTCAATATATTAATTTGTCTTCAAACACTCAACAAGACTTCACTCCTCTTCGCTCTCTGCAAATTCATTGTTGGGCTAATAGTTTGCCTTAAAGCCTTCAAGGAGTGCTACTATTTGAGCTTTTTTCTGGCGCTTTGTATGTGATCTCAGGTATATGAAATCACATTGGATGTTGTGAAGGTAAGCCTGGTTGGAATCAATGGCTGATGCAGCCAGCGAAACGGAGAATGTGCTAGTAGTCTTAGTCAACGATGCCATGTGTTTATGCCATCTTGGAGCATTTCTTCCTTTATTTTGGCAAACTGAAAACCTCTTTTATGTCTTTGAACCCATAGGAGGAAATTCCCTCACAGGGAGATGCCAGTCAGCCCATGAGGCCGTACACAAAATGATTGAGGTTCGATTAATACTACCGCTATATACATGCGAGCAAATCATCGCCATATAACAGGCCCGTTAGTTAGTTGATGCTTGCGATTCGATATTGGTTTTGATCCTCTTTTTTTGAAATGATCAGGAGGATGTATTCTTGGATGTTTGGGAGATTTAGTATTATATGTTTTGGAAACCAATGCATGATGGTTACATACTATGCATCTCTCCATGATCATGCGACAGATAAACACTTTGTGCTTTTATCCGGTAGTGACAGTATTTGAAGCGATGATGCATTATGTTACTCAATTATGGTTTACACTCAATTAAACCTGATGGTACTCGGTGAGGGTGGGATTCTTTGATTGGCTACCCATTATTGAAAACAATCTTATTCTTCATTATTTATTAATAAATATCGGTCGATTTAGAAATCAGGCAAGTAAAATTCTTCATATTATCCCCAAAAAAATTGCATCTCGACTCTTTCCAACATGTCTCACCCTCAATTCCCCTTCTCCAACTTGGAGGTATACCATTTATAATAATTAATAATAATTTATAGCTAATTAAAATGCATAATGATCAATAATACTTTAGCTAATGTAAAAACTTAATTCACGCCCCAAAAATAAGTTGATTGATTATCGTTTCTACACGTTGAAGTTTTAAATATATCTAAATTTCAAACCAAATTCCACATATCCATATAGAGTTAACCATTGATGATCAATGCTGCCAACCAAATTAAAGAGTTCCTGCATGTCCCTACGAGTCCCAATCTATTCTAGTTGTAAGAGCTTTCTTGTCGTACGAAGTTATGGACCAACTAAAACTCAAACCAAATTCCATGGAGATTTAATTGCAACCAACTAACTTCAACACTGATTCTGAGGCCACCACGACTGGACTTCAAGTCGTTCTTGCAACCACAGTACTATTGGGTTTCTCTTTATTACGGTATGTCCCTTCAACCTATAGAAATGATAATTAATAATTTTATATGATAGTATATCAACTTTAATATTTACTAGCCTAGGCATCGATAGGTTACAAGTTAAGTGCTATGAACAGGTTATTTGTTACTTGTTCTACATGTTTAGTTGTAATAATCTATTGTCTATGCATCAACTACCCGTTACCTTCTTTAGTTAAATGGGTTGTCACAACCTGTAATCCATGCATGAGTTACTCACCTACTAGTTATATTTTATATTTTTTTTTATAATTGTTTATTTAGAATTTTGAATGACAACCATATAATCAATCTAGACTACACTTGTCCCATCCTCCTTCAATCTAGAAAAAAACATAGATGGTAGTCCACCACAAATTCTAAGATATAAACACCTATTGTGTAAATATATCTTAGAATTTGGGGTGGACTACTATCTATGATTTTCCTAGATTGGAAGAGGATGAGACAAGTATACTTTCTAGATTAGTTTTAGGGTCTTCATTCAAAATTCCAAATAAACAATTATATATATATATATAAAAGATGAGTTCAAAGTCCAATTCTTTTAATATATTTTTAATAGATAGCACCTATGTTTTTCTTAGATTACACTAGGATGAGACAAGTGTAATGTCCATATTTATTTTATGGTAGTCTAATGAGCAATTCGTGGTAAACAATCTGTTTAACTAGAAGAAGGCTAGTGATAACATTTAGCTCAGACATAGATAACCCGTGATTACAACTAGGCATGGAGAATAAGTAACATGTACCAATTAGATTTTGGGTTAGGTTTTAGGTCTATTTAAAAAAACCTAGGTAGACAAACCAAGAATCGATTGTGCCTCTAGCTGAGGTGCTTATTTCCTGCTCGAGAAGCCCTAATTGCAATGAAAGATCGTTGTACAAAAATTGCTTAAGAAGGTGAACACAGAACGTGGCTTTAGTCATTAACAATTTGAAACAATTATTAGATGTGTGTCAACCGGATATTTTTCGATAGTTTGAAAATGGAATTTGTGTCATACTATGTGGAGTTGCTGCAATCTAGGTGTTGATCGACAACCTACGGCTACTCGAGTTCTAGTCATGCTTGAGAATAAAGATCTGTTTGCAGAGAGACTTTGCAAATAAAGATAGGTTTACAGAGAGACTTTGAAGGCATTCGGAACCTTGCTAGAATTCATATGGCTCCAGTAATCTTTATGCCCCATGATATACCTATGCGAGGATAGTAGGCGAGGCAGACTGGTAATCTAAGCGAACTAAGAGGCCAACATTCTCATGTAACTATGCTTTGATTTATTGATTGCACATTTTCTTTCCTCTTTTTTTTATTTATGTTTATGTTACACAATATTATGGTTTTTTTAAGGCAATTTCACCTCCAACTTCTAACATGTTCCCTTCGAGCAATGTTTGAGCCTGCACAGGCTCTGAATTTGAAGTCGAAAATTTATAACATGGTTAATGAGTTTATATTCCTATTAGAAATAGTCGAACATGACCACGATTTTTGCCTCTTTCTTGATTTACACGATGCCAGATTTCAAATCATTTGTGCCCAAGATGATCCGTTTTGATTTTGTACTCTTTTAATGCAGATCCTCCTTCTTGCGTTAACATTTTCTTTTTAAAAATGTTGGAGGCTTCTCCTTAGATCCATTAACTTGCAGTTTTTATAACCACTTACCACTTGCAGTTGCTTTTATCTTTCTAACTGGGGCAAGAAGTTTGTAGTTTCAAATTTTTCGGTTTCTAAATATATTGTTATTGATATCAATACTAGCGACAACCACATTAATAATAATGTGTCTGGTATACGATAGGCGTATATTTAGCACATGAATAATGTTCTCTAATGTAGAATGTGCCAAATATACGCCTATCAGTGCATATGGGACAGATTATTATTAATGTGGTTGTTGCTAGTTACCAGTTGGAGCATACACATAGGATCAAAATAATATATTATTAAATACCATTTTTTAATATATGTTAAAGTATTCATAGCATAAAATTTATTCACGTTATTTTAATATTTACAATAAAAAGTTATAATAAATAATACACATATATATGGTGGATAAAGGTAATGTCAAATTTCTAATACTCTTTAATAACATTGGTTGGCTATTGTTTGTTATGTTTGGCTATCTTTGAGAAAGTTAAACCTTAGACAACCATAGTTGACTATGGTTTTACCATGGTTTATGTAGGTTTACTATGTTTACCATGGTTGACTAAGTTCAACCATAGGTAACCATGGTTGACTTTAGTTAAACAAGTTTGACTTTGGTTAACAATGATTGACTTTTGTGAATTGTTTACTATGTTTGACCATGGTTGAGAAAGTTATACCTTGGATAACCATAGTTGACTATGGTTTGGCCATGGTTTATGAAGATTGACTATGTTTACCATGGTTGACTAAGTTTAACCAAAGGTAACGATGTTTGACTCTTGTTTTCCCTTGTTTTTCTTTAATTAACCATGTTGGACTTTGGTAAGCATGGTTGACTTTTGTTAACCGTGGTTGGCTTTAGTGAACCATAGTTGACTATGATTGACATTGGTTAGCTAAGGTTAAGTGTGTTTGACCATTGTTGATGGGTGTGGAATGTTGGTTGATAATGTTTGACAATAGCTAACCATGGATGCCTATGTTTGAATTTGGTTAACCATCGATTAATTTAGTGAAGAATGTTTGATTATGTTTAACTAAGATTGACCATGTTTAAGTGTCTTTGATTATGGTTGATGTTGGGCATCAAATGATGGTTAAATAATTTTTACCATATTTCATCATGGTTTATTATTGTTTTACCATGGTTGACTTCAAGGATCCATGATTGACTTTGGCTAAGCATGGTTGAATATACTTCACCATATTTAACCATGGTGGACTTTATTGGACCATGTTTGACTTTGTTAAAAACATGTTTGACTTTAGTTAACCATGGTTGACTTTATTTAACCATAGTTGATTATGCTTCACATTGGTTAGCTAAGGTTAAGTATGTTTGACCATTTTGAAACTAGTTAACGCTAGTTGTCAAATGATGGTCACCATGTTAGAATATTGTTGATGAAGGTTAAGTATGTTTACCATTTTTTACTATGCTTAACCATAGGTAATCATGGTTGATTATTGTTGGAACATGGTTAATTTTAGTTAACAATGTTTGACTTTAGTTAACCATGGTTTACTTTGGTTAACCATAATTGACTTTAATGAACCATGGTTGACATTAGTGAGCCATAGTATACTATGGTTAACATTGCTTAGTTAAGGTCAAGTCATGATTGCCTATTATTTGACCAGGGTTGACTTTAGAGAATAGTTAACTATGGTTTGGCCATGGTTGATAAAGGTTGACTATGTTTACCATGGTTGAATATGTTTAACCATAGGTAATCATGGTTGACTATTGTTTCAACATGGTTAACTTTACTTAACCACATTGTCTGACTTTAGTTAACCATGGTTGAATTTGGTTAAACATGCTTGACTTTACTGAACCTTGGTTGACTTAATGGTTAACCATGGTTGAATTTAGTGAAACCTAGTTGACTTTAATGAACCATGTTTGAATTTAGTTAAACATGGTCTACTTTTGTGAGCGATAGTTTATTATCATTGTTATTGGTTACATAGGTTAAGTATGTTTGACCATCATTGAAATATTTAAAAATGGGTGTCAAATGATGGTCCACATGACAAATATTGTTTGACCATGTAAACGATATTAAGTATTATGGTTGACTTTGGTTAACCATGTTTGACTTTGGTTAACCATGTTTGACTTTAGTTAGCCATTGTTGATTTTTGGTGAAACATGCTTAACTATGGTTGACTTTGGGTAAGTGAGGTTGATCATGGACAATTATTTTTTACTAAGGTTAACCATATTTAACTATGGTTGACCCTAGTTTGAAAGTGATTGACTATGGTTGACCTTGGTAAAAAATAATTGTCTATGGTCAACCTCACTTATCCAAAGTCAACCATAATCAACCATGTTTCACCAAAAATCAACTATGGTTAACTTTAGTTAATCATGTTTGACTTTGGTTAACCATAGTTGACTTAGCTTAAACATGGTTGAATTTAATGAACCATAGTTGACTATTGTTAACCATGATTGACTTTAGTGAACCATAGTTTACTATGGTTGACATTAGTTAGGTAAGGTTAAGTTATGGACATTGGTTAGATAATGTTAAGTCATGGTTGATTGTTATTTGACCATGGTTGAATTTAGTTAACCATGTTTGACTTTGGTTAACTATGGAGGACTTTAGTTTTACCATAGTTCAACAATGGTTCACTTTAGTTAACAAGGGTTGACTTTAATGAACCATGTTTGACTTTAGTTATTCATGGTCAAATTTTGTGAACCATAGTTGTCTATCATTGTCATTGGTTAAGTAAGGTTAAGTATGTTTGACCATCATTGAAAATAGTTAACGACGGATGTCTAATGATGGTCACCATGATGAATATTGTTTGACCATGTAAATGACATTAAGAACCATGGTTGACTTTAGTTACCCATTGTTGACTTTTAGTGAAACATGCTTGATTATGGTTGACTTTGGGTAAGTGAGGTTGACCATGGACAAATTTTTTACCAAGGTCAAACATGTTTGACTATGGTTGAACCTAGGTTGAAAGTGATTGATTATGGTTTACCATGGTTCATTTTGTTTGATTATAGTCAACAATGGTTAACTATGGCAGAATATGGTAGACAATAGCTAACCATGGTTAACCATGTTTGACCATGTGTGACGATGTTTGAATGTTAGTAACCATGTTTCATTATGGTTGATTATTGCTTACTACGTTTGTCCATGTTTAAGAAAGTTAAACCTTGGGTGACCATAGTTTCCTATGGTTTATCCATGGTTGATGAAAGTTGACTATGTTTACCATGGTTAACTATGTTTTACCATAGGTAATCATGGTTGACTATTATTTTAACATGGTTAACTTTAATTAACCATGTTTGACTTTGGTTAACCATGGTTTACTTTAGTGAACCATGTTTGACTTTGGTTAACCATGGTTGACTTTAATGAACCATGTTTAACTTTAGTTAGCCATGGTTGACTTTAGTGAACCATAGTTTACTGTCATTAATATTGGTTAGGTAAGGTTAAGTATGATTGACCATCATAGAAAATACTTAACAATGCGTGTCGAATGATGGTCACCATGATGAATATTGTTTGACCATGTAGTTAACTTTCATGAACCATGGTTGACTTTGGCTAACCAGGTTTGAATTTAATTACCCATTGTTGTCTTTTGGTGAAACATGCTTGACTATGGTTGACTTTAGTTAAGTAAGGTTGGCCATCAACAATTATTATTGACCAAGTTTGAGCAGTGTTAACGATGTTTGACTATTTTTTACCATAGTTTAAAAGCAGTTGACTATCGTTGACCAAGGTTAACCATGTTTAACTATTGTTGACCGTAGTATAAATTAATTAATCAAATATTATTAATATTCATGTAATGTCCCCATCCCTCTTTCCGGCTAACGGGAGGGGACATTACTGAATCGTCGCCTCTGAATTTCACCCCATGGCCACAATTATGAATTTACACAACTAAAATGCATGTGCAGACATGAAAATAAAACACACTGCAGAATAAACTAAATCCACACATACAATATGCAATTTACAGGCATAATTATCACATGAATACAAATAAAATCATTGCACATCAAATACATAAGAATACTTTTCTTTAAACAAAGAAGATCCAAAAAACTAGTTGTGTAAGAGTGATTTTCCACCCAGCCATAGGCACTTTGTCCAGCATATACTCTTTCTACTGAGAGGCCACCCGCAAGCTGGCCTATGAGGCCAACAGGGAAAAGGAAACACCTACAGGCTTCTATCTCTCAGCGCAAAACCCATTATGCCTACTTTGCTTAGCCAAAAGCTCAACCAGAGCTCTATACGGGTCTCACAAAGCCATCATAGCCATGGAACTCCTTCCAAATTTCCAGCACAACACAAATAAGTCATTTCCCTTCATTGATCCATAGTTCCCTCGAAAAATCCAATCCTTACAGTTCTTACCAGTGTGTGCAATAAGAGTCCAACCTATTGTATGCTAATGGAGAACCTCCTGCAACATTAATCCATGGATTCTCAAGAATACAAAGGTATAAGAAATCAATGGTTAAATGTTCCTAGCTCTCCCAATCTCCATGCTCACCTACAACCATCTATTTTTCCTTCCAAAAAATGTAGCTCTCTTCAAATTCGAATTTTTGGGTGAAACACAGCCTTGTAATGGTCATGAACCGTAATGGAAAACTGTATGTAGTGTAGAAATCATGCAAGAGAGAATGATCAAAAGAGTGTTGAATCCAAGGATACAAGGTAATGGGGGGAATACAACTGACATATCTTCTGACCATAGAATAAATATGACTGTTGGCAGCTAACATAACTATCACAACCCCCATGCTTCAATAACTTCATGAAGTGATTTTTTCCACCAACCTCACATATGCATTCAATGATTGGATTTAATGCTCAAGAGAAGGTAATTGGCTTATTTAAGGAACATGAAATATTTTGGATGAGTTCTAAGGTTGACACTTGGAAACATAGGATTTGGTTTCCCCATAGACCCCCTTCCTCTTCCCCTCTGATGGAATCATATCCCCTCTAGTGCTCTTTACATATCCATCTTAGACCATTTTATTAATTTTCAACATAATATTTACATACATTTTTAATTGGAATGATAAGCCAATCATATGGTCCAAATAAAAATATATACATCATACATGCCTAGCCATTCACTAGTTGGGCCTAGTCCTTGAGCTCCACACTAGGAATCCATACTAGCATATTTACATCATTTACATAATTTTGATTAAATACATTCCAAGTCAAAATTGGGGGTATTACAATCTCTTCCCCCTTGGAATAACATCGTTCTCGGTGTTTGCTCAAAATCAGAACAAAAATGGGTATGCCTCTTTCATGGCATCCTCCAACTCCCACATAGCCTCATCAGGACCGAAGTGCTTCCATTGCACATTTACCTATCTTATGGCTTGGTTCCGAAGCAATATTACCTTCATGTCTAGGATTCATAGTGGCTCGGTTTGGAACTCTCCCTCAGGTTCCACCTGAATCACATCTCAATTAATCACATGGTTATGATCATGTACATATTTCTTAAGCAAATAAACAAAAAAAACATTATGAGCTATAGTGTTATCAGGAAATGCAATTCTATATGCAAATGGACCTATTCTTTCAAGCACTTCGAATGGCCCACAATATCTTGGTGACAATTGGCACAACTTCCAAGATTCAATGAACTCTTCCTTGGCCTCACTCTAAGGTAGCCATGATCTCCAACAAAGATTTCTCTATGCATTATATTCTTATTCGCATAGCTTTTCTGCCTATCTTGGGATGCCTTTAAATTCTGCCTAATGTTTGCAACCTCTTATTCCATTTCCTTAAGCAATTCTAGCCCAACCACAATTCTGTTCACTAGATTATCCAATGTCACTAGTGTCGTGCGCTTCCTTACATATAAAAATTCAAATGGACTGATGCCCAATGAAGCTTGATACCCATTGTTATATGTAAACTCTACCAAGCATATATAATCTTCCCAATTGGATGGTTTTTCCATCACATACATGTGAAGCATTTCCGCAAGAACCTGATTTACTCTTTCTGTTTGCCCATTTGTTTGTTGATGGTAGGCAATGCTAAAATTCAGCTATGTTCCTAAGTTCTGCAAGAACAATTTTCTAAAAATTTAAAGTAAATTTCCTATCTTTGTCTGAAATTATAGCCTTAGGAAATCCATGCAATATGAAAATTTCCTTCATGAAGATCCTTGCAATGGCATATTCTTTATACGTGGATTTAACTGGAATAAAGTGTGTTGATTTTGAAAATTTATCCACCACAACCATGATAGAATCATGTTGTCTCATAGTCATTAGCAATCCTTTAATAAAATCCATGGAAATTATTCCCCATTTCCATTATAGAATTGGAAAATGATGGAACAAACCTGTTGGGTGTTGATGCTCAACTTTCACTTGCTGGAACTTCATGCATTTAGATATATACTCAGCAATATCATTTTTTATCCCTGGCCAAAAACATTGCTTCTTGGTTGTAGCAATTTTTTTATGATATCCTAGGTGAGTAGAATATGACATTTTATGGATTTTATCCATAACAATTCTCCTCAAGTCTTACACATTTGGAATATAAATTCTATTTTTATAAATAAGAAATCCATCATCTTCCAAATGAAACCCTTCAGACCTCTTTTCAAAATTTTAATGCTGCAATTTATCTTTTAGTTGCATATACAATTCATCTTCAACAAAATAATTGACAATATGTTGTCTTACATCTTATTGGCAAGTTGTGATGGCGGCCACATGCATTTCATGCACCTTTCTGATGAGTGCATCAACTACTTTTATTTTCTTTTCATTTTATGTGTCTGATTTCAAAATCAAACTCACATAAAAATTCCAGCCATCTAGCTTGCCTTGCATTTAATGTTGGCTACTCAAATAAATATTTCAAACCACAATGGTTTGTGCTCAATTCAAATTTTATGCGCATTAAATAATGTATCCACATCTTTAAGGCATGAACTATGGATGCAAGTTCCAAATCATGTGTGGAATAATTATTTTCATGCTCTTTCAATTTTCTAGACGCATAACACACTACATGATTTTCTTGCATAAGAACTCCTCTAAGTCCTTGTTTATATGCATCTGTACACACAACAAATTCTTCTTTTTGGGTCTGCAATTTTCAGAATCGAAGCACTTGTGAGAAGCTTCTTCAATAACTGGAATCTTTTTTCACATTTAAGGGTCCATTCAAATTTTGTTCCCTTATTTTGAAAAGAAGTGATTTGGTGTGCAATCTTGGAGAATCCTCCAATAAACCTCATATAGTAACCAGCAAGACCCATAAAAGATCTTACATCTATCACATTCTCTGGAGTTGGACAATTCATAATGGCTTCAATATTTTCTGGATCCACCGATATTCCTTCCTCGAAAATAATGCGACCCAAATAATGGATTTTGTTTTTATAAAATCCACATTTGCTTAGATTTGCATACAATTTATGCTCCCTTAAAAATTGCAAAGTCATTCTTAAATTCTTTGCATGTTTTTCTTCATTCTTAGAGTAAATAAGAATGTCATCTAGGAAAACAAGAAAAAACTTGTCCAAATATTTGTGGAAAATGTTGTTCATGAGACAAAAGGTAGATGGTACATTAGTGAGACCAAATGGAACCACTACAAATTCATAGTGTCCATACCTTGTTCTAAATGTTTTCTTATGAATATCGTCTTCTTTGATTCTTACTTGATGGTAACCAGACCTTAAATCTATCTTTGAAAATAGTTTTGCCTCTCTCATTTGATAAAAAAAACCATCAATTCAAGGCAATGGGTACTTGTTTTTCATTGTCACTTTATTCAACTACCTATAATCAATACATAACCTGAGTGTAGCATCTTTCTTCTTTACAAATAGTGCATGTGTTCCTCATGGAGACACACTTGGCCTTATGTCCTTCTTTTCCAATAATTCTTGCAATTATATTTTCAGCTCCAATAGTTATGTTATACTCATTCTATAAGGTGTCTTAGACACTCATTCAGCTCCCGTCACAAGATCAATAGTGAAATCAATGTCCCTCTTAGAAGGAAGTCATGTCACTTCCTCAGGAAACACATCCTTGAATTCTTATAGCACATGATAGTCCTCAAATTTTGGAATTTTATTTTATGTTTTGTCCAATATATGGGTTGCATACAATTGACAGCCTTTCCTACAGAACTTCTTCAGCTGCATGGCTGAAATGTGCCTAATGGAAATTTTCTTTGTAAATCCTTTTACAACCCTTGGATTTCCTTCATCATCAATGCACTCAAAACTCTTGTTGTATTGGTCAAGTTTAACTCTATGTGATTCCAACCAATCCATCCCAATGAGAATGTCATATGAACCGAGTGGTAAAATATTTAGATCTGCACAAGTGGACAATCCACCCATTTCTAATAGACATTTATCCACCATTTTACTAATTTTTCTCTTGGTTCTTGTGGTTAGTTGAACCAACCATGACTCACTATGCTTGGTCCTCTTAAAAGCACAAATGTCAACAATTTTAGGATTGATATAACTGTGAGTAGATCCAGGGTCAATCAAAATAGAAATAGATTCATTGGCAATCTTACCTTCAACTTCAACCACAGTTGATTGATGATCTGCTTGGCGGTCCTCTAGTGCAACATGAATCCTATGGATAGTCCTTGCCACTTCACTCATAGTTTCATCCTCTTAGATGTTGTGAACTTGCTTTGCACTCCCATTCCAATGTGGACAATTTCTAAGCAAAGGGTCTTCTCCACATCCCTAAAATTGAAGTGGTTCTCTTGGCTCTCTTGGCTTGTCTCCCATCGTCCTAGCTGGATTTGTCACAACTTTTTGTGGCTTCCTTGGCTGATTTTTTAAATGAGGAGGCTTGAACCCCTTCTTCCTTTGCTCTAACTTCTCATTATTCATGTCCTTTCATGCCTTATGGAAATATGGATTGATTTTGGCTTGATCATAACAATAGTTATCCTTTCTTATGGTCTCATCTAGACTTTTCCATCCCTAATATACTTGACATACCTCATCAACTCCAAGAATTTATTTACGTATTCCTCCATAGTCATTTTACCCAATTTTAGAGCATGGAATTCTTTAATTTTTACATCATAATACCTATCAGAGAGGTACTTTTGCTTGAAGTATTTCTTGAATTGCTTCCACGCAATCTTCTTTTCATTGATCTTCTTCATTTTCCTAAGGTGATCCCACCATATAGATGCTCTCCCATTCAAATTGAAGACAACCACTCTTGCTTTCATATTTCCAGAGTAGCCTTGGACTTGGAAATATTTCATCCCAAGAAGCCAAGCTTTAGCTTCTTGACAAGATTTTATCTCACCATCAAAGGTAGGAGGTTTGGCATTCCTAAATTCTTCATTTGAATTGTTCTTTGAATACCTCTTCCCGTTCTTACTATGAGATGAAGATATCGATCCTTCAATGTAATCCTTAGACTCAAATGAGTCACTAGAAGATATTTCTGGAGTATATGATCTACCTCTAGAAACGTTTCTTGAACTATGGGAGCTCTTAAGAGAATGTATTCTTGAGCTACTTCCACTCTTCTTCTAATTTTCTGAGTGATGTCCAGACTTAATATTTCTCTGGATGTCTATTAGACTTTGGAGCATAGCTGCATTCAACTAATTATGCTCTTCTTGATCTCTAAGAAGCATCTCATTGTTTGCTCTATAACTCTATGTTGTATGCACAACAGATCCCATCTTAAACATAAGATGGGAGCCCCTTTTATTTCTTATTTGTTTGGATTTTTATTTTTTGTAATTCACCTTTGACTTTATCATTTTCCCAGATCTCTTATATTATTCAGACTGTTTCCATTTTTACTGATCTCTAGCTTGTATTTGCTTTTTGATTTATTTGAGTTGGTTTCATGATCTTGGTGGTTAAATTACCATGTTATCCTTCACATTCCTCACCTAGATTTGGTCTTCCTGGCATAAAAAGATTATTCGAGATGATGGATGGTTTTAATCTCCATTCTGGGATTTTGATTAATCTTATGATATTGCATTAGTGTGGTATTTGAACTTGATGGAGTTTTATTTTCATTTTTGCATGCCTAGAATCATAATATAAATATTGTAAATAATCTTAGTCTTTGGGTTTGTTTGTTTGTTTATATTAGTTTAATATTTTTAATGTTTAATTTGAGCTTATTTAAATCTTTGTAATATTCATGTTCATGCTTTGGCTTTCATTAAATTACCTTGTGTATTTTATTAAATCCATATATTTATACACAAATTGATTTTATGAAAAATAAAAAAACACACATGTTTTAGTGAGTTTTAATTTCTCTAATTTCCATGATTTTTTGTTTTATGATTATTTAGGAATTAGTGAGATTAAAGTTCAACATTCACCAATGTAAAATTAGTTTGATCATAGATCAATTTTTCCTTCTCAATAAGTTAATTTGATTTTGAAAATACAATTTCTATTTTTCCCTTTTGCAATTTAAAATGGTTTTCATTTATTATTATGCAAAAGGAAATATTATTATTCTTTTCTTGGTATTCTTGCAAAATAATTATGTTAGAAACCTATTTATGGAATTCATTAACTTTGCTATATAGGAGTGATTATTTTCCTATATAAGTAACTTGTTTCCAACATTTATTTTCTTAAGAATTAATTTGTAAATTGTTTTGATTTTTGCTTCTAGGTTTTATGTTTTAATGTTGTTTTCCAAATTTATTTATTTATTATTTTATTTTATTTATTTATTTATTTTTAGTTTGTTTATATTTCTAGATTTTTAATTTTTTCTCCATTGTTATTTTACTTTAATCTACTTCATTCAATATTAAAAAATTTACATTTTTTAAAGCCTCTACATAATTTTTTATGTATTTTTGCGAAATGTAGAACCTTTAATTTTAATTGTTAAAATTTCAACATTTCAGCTGCAATCTGCAATGCAGAATGCGGAACCTTTAATTTTAATTGTTAGATTTTGATGTTTCCGCAATTCACAATGAAGGTACAAATTTTCTCAATTAAGAAAAACATTTCCCCAATGTGGAATGTAGATTACAGAAGGGATAATAAAATGGTCATTTTTAAAATCATTTTCGATTTCCGCAATTCTTTCATTTCTGCATTCCGCAACCCGATTTTTCGAACCCTAAGCTTTTCTTATGCTATGTTTTAATTTAATTTTGGGTCCGTAAATATTGGTAATTTCATTTTTACTAGAGTTTTTTTTTTAATTTTGGTTTTGATTTTGTTTTCCGATTTCGATTTGCTTGAATGTATTTCTCAAATCCTGAGTTTCCTCTTGCACATTTGATTTCCAATATTTTGAGAATATGTATTTCTTTATTTTTGTTTCGTTTTATTCTTTTGGAAAATAATTAGTATAGGATAATAGATTTAATTGTTAGATCAATGGCCACAATTCACCCAAGAATGAAATCAACGGCTATTGAGTCTTAACTTCTAGGAGCAATATCTTGATATTTACGGATCCAAATCAAGCCCGAGATAGTTCGTTGGAAATATGGATGGATGGGGAATGGTTTGGGAAGATTATTTTTATCAATTGAATAGCTTAACAACCTCGAAAATATGTTTGAATAGTCAATTTCGGATTTGGATCAGATTTATCTACTTTCATTATATTTTGGTTTGCAAATGTATTTTTATTAACTTGGATTTATTTCATTAACTTTGGAATGATGTTTTAATTTCTCTTTTTAATTGTACAGTTGTGGATTTGGATTTGGAATGAGTCAAACTGAACAATTTACATCCCAAATTTGGAGCGGTCAGAACGTGCCAAGTGGAAAGCAGTGATCTTTGGATGTGATTTCTGGAGTGATGAAGATGAATCTGGAAAATATGAGACATGGGTTTTGTATAGAATATGCCCTATTATCTTACTATTGTACAAAATCCTCAGAAATTTCTTCATTTCAGGGATCTGACTAGTTTTTCAAAATGGAATTTCCCATATTTTTCTTATGGATGGATTTGCTAAATGCAACAACTCAGCTAGTTAGCTAAGAAATTGGGGAAACTGATCCTATCTTCTCCTGTTATTTATTTTGTATAAATACCTACCTTTTATGCTCTAAGGAGGGGGGGATCTTAGGAGAGACAAATTTCTTTCTTTTTCTGTAATATAAAATTGTTATGCATTTTTATGCATACAGTTTGTTATTCGGATCAGTGGATGGTACTCCAATTTTTCAGCAAGCTAGTTCATTGGATCTGGAGATCTTCTGTACGGTTTTCATCAATTCATTTATAAAATTGAATTTGGTTTGTTTTCTGCAATTTATTTTCAGAATATGTTTATTTTCATCTTATATTCACATTTTGTTGCCTATGTTTAGACCTTAGAAGTTATTTTCAATTGCAGCATGAATCATTTTCAATCTGTGATGAGCAGAGTTCTTGATTTGTCGTGATTTTGTTCATTGCATAACCTTTCATGTTTTCTAACACACCAATTGATATGAATCTGATTTGTCAACTTGATAATCAATTGAATGCTAATTAAAACTAATATTTTTCCCTTTTTCAATAATCAGTTTATGAAAAAAACATTTTTGTTTTCATTTTGCTAGTTATATTAGATGATTATTTTTATCATTTATCATAGATTGGAATATTGGCATGAATAGGTTATCAAAATCATATTTAATAAATTACACATTAAGTTAGGTTTGCATCTAGGATCTAGTTTCAGTCATGATTCAAAGTTTCCTCTTTGAGGAGCAACCATCGCTTAACGGCTAACAGAGCCGTAAAACCCGTCGGAGTTAGTTATACCAAACAAATTGAGGATAGGGTAATCCTTGAGTAGGATTATTTGAAGCCTTCGGCTGGGCTATCTCCCTTACATTGTTGCTTGGGGTAGGTCCAACACATCTGAGGCTTCAACACTCTGTAGATCCACTCTTAGGCTCCGCATGGTTTATGTAATGTCTGGGGGAGTCACTTGGTTTTTCCTACCATTGGATTTGGTCTCTTAATTCTCAATATGTATATTATCTCCCATTGCATCAGCCTCAACCTCATAAGGATCCTGCACATCATCCATGATAATGACCTTCTTGGCCCAACAAAGATCGGAGATTTCTGAACTGCACTGTAGTCATTGTTGACGCTTTAACAACCATTGATATGATTCTGAATTTACAAAAAGTGTTAATATAAACATTTTTTGTTATATTTATTACAAAATAAAAATCAATTTTCATATATTCCGAAAAATGCCCATATTGATTGTTTTTTTGTCAATTATGGCTATAGGCACTTTTCTGATCAAATTATAGAAGCATATGAATCACCAATTCATAATTTATCTTTCTAAAATTGTACCCCTTTGGACAAGATTTTCAATGACTATAAGCATGCCCAATCCTAATTTCTGAGCACAAAGTTACAGACCTTGAAAATTGTTAATTTCGCCCAAATTTTGCACTTTTCCTGTAGGTGCATTTAACCTCAGAGACCAACTTTAGCCACCTGTAGAAGGAAATTTATGGAGAACCGGAACAATTATTATATTGGCTTATATAATACATACAACCATGATTACTTAGCAATTTCTGGTTCTTTGATCTGATGCTCCCATCACTTACTATAAAATTCTGGAATTTACTACCTTTATGTTTCTCAACTTTCTTCCAGACTTAGAAAAAAAAATTGCAGTTCTATAATACACCTTCACACTCCAAATTATGACAAAATTTAAGCTTCTCTAATGGTCGCTTCTAAACCCCATATCGAACTTTTTTGATAAAAAGGAATGGGGGTCAAGGGGGCTTGCCCCCTTCCGGGCTCTTTTTTTTTTGTAAATAGTTCAATTCCATGCAATCTGGCGCATAAGAAAATATAATTTTCTACTGTTGTGGCAAGGTAATAACGTGGCCTGACACATCCCTCCTGAGGTGTTGGACATGTCCCACCTGTCACCTTGTGACACGACCATGTCACCTTTTGTCGGCCACCATGTCACCACGCTAGCATACCATTTGATCTTGAGCAGAGCACGTTGATGATTTTCCCCTTTACCACAAGCGGTAATGCACCCCTAGAAAACAGTTTTGGAAAACAGCCCTTGGGGAGGCATTATCAATCAAAAAGTGGCACGCGCCACAAGTGGTTTTGGACACAACGTGCCCCTTGGCCCAAATTAACCATTGTGTACTTCATCGACGCAATGAGTCACGACCATTGGTATTCCATTAGATATGAAGGTTAGATTTTCGCCTGCGTATAGATAATTGCCATGCACTTTCCCATGGCACGGTGTTCCACGGATGTCGATCTTCCTCTTCATCCAATGGCCAGATCTTCATCTGCCCACTACTAACCACCGCACAATTTTCCTATGCGTGATCAATTGTAACCGTTGATCTGCCCTATTACTCGACGGTCAGATCTTCATCCTCTCGCACTTCCTCTTGGGCATCCTTCAGCATGCGGGTCTGATGTGGAAAGTCCACATCATGGCCCCAGCTCATGTGGATCTTCCATGTCACCCATCCATATGGCATGGGTGGGGTCCACATAAAAGTTTTCCAAAAATTTTAAAATTTCAGATTTGTATGAAATTTTAATTCTTCAATAAGGGGATTGTTACCAAATTGATTATGGCCCCTTATTCGTCATTTAACAGAACTCGCCTTCCACATATACGTTTTCTGATTTATGCTTGTAATTTGCACATGCTCGTCCCCTACAGCTCTAGTATTGCAACCAGAAACTCTGATACCACTATGTAACGTCCCTATCCCTCTTTCTGGCCAATAGGAGGGTACATTACTAAATCGTGGCTTCTTAATTTCACCCCATGGCCACAATTATGAACTTATGCAACTAAAATGCATGTGCAGACATGAAAATAAAACACACAACAGAATCAACTAAATCCACACATACAAAATGCAATTTACAGGAATAATTATCACATGCATACAAATAAAATCATTGCACATCAAATACATAAGAATACTTATCTTTAAAAAAGAAGATCCAAGCAACTAGTTGTGTAAGAGTGATTTTCCACCCAGCCATAGGCACTATGTCCAGGATATACTCTTTCTATTGAGAGACCACCCTCAAGCTGAGCTGTGAGGCCACCAGAGAAAAGGAAACACCTACAAGATTCTATATCTCAGCCCACAACCCATTCTACCTACTTTGCTTAGCCAAAAGTTCAACCAGAGCTCTATAGGGGTCTCACTAAGCCATCACAGCCATGGCACTCCTTCCAATTTCCCCAAACAACACAAGCAAGGCATTTCCCTTCACTGATCCACAATTCCCTCGGGAAATCCAACCCTTACAGTGCTTACCAATGTCTGTAGTAAGAGTCCAACCTATTGTATGCTAATGGAGAACCTCTTGCAACATTAATCCATGACTTCTCAAGCATCCAAATGTAGTAGAACTCAATGGTTAAATTTTCCTATATTGTCCAACCTCCATGCTCACCTATAGCCATCTATTTTCCCTTCCAAGAAATGTAGCTCTCTATTCAAATCCTAATTTATAGGTTAAGCACAGTTTGGTAATGGTCATCAACAATAATGGAAAACTCTACATAGTGTAGAAATCATCCATGAGAGAATGATCAAAAGAGTGTTGAATCCAAGGATATGAGGTAAGGGGGGAATACAACTAACATAGCTTCTTACCATAGAAGAAATAGGACTGTTGATAGCTGACATAATTGTCACAACCCCCATGCTTCAATAACTACATGAAGTGATTTTTCCCACCAACCTCACATATGCATTCAATGATTGGATATAATGGTCAAGAGAAGGTAATTGGCTTATTTAAGGCATATGGAAGATTTGGTTTCCTCATAGGAACCCTTCATCTTCCCCTCTAGTGGAATCATAGCCCCCTCTAGTGCACTTTACACAACCATCTTAGATCATTTTATTATTTTTCAACATAATATTTACATACATTTCAAATTGGCATGATAAGGCAATCATATGGTCAAAATAAAAATATATACATCATACATGCCTAGCGATTCACTAGTTGGCCCTTGGCCTTGAGCTCCATTCTAGGAAACCATACTAGCATATTTACATCATTTACATAATTTTGATTAAATACATTCCAAGTCAAAATTGGGGGTGTTACAATTCACTGGTGAAAACATTAAGCTATATCTTAGTAAATTAAAATATATCTTAGTTATTATCACATTAGGACATTCATCAATGCTTATATCAAAGTACAATGTTCATCTTTGTTTTATTTTGGTTAGGTCACACTCCCAAAGGACTATTTTGGATTGTGGTGTTTATCATTGTTAAATTTGTAGAGAACTTCTAATTTTTCATGTATAGTTAATTTTAACCAAATTAAAAAATATAACATTAATAATAATAATAATAATGGTAAATTAATTATTCCTATGTAGCATATAATGATATTATCTTACAATTATAATTTAGACATTCATTTTTTAAAAACTTAAATACGAGATGTAACATTAGTTCAACATAGCAGTTAACACATAAGTAATGGTTAACTATGAATAATTATCATAATTCTTATGATTATATTATTATTAATATTATTAATGTAGTGTATACATTATAAAATATACAAAGAAATTATATTTAAACTTTTATTACTTAAAAATTTGATATAAAAAACATATTATCAATTTTTTTTTAAATATTTAGAAACATAAATATTATTATCATTAAAATATTAGTTTTGTGTACATTATTATTATCAAAATAGTAGTTTTGTCTATATTAGATGTTCACTAAGGAGATAGATGAAAGTAGATCTAAGTGAATAATGGTTAGGGTTTGGAGGAACTCTGGATACCTGGAAGGGAGGCTAATGGTGATTGGCGATCGGGACTTGGAGTCAAGCTGATCTTTTGGATCAGCCCAGTACCAACCAAGAGAAAAAAAGTGGGAATTGGTCTTTTTCTCCTGACATCGGTTTCCTTAGTTTTTTTCCTGTGGTTGCTAGGGTTTTCTCTTTGTTTTGCTTTGGTTTGATTATATTTCTGGATAGATCTCACTGTTTTAGTGGTTTTGATCTCCTCCCTGCTACATTTGGCATATTGGTGTTAGGTGCTTGTGATCCATTTTTTATTGGTTGGTGGTCGTTTAATTTATTCAAACCTTAACCTTTTTTTTCTATTTGTTATTTTTCTACATGAGTTGGGGTTTTCTTAAGTGTTTTTCAGCATACACGTGGTGTCATTTTCCATGGAATGTCCTTCAGTTCATGCTTCGGTGGCAGGGGACCACACTTGTACCTCTTCTCGGATGGAAGCTTTTCCCATCATCCTTGATTCGGGTAAGAATCCTTTTTGCAAAACTTCACCCTTGGCTTCCCCGACATTCCTTTCCACTCCTCTTAGATGTTCGAGTGATTTTGCTGGTAGAAGGCATAAATAGAGAACTGTGAAATCTAGGGATGGTCTTCATAGATATGTATTGGGCACTGATGTAGACCTTTGATCGTATGTAGATGTTGGCTACTCCAACACTTGTGGGTCGGGTGTAGTTTTATCTTCTAAACAAACTTGAGCTCTCAGAATGGGTAAATCGTCACTGGACTCTATTGTTGGATGTTGTTCCTTGTATCAACCTTTTGATGAAAGGATGGATCATTTTTATCTTCCTGCAAAAAATTCTTTGGATTTTTTTTTAAAGGAAGTTTTCTCTTACTAGGAAGGGTCCATCATTATGAAAAAATGGCATGCAGCTTTCAACCCTGCAAAGGAGAAACAAACTCGGAGACACCTCTGGATGTTGGCTCCTGGTTTAAACCCTTTGAGCTTTGGACGGAGAATATATTAAAGGGTATGACAAACACTATGGAAAAATTTATCAGAATTGACAACAATGCTCTGTATGGTGTGGAAAAAAAGGTAGCTAGGGTTATGGCAGAATTTTAAATGGGGATGGGTCTCCTGGCATAAATTGAACTTGTTTGGGGGAAGAGGGTTATTAGTCAAAATATTGGTTATTACAAGATACTGTTCCGTTGCTTCCATTGTCGATAGATTGGTCATGTGCGGGAAACTTTCCCTTCTTTTTTCCAATCGGTCTCTACAAGTTCTGAAGAGTTGGAAGATGTCGGTTCTAAGTATTTGCCTCCCCATTCTTCTGAGGTGGAGCATGCTACTGGTCTAGCGGAGACGGGTAAGTATTTTTTCTGGTTCTCCTACCCTTTATGATAATGTATCTAAAGGTGAACTTGATTTCTATCTTTCGATTGAAGAGTTATTAAACCATAGATTATCTTCTTCGGAAAATTTCCCTGGGGTTTTGGGTTTGGTTAACAAATTGAATCAAGCTTCAGTGAGTTAGGATAAGGGTATTGCTATGGATTGTCCTTCTAATGTTGTGTTACCAAATTTCACTGACTCACCTTTAGACCCTTTGTTGGACTTTAAATGGGGTGGTACTCCTTTTTCTCGTCTTAATAGGCCCTGTGAGCATCCTTTTTCTTCGAAACATGTTCCTTTGACGACTATTGAAACCCCTAAACACTTAACTTTACCCATTTCGGAGAAGGATGGGGAAATTCTGACAGAAAGTGGATACTCCCTAAAATCCTCTTATGATTTTATCACTCCTTTACATGCTTATTCAAAGAACCCCTATATGAATGTTGATGTTAAACCTGCTCACAACCTTCGTTTCCAAAACATGACAATTCAGGAAATAGAAAGGGTTCACATGCTTCCAAGGAGGTTGAATATTTTTCATGATATAAATTTGTTTCTGATAGGTTGAATGATTTAGATAAGGAGAATGTTTTGTGTGGTTCAACAAGGGCACTTAGAGTGATGAAGCCCATTGATATTAATGATTAATGTTAATTCTCTCTCTGAATATAAGGGGTTTGGGCAAGGTTGTCCGGATTAGGGCCTTATATAACCTTATCCCTGTTACTAATCCAGATATCATTTTGTTACAAGAGACTATCTATATGGACTCTTCTTTTATTTTAAAAGTGGCTAATATCTTGTCGGGTTGGGAACTGTCTTCTATAAGTTCTACTGGACTCTTTGGGGGTCTGCTTGTTGGATGGAATCCTAAACTCTTTAGTTTCAGTGCTTTTAGAACTAAGGGGGGTATTGTAACCTACCTAGAACTAAAGACATTTTATGTTTTGGAAAAACATTATCTTAAAATTTATTGTAAAGTTTTATGTTGTTGACCAAGGATGGTCAAAGATGACTATAATTGAATATTTTATTATTTAATAAATAAAAGAAGAGACACCTATCCAAAGAGGACTGTTGAAGAGTGTTCACTGACCCACTAGGAGGAATGATCTGGTGTAGAAGGAAAAAATGACAAATGGAAGCTACAACATTCAATTTCTAGCTGATGTAGGAGGCATCTTCCCTAAAATTGTGGTCATGTTCCCCAAGAAAGGAGGAACTGAGCAGGTGGCTCATTTAATTTAAAAATTGACCCAAAGACCTAAGCAAGCATATATCCATCGAATGAGCAGGATCCTCACACAATTACCTTGTGGATTTGCTACATACTGAAAAGTTAAGCACACAAGAGGGATTCGATGAGGGTAAAGCTAAAGTGAGATTTGCTGGAAGATTATTGCAAGTTTGATTGTTAAGTTAAACAGAGAACAGAACCAGTTTCTACACCTAGTCTTCGTCCCAGTGGTTCAGTGAACAGGCTCGGGGGTCCTAAAGCAAGGAACTTGGCTGCTTTCATGAGACGGTTGAGAGGAACATTATTCTTTTGGATTCAATTGCATCTTCAAGTTTTTACCATGTTTTATTATCATTTATTACTTAACTGTTTAAAGCAAATCAAATGTATGACATGCAATTATTTTTTGTTTAAAAGTCTTTTATGTTTCAATGCTGTAGAAAAGATAGTTATCATAATTTTCTATGATTGGTTATACTATGTATTTCTTACTAAACAGAAAGGTAGCATTAACTATTTAGATGAGCATTCGAATATACTGAGAATCTTAGTTTTTGTTTACCTGTACAATAGGAAAAACCTAAAACTCTATGTTCAAATATGATATGTACAGTAGTGTAGAAGCCGAAGGGATAGATTACTCATATAATATATTTATTACAGAATGGTAATATACATAATATATATATATACAATCTACTATTAATATTATTAAGTCAAATCTAGAACAGGTAGCTTTATAGAGTGAAAATATAAATAAAAACTTTTAACAAAAAGGCTCAAATATCAAATTCCGATTTCAGAGTATCATAGAATAAACAAATGTTTAGATATAACCTCATGTTCTACCTGTATGACTTATAAACATGTAGTATTCAATATAGGTACCAAACAATCATTATCGAAACACAACCATTTTATATAACTATACAAACGTACTCTCTGCTTATTCATTTATTGTTTGTTAGTATTATTTAAGTTATAACCAGGAGTAGGGAAATATAGCCATCATCGACAAGCTTGACAAAGGTTTATAGTATTTATCTTTGAAAATAAAATACAAAAAATTACAATCAGGGTTTTACCCTTAGATAAATACATCGAATCCCAAAACTGAGTTAACCATTCCAGTTTAAGCATTATCCTGATAACTTCATTCATAAATAAAAAATCAACAGGGTAAACAAGTTCATCGTTAGCGTCAATGGACATTCAATCTAAACATACAAATGCAGTTAGGTATTTTCCCAAAGTTTATAAAGAAATCCATTAAATAATATATCATATTTATCAATTTGGACGAAACCCCAACTAAGGGCATGAAGCCCGAAAACTTCTGAAATGCAGTATCGAAATACAGATTCATCACTATGGCTTACAAAACACCTAGTAAACCGAAATAACAGAATGCAGACAACTTTTAATTACAACAGAGTATACATATGCATTTCCACAGCTAGGGCTTTGCCTAGTTTGTTGTTTATATAAACAAAACATTGATGTATTTGTAACTTCAGAATGTATTTCATATATTTATATTGTATTCCTATAGAGATGTTATTATTCCTCTATACGGAAGTGTCGTCATTTATATTGTAAGTGTCGTAACTTATACTTGATGGGTTATTAGACCACCTTGATGGGGTCGGCCCTGTATAAGTCATGTGGGTTAAAGGATTATTAGACCACCCTATTAGGGGTCATCCCTATCAGCATTATGCTATGTGGTTAAGTTGAGGCTGACCTAGTAAAGGTTATTAGGCAAGTCAAGTCATGTAATAGAGTGCGGGAGGCACTCTATTTGATCATTCACTTCTCACTCACACATTCATTGGAGAGTGGTGCACTAGTGCAGGAGGAGAAGTTGCTGCTAGGAGGACTATATCTTGTACTTGGGTTGTATCATTGCTCTATCTATCTCTGAGGAAGTTGTGGGGTTTTTCACCTTCTTGGTTCTCCCTAGTGAAACTCCGTGTCTCTTGTGTGTTTGCATTATTGTGTCCATGATTGATATGCTGTAGATATGTTGAACATGTTATTGTTGACCAATGCGACCTCAGTCGACGGTGGTTCACCTCACTATCGACACATACCGCAGTCTCCCTGGGCACCAGCCAGGGCAAGTTTGAGCCCACCCAGCAACACCCGTAGAGCGGATGAGGTCTCACCCGAGGCGTCCAGGAAGAGCAAACAGAACCATGTTTCTACCGAGGGAGGAGGAAGAGTTGTGACAACACAGACTAACCCTATCGTGGTACTTAAACAAAAACCTTAAGCATTCAACAGAGAGTTATACCATATTACTGCATCGTAGCATTTATCATCACATAAAACATATTATATAATCACATCAGTTATCATCAAGACAATAGTAAGTAGACATTGCATCAAACAACATTCACACATTGCAACATTACACAAGGTTTGGGCCAAAACATCAATGTATTACTGTCGCAATCATAAACCAGAAGCAAAAACAAAGATCTCGCCCATAATTGGTCTTCTTCTTCTTCTCCATTCCTATCTATCTAACACTTACAACTCTCATGTATTTATAGGATTTTTCCCTTACCATATTTGTCCACTTACAAACGACTTCCTAACCGACACTATGGACAAATGACCAACTATCTAACTGACTTGGCCCAAATGACCCAAAAACCCACATACTATGGTACAACTGACTCAATATTACATAATATGTGGTCCAATTGACCCAAAAACGTGCCAACTGTGGTATTCTTTAACACAAAATACTCCTTTCACGCCCTCTTCCAGTGTGTCGCAGTGTTGGCGGTATCGCGACATTTCCCCATCAAACCGCCTGCCAACAGGCTCCCAACACAATCTTGTGGCTCACCCTTGAGCCACGTCAATTGCTGGACATAGTGCACGTCGAACTAAACTATGGTCCGGTAACTGTTCTTGCTATCTAGATCACGGGGTGTTGTCCCACTCCTTCTGCTACACTGATCGTCGACTCATTGTGCTGTATGTTCAATCCAAAATAGTCATCGCCTGACTTGCTTTCATGTACTTCTCAAACATCCTCGAGTCTCTTGAAAGGGTACTGACGGGAAGAAAAAGAGGATGAATAGTACCAAGATGCAAAATTATCAGATGACTCAGACACATCTGTTTCGCACTAGCAAACGGCCCACTACTAACCACCTCTTTGGTCAAGAAGAGCACGATCCTTCCAACAACTACTACGTACTTAAACATGTTGAATTGGACCTCAGCTCGGGCATAACACAGTGTAAGTGCACCCATCGTATCAAGGCTTTCAGGGACACTCGTCATTCGGGCTCGCAGGGCCCCTAGGGTGCTACCATGGGAAACGAAGTGAAGCATTTCTACAGCCTCATTGGAATTCCTCACAACTCAATTCTCAAATTGATCAAACAACATAACCACTCTATGTCAGAATGACTATTCTATAGCGAACTACCAGCTGCCTCGGCTACTTATAGCCGAACCATTCTCAGGTCACGACAGTGGGAATGATGCCCCACTACCTCGCAGCAGCAAGCGGGAACCCATCAACTAACGCAGCAGGTGGAGACCATGCTACCACCAAAGATCCCACATGTCGTCGTGTGAGAAACCTCCTTCCATCGTGCTGATCGTACCGGTCCAGCGTGCCATGTGCGAACATTCTGTCGTCATGTGGTAATCCGACCGAATCTCTGAGGTGCAAGCATGCATAGGGATGATGGGCATTAGTGACAAGATATTAGTGGACTAGGAGTCACAACGCTGCCCCATACCTCCCAAATCCTCTATAATCATCACAAAAATCCTTCACCAAAATCTACCGTCGGTCCTGGGCACAATACTGCCATCAGTCTCCAAACTGGTGGCACAAGCCTCCTTGCTTCCGCATACCTTCTTCTGTTGGTGCGCCATTGGCCACCAAGCAACTTGCAACACACACTTTTTCTTCTTCTTTTTTCCCGATGCGACTCAGGCATCACACTGTTCCAAGCCCGATCAATAGGGCTTCAATCTGTGACCATTTACCAGCTTGGGGAGCATCACCCCATCCAAATGCTGAAACTGAACCGCTCCTCCTGACATAATACTATTGATGCAATATGGACCCAGCCAATGCATGTGTAACTTGCCTGGATGTTTCATAAACTTGATGTCGTATATTAGCACCAAATCGCCTTACTGAAACTGTTTATTTTTTATGTGGCGATCATGCCATGCTTTCTGGCGATCCTTATCCACCCCTTGGTGAAAGCTAGTGATAAATCGATCCTCTTCCAGTTGCACCAATTGTGCTAGATGCTCATCTAATGCTGCAACATCATCCATGCTCGTAATAGCCGCAATTCGTAGACTTGGAACAATATACTCCATTGGCATAATTGCTTCCTTCCCATATACCAGTTTGAAAGGTGTCTGACTAGTCAACCTTTTACATGTGGTTCGATAGGCCCACAACACTGCTGGGATTTTCAGATCCCAGTCGTCGCAGTTCACATTGCACACCTTTGTCAACGCATGCTCCAATACCTTGTTAAATGCCTCCACCGTTCCATTCGCCTGTGGGTGATAGGGTGTACTCTTCTTACACTGTACCTGCAATTCCTCCATCAATGCACGGATAGTGCGATTCAGAAAGTGGTTTCCTTGATCACTCAACAATATCTTAGGGCAGCCAAATCGAGTGATAATATGATCAAACAAAAATTGAGCAGTTGTTGTGGCGGAGCAATCAACTACAGGTGCCGCCTCAGCCCATCGGGTCAAGTACTCTGTCGCCGTGACAATATACCATGCACCTGTGCATTTTCCTAGTGGACGAATCGGTCCTACAAAATCCACAACCCATTTTTCGAACGGTTGCAATGTCACTTGAGGTAGCAACAACATCTCATCGCGTCTGGATGGCTTTCCAGTTCGCTGACAAATGTCACAAGACCGCACATAGTCTGTTGCATCATTATGTAATGTGGGCCACCAAAGTCGTACACGCAGTATCTTTCGGGTAGTCGCCCGACCGTCATAGTGTCTGCCCGTAACTCCACCATGTGCCTCGGCCAATATCTATGCTTGCTCATGCGGCAAGACACATCTATGAAATATCTCATCAGTGCCCAATTTATACAACTCTCCCACGATTAGCTGAAAATCAACAGCCTTCACAACCAATTGCTTCTTCTGAGTAGTGGTAAAGTAAACAAGCACGGTGTCGGTCACTAGAAACTGAAGGATGTCATCAAAATACTGATCAGTAGCGGCAACTTGAAATAGTTGGGCATCCAGAAACCCATCTTCGATATTAGTCGGTTCCTCCCCTGTATCAATCCGTGACAGATGCTCGGGTCCAGCATTCAACCACCCTAGTTTCAAAATAACTTTGAAATCAAACTCATGAAACAACAGTAGCCAATGGCAGATCTTCCCCCCCAACACAGGCTTATTGACCAAGTATTTCAATGCAGAATGGTCAGTGAACATTTTAAAGTGGACACCCAACAAATAGTTCCTGAATTTCTGCAGTGCATAAACCATGGCCAAACCTTCGTGTCTTGTGGTAGTGTAATTGCGTTCTGCAGAGGACAGCTTCCGACTAGCAAAGGCAATAGGATGATCAATGTGGCCTTCTCCAGGTTGAGCCAACACAACACCTAGCTCAATCGATGAAGCATCAACATGAACATGGAATTCCTTACTCTAGTCCAGAAAGACCACGATCGGTGCCGACGCCATCTTCGCCTTGAGCGTTTTGAAACTATCCTGACATTCCGGGCTCCACTGGAATGTCGCGTCCTTCTTCAGCAACTTTTCCATAGGGGTAGTAATCGCAACATAACCCCTGATAAACTTGTGATAATATCCCATATGGCCCAAGATCGCGTGCAACTGTTTAACGGTGGTTGGCGGTTGCAACCCCAAAATGAGTGCAATCTTGGCTAGATCAACCAACAATCCCTACTTACACACGATATGACCCAACAATATCCCAAATGGTGCACAGAAAATACATTTCTTCAAGTTCAACGATATCTAGTGCTGTCAGCACTCAAGCATTAACCGTAGACTGGCCAGATGATCATGAATCAATCCATAAATGGTCCAATCATCCATATATACTTGCAAAAACTTTTGAATAAAATCTTTGAATGTGGAAACAACGACCCGGGAGAATATCGCAGGTGCATTCTTCAAACCAAACGGCCTTACCGTGTACTGAAAGCAACCCCATTCAGTAGCAAAATTTATCTTAATGCGAATCTGATGGTAGCCATAGAATCCATCAGTGAATGAGTACATCTTCTGGCCACCTACTCCTTCAAATATGTCATCAGTAAACGGGGTTGGAAAAGGGTCATGCAAACAAGCATCATTCAACTTTCGTAAGTCGACACAAATGCACACTTCGCCGGTTTTCTTGTCTTGCACCACCATAGTACTGATCCATTCGGATTCTTCCACAGGTTCGATAATACCAGCATCCAACATCCGATCAAGTTCCACCTTGACCTTCTCTTTATGTCACGGATTCAGCCGATAAGGTCACTGACGGACTAGCTTAGCATCTGGTTTCAATGGAATCCTCATCTGTCCTAAATCACCCAGGATCCCCGTCATTTCGAAAAACTTTGTGGGAAACACATCTTGAAAATCATGAAGTAACTCAGTAACCTTACTCATCAACTCATCGTCCCAATAATCCCCAACATTAGCAAACTTTGGAGTAGCCTCGGTGCCGATATTCATCTTGCGAAGCTATAATGGTTGACTGAACTGATTACTTGGCACAACAAGTGGGACCACATCGTGACTTCCTTCAGATTTGGGAATGTTAACATTTTGGGGATCATCATTGTCGTCCAGGCCACCACTGATGTTAAAGCACCCCATGAGAGACTGCATCTGACAATGTGTGTGCGGGTCGACAGGGTAGGCTGCCAGAACAACCTGAAATACCACGTCGCAGATGAGTTGTAGGGCGTTATGGACATCAGTGTTGGAATCTGCAAAAGTGAATGTGAGTGAAATAGATCGTCAACTCCCCCTATGTTGTAATGTCTTGGCACAACTCAGCTGCAGTATACCATGAGCGCGGTATCTCCTCCAAAGTATGGACAAAAGCATGGACCCATTCATCTCTGGGTCGCGCTACCCACAATTGTTGGCATTCCATCACATGATCACTGGGATCAGTCTGGCCATCGTACTTGCCAGTGTGATAAACCTTAGTGTCGCCGAACCGAACCATCATCAACCTTAGACACTATGACCAACTCTTAATGAATTTCTTATGTGTTTCCCACCAGCATGCTGGAATAGCCTTTAGTGCTCCCTCCAATGCCAACAATCATTGTGGTTCTGAGATGCGGTCTTCAAATTATGCTAAAAAGAAGTTTAGGCCAGGAAACCCCTCATAGACAGGCAGTGTGACCGTCTCTGTCGCAACCCGACATAAGGATTGCATAACTAAGACACATTTTCGGAATGGTACTTCATACATTCGGTTCTGCCAATGTTCTAAAGCATCATCAGAGTTGGAAGACGAAGAGCTCTCGCTGTGCCACTCCAACTCACCGTGGATGGTAGGGTGGATATAATCTTCAGAAATATTGAATGCATGGTCCCATCCAACGGTACCACCATCTTTGACAGGTTCAACGTATTGACGTCCTTTAGCCAGATCCAATGGGGCTATGACTCTGAAGTCATGATTCTCGAAGTTCATCATGCGCTTCTTGAAGTTGATTATAGCTCCACTATCGTTAGCCCATCCAATCCCCAAGAGCACCGGATAAGAGATTCCTCCCTCAACTACTTCAATAACATCAAAGTCGGCATAAGTCTTCATGCCCTCAATATTAATCATGAGCTGCAGAACTCGCCCAATGGGTGTTACCTTCGCATGGTTAGCCAACGGGAGTTGTACAGGAGACCAGCTCAATGGGTGAATCCCCATCTTCTGCCACACCTGCTTGATTAAGATGTTAACATCCGAACCAAGGTCAAGAATCATAGAGTCAACATCATAGTCACCAATCTGAATATTCATTCGCATCTCCTTGCCAGTCTTTCGTCGCTGTAGGTAGTTTACTGCAGACTCCTGCAGTCCTTTCGTAAATTGTTGTAACCAACCCTCAATCTCAACTAGGGAAATCGGGTCTCAAGCCAATAATAGACAATTTTCAAGAAACTTTTTCAATGTCTCCGATGGTGGCGACCAATCAGCGTTTGATGTAGTATCAAAGACAGGCAACATATTGCAAACAACATTTGTACCGTGGTCTTTCTCCAAGGTGCGACATGTCTCCAGGAATGTTTCCCGCTCTGTATCAATGTCAAAGGGTACCGTCTTCTAACTAGCCAACCGAATCAGTGGTCACGAACTATCTTCCCCAGTAGTCTTGCCTCCACGAGTGACAACAGCCACTGAAGCATCTCGTGGTCGCGGTTCTGCAGAAATGGTCGCAATATTTGCACCCTACGTCTGGTTCCGCTGCAGATTCCCTAGTTGATTGATATTTTGATTGGCGTTCGGTGGTGGTCGCGGGGGTTGGTTCTGTACTAGTTGCTATGCCGGATTCTGCACTGGTTGTTGTGGCTGGGCCTACTGCCATCGTGCAATCAACTGTGGACAATTCTCAATCGTATGATCATTACCAAAACAGAACGTACACTAATTCTATAGCAGTGGGAAGTCGCGCTCATAATGCCCCCATACCTCATAGTGGTAACATTGAACAGGTCCACGACTACCTCGTCCTTGTCCTCCACAACCAAATCCACCATCGTGTCCTCCTCAGTAGCCACCCTGCTGCTAGTACTGAGGTTGGTTACACTGTTGATGCACTGGTGCTGGTGGTACCCCTTGCCCTTGTGGTGCATACTGCGGTTGCTGTACATACTGTGGCTGTGGGGGAGTCATCTACATCGAGGTGTATTGCTGCATGAACTACTGCGGTTGTTGTTGTTGTGGTGAAAACTACATCTGCGGTTGTAGTAGCAGCTGGGCTACCTGCGATTGCAGTTGTGGTTGGTGCACGGTGTGCTGATCGTCCTTGACATAGAATGCATCACACACCCTCTCCTGCAGGAACCCATATGCACGGCAATATTTTTCATCGTGACCCACCGACTTGTAGAATGTGCAATAAATATTCCGCAGCGTTGTGACCATTTTCTACATATACGGGCAGTTATCATGACTATGCCCAAACATCTGACAAACGCGACACCATGGCATACTGTCGCCCTTCAACGGGTTTGGCGCACCTGACACCAAATAATTATGGAAATCCGAGAAATTGTCCTTCGTATTCCCTTCTCGTCGGCATCGCGTACACCACACTTCATCACGCTATTCCTTGTTCTTCTTTAGATCTTGCAATTGTATAGTCAGGTTAGTGAGCTGTGTCTGTATCTGCAACATCCTAGCTGCATTATCTCCAATCGGTGACGCTTCCAATCGCATTGCAATCTCTAGAGCTTCGCTAGGCATCGATATACTTTGCTGCATCAGCGGCAGCCGAATGTGGGGTAGCAGTGCCATAATGAACCATTCTTTATGTTGGACGGCACTCATATCAAAACTAACCTTTGCCATCAGTGTCTTGAATTGCTGGTTGAAATCCCATACCGTCTCATTGGGATACTGCTTAATTTCCTTCAATTCGGTAATATATTGAGCCTCCAACTTTGGCCTTCTGAACTCAGCAATCATCCCATCCCGGATCTCATCTAGTGACTTTTCTGGGGCCCCCGTAGGGACTAGAATAAACTTCATGAACCAATCTAATGCACAACCTCGCAGAGTCGTGGCTAACTGTCCTTTCTTAACATTGGCATCACTGATCTGTTTCATGGTCCAGACCACTTCACATAAAAACCAATACTGTTCTGGGTTATCTGTCGCACTTCCATGGAACAACGATAACTTAGCATCATTGCCCGTCATTTTGGGCTTTCGTCCTCCTGTCACTGTGCTACTGCCAATTAACTTCTTCGGAATTGACGAACTTGGTGGTGTCGAAGTGGTATTTCTTGTTGGTTGTGAGTCAGTGAGCAGAGGTGTGGGTACGTTGGTGTTGGGGTTTGGTCCTACCTCTATCCTAGGTGTAGCTTGGTCGTCCCTATCAGGACTATGAGGTCACTTCGTCCTGTGTGGTCTTCCTTCGCAATTTTGTTGTCCGATCGCAACAGGACCTTCTCCCGTCCTCTGCCTCTTCTCTTGTCAAAACCTTGCTCCTCCCCTCGTAAGACCACTTTCTTCCTCGGCTTTGCTCACAATCTCCTCATAGTCTGCTCCCATCTACCCTTTACCATTCCATATACCACCCCCCAGCAGTCGCGGTACCCACGGCATCTTCCCATAAGGCTGTCTACTGATCAAGGTGCATCTTCAATATACCCTTTTTGCATATTAGCATCTTAATCGACAGTTGGAGTGACAGTAGAAACCTTCCCCTTGGTCCTCAGAAGAAGTATGTTTCGGCTTCACTATACGATTTCTTCGTGTTGACCACAAATTCAGTGATATATCCCTCCAAGATGCTATCAAGCCAAACTTCGACAGCCCGCGATGCCTTATTATCGACTTCCTGCAGCTCCTGAATCAACTCCGAGTTCCAAGCCGTCGACTCACCACCCTATAAGTTCCTCTTTTGGAAGGTCAGCTTCGACAACCATTCGTATAGAATGATTGGGAATTCACAAAAAAACCATTCATGTGGACCGTCATGAATATATCTTCCCAGCCAGTGATCTACTATCAGTCGCACATTCCGACTTTCTTCTTCAGCAAACTCCTGCAGCTTCTGATTGAACCATTTCTATTTCTCCGGCTTCGTTAGGTGCCACAACATGACCTCCTTCTACTCTGCACACGGTCCTAGCAACGGAACCATTTCTTGACCAACGTGACCTCAGTCGACAGGGGTTCACCTCACGGTCGACACATACCGCAGTCTCCCTGGGCACCGGCCTGGGAAGGTTTGAGCCCACCCAGCAACACCCGCAGAGCGGATGAGGCCTCACCCGAGGCGTCCAGGAAGAGCAGATGGAACCATATTTCCTCCGAGGGAGGAGGAAGAGTTGTGGCAACATAGAATAACCCTATCGCGGTACTTTAAATAGAAACCTTAAGCATTCAATAGAGAGTTATACCATATTACTGCATCGCAACATTTATCATCACATAAAACATATTATATAATCACAGCAGTTATCATCAAGACAATAGTAAGCAGACATTGCATCAAACAACATTCACACATTGCAACATTACACAAGGTTCAGGCCAAAACATCATTGTATTACTATCGCAATCATATACCAGAAGCAAAAAAACAGATCTCGCCCATAATTGGTCTTCTTCTTCTTCTCCATTCCTATCTATCTAACACTTACAACTCTCATGTATTTATAAGCTTTTTCCCTTACCATATTTGTCCACTTACAAACGACTTCCTAACCAACACTATGGAAAAATGACCAACTATCTAACTGACTTGGCCCAAATGACCCAAAAACCTGCATACTGTGGTACAACTGACTCACTATTACATAATATGTGGTCCAATTGACCCAAAACCCACCAACTGCGGTATTCTTTAACACAAAATACTCGTTCCGCACCCTCTTCCGGTGTGTCGCAGCGTTGGCAGTATCACGACATTTCCTCATCAAACCGCCTACCAATAGTTATTCTCTCAGTTAAGATCCTAGATCAGATTGAAATTCTAAAAAAATAACATGGTATCAGAGCTAGCCTGAAAGAAGGCATGGTATGGCATTTATGACACTTGCACTTGTGAAGCTAGGGCTTGATATAGAAAAAACCAGTCATCATAGTACTTTCGCTATAAATTCATTTTGGTGAACTTTCAGGATCTGAAAATATTACAAGTCGAAGATAAGATCCCCGTGTACCTTGTTTCCGAAGGAGAGCCTCTAATTCGTTGTACTTTCATATTTATGATCTGTACAATATAGGGTTTTTGCCTCTTCCATATCTCAGTGATAAACAGGTGACCTAGGAAGAAAGGTCGCAACTTGGGATAGGAAGCTCCAAATGAAATTTTGTAAAAATTGGCAGGTATCGAACAAACTGCACTTTCACAGGTACGATTTTCAGAGGCTGAAATTGAACTAGTGACAAGTGGCACTCCGTACAAGTTCGCTCTCCTGTTTTATCCCATAAACAGGTCACGTTGCGACACTTGGAATAACTCTCTCTCAGAGCATCCATTTGAGGTCAGAGCTATGGAGTTGGAAAGTTAACAAGTCAGGCTACCATAGGTAGAAGTTTCAGACCCTGTAGATCCAAAATTTCTGAGTTACACCAGAAACAATCAGGTGCATATTTCTATCAAAAGAGAATTGGATTTTGAGCACCTTCATTCCTGGCTATGAGACTTTAGGGTTTCGGAGAAAGTTGGAATTTTTGTAATCGGAGACCACGAATGGATGCTCCTCATCAAAATTGAAATTTAGAGACCAAGATCAAATTTTTTGGTTTGGCAGAAGGCCGGGCTTGATCAAACCCTAGTTCGGGACTTTGATTGGAAAAGTGGAAAATTAGGGCTTCTAAAAAAATTGGAATTTTTGAATTCTGTGACCATGGCTGGAAGCTCCTTGGAAAAACCAAAGTTTAGAGCTTTGGATCAAACTACTTGGTTGGGTGAAGCTCCGGAAAACTCAAACCCCAATTCAGGGTCCTGCCCAGTGAATCCGGAAGATAGAAAAGCAAATTTGAGGGGTGAAACTTTGCAGTTTTCAAATTATGAGTATACCAGGTTGATCAGCTCATCAAGGTGCGTCTTTCTATCCTTTCAAAAGTTTGAAATTCAAAGTTCAGGGTTTCCATGAAAAACCCTAATCCAGCTCCAGATCCAGTTTCTGCAAATCAAGTGGATTGGGTTAATCCTAAGAGAGAATGGATTGGTCACCCTCATAAGTGAAGAAGTTCATGTTTCAGAGGGAGATGAGGCTAAGGCCTTACACAAGAATATTACAAGCAATCTCGACAGTTATGAATTATCCAGGAATGTTTTGAGATTTGTTCATGATTAAGTTTATGGTATGTTTGTCTTCATTAAGGTTAGTACAATCTTGATTAACTTTAGACTTTCCGTATCACCTTAATAAAATTATGAATGAAGATATTCATTGATTAGGGTTTTGCCACTTATGATTGTACTAATGCATTGTGGTGTTGTATGAGGTTGATGTTGTCCACTAACATGAAAGGTACATCAAGAAAGACAATCATGTTCTAGTTCAAGAACATATGACCATGGTGACATGAAGACAAAGATTCATCCATTGTCATGGATCACATAGAATCTCTACTTACAAGGTATGCATAATTTGGTTCTACAATGCTTAACCTATGAGATATGCAGGTTACTAGCACAAGTCATTGAAGAGAACACGAAGACATTGCTAGACATAACTAGCAAATATGATAACCAGCTATGTTTTTTCTATATCAAGTTAGAATCCTACCTTCTGTTAGGATCTTATACTGTTGTATGGTTGATAATGATTATTCATGAAGTTAGAAATGTAAGTAATCAAGGGTTTATGCATATTATGTATCTTACCTTGATTGATGATATGAATAACCAGAAAAGTCCTTTAGTCAAATAAGAATATGCATGAGTAAAAGAAGTATTCCCTGAAACCTTGAATACTAATGTTTATTATTTGTGTTTGAAATGATCATGACTATACATGTTTAAGATTATTGTGTTTTGATAGTATTGATATTATACTAATGAATGTATGAATGAGACCTTGAGGATAACACAATGATTATACTAGTAAGGATGCATAAGTGATCAAGGATGGATATAAGTTCAAGGACAGGTAATCCAGGAAGCAAAGATCAAGAGGGAGCACACTCCAGTAATTCCTGCAGGAAGCAAATATTGAGAGGGAGTCCACCCTACAAACCAAACAAAGATAAGTATTTGAATTGTCATTTCTTGCATATTTGTTTGTTTAAATAATATTGTTCAGTGATGTATATGCTTATGTTCCTAGACTTTGGGTGTGTATTATGCATATTAGAATAATTGCATTAATGAATAGTATACTATTAATATGCATGTGATGGGTAAGTGGCCTATGGCACTGTACAACATTCCATTGCTACTTATCTAGAATGAAACCTCTTTGCTGACATGTTGGGAGTTGTGCACACTCTTAACAATGTTCTGGTAGAGATTGGAAAGCATCTAGAAAGTTACGGGATACGGATAAATGTTGTATTGAAGCATTGGCTAAGATAATTGCATGACTATATGACATATTTATTTATGTGTAAGAATTTGTTCTGAAAACTATGAGATGTTTTCTAATCATGCAATTTAACTTGTTTTGTAGGAAAGAACGTATACCATCACCTACAAAAGAAGGACTACAACATTTGTTCAGCAACAAAGTTATCTATTGAAAATATTGAAGTTCCCAGGATTTGAGAAGAATGCCATGATCGAGGAGTACCAGTCGATCATGAAGAATGATGTTTGGGATGCAATCCCAAGACCTGAAGGGAAGTCTGTTGTGACTTCCAATGGGATCTATAAGATCAAGCATGCTGCATATGGTAGCATAGAAAAATACAAAGCGAGGTTTGTAGCTCGTGGGTTCTCTCAGAAAGAGGGGATAGACTATGAAGAGACTTTTGCTCCTGTAGCTAGACAAACTTCCATTAGATCAGTACTTGTCCTGGCTACAGTGATGAAATGGAAGATACACCAAATGGATGTCAAGATAGCTTTCTTGAATGGTGTAGTCGAAGAGGAAGTGTATGTGGAGTAGCCACTTGGTTTTGAGACACATGACAGGGAGTAGTATGTGTGCAGCTTGAAGAAATCCTTGTATGGCTTGAAGCAAGCTCCTAGGACTTGGTATGGTGTAGGATAGACAACTTTCTATCCATTTTGGGATTTACCAAGAGTAAAGCGGATTCCAACCTTTACTACAAGGTTGAGGAAGGAAATCCTATGATACTCTTATTGTATATGGATGACCTGTTTGTAACAGGTGAGGATAGATTGATTGCCGATACAAAGAGGAAGCTTGTTGTCGAGTTTGAGATGAAGGACTTGTATGATGCACTAATTTCTAGGTATGGAGGTGTGGCAGAGCACAGATGGAATATTCCTTGGACAAGGGAAGTATGCAGAAGAGATCCTGAAGAGGTTCGAGATGATGGATTGCAAGGCCATGGACAAACCTATGGCATCGAATCTGAAGCTTTTGTGTGATGCTTCATCTGAGCCGGTTGATGTCATGATGTATCCTCAGATGATTGGGTCCTTGATGTACCTGACGAATACGAGACCAGATATTTTCTTTGCAGTGAACGCATTGAGCCAGTTCCTGACGGATTCGAGAAGTGTTCACCTAGTTGCTGTAAAGCATATTATGAGATACCTGAAGGGTACAGTTGATTATGGGCTCAAGTATGATGCGAATCAAAATTTTAACCTGCAGGGTTATGTTTATTCGGACTGGGTAGGCAGTGTTGCAGATAGGAAGAGCACTTCTGGGTGCTGCTTTAGTATGGGATCAGGTGTGATCTCTTGGTTTAGTAGGAAGCAATCCTACGTATCACTGAGTACAGCCGAAGCAGAGTATGTTGCATCTTGTTTGGCTAGTTGTGAGGTAGTATGGCTCCGGAAGCTACTGTCTGAGTTATTTGATCTCCCACTGGAGGCTACTGGTATCTTTTGTGATAAACAGAGTTGTGTGAAGCTCTCTGAGAATCTGGTGTTCCACAACAGGTCAAAGCACATTGAGATCAAATATCACTATATCAGGGATATGGTGTAGAGAGGAGCAGTAAAGCTCCTGTATGTTGCGACAGATGAGTAGGTTGCGGATGTGTTGACGAAACCACTAGCGAGAGTGAAGTTTGAGTACTTCAGAGAGAGGCTTGGTGTTCTTCAGATTGACGATACTTCGAGGAAGAAGTGATGGAAACATTTCATGGATCCATTCCAAGCATGGTGAGAGGAGGATCCTTCCCATGGCTGTGGATGTAAGTGCTGGATGATGAGGATCAGGACGATGCTCCAGTTACTGCTATGTATATGCATCATGTTGGATGATGGATATGATCAGTTGGATCATGTATATGTATATGCATCATGTTGGATGTTGGATATGATTAGTTGGATCATGTATATGTATATGCATCATGTTGGATGCTGGATATGATCAGTTGGATCATGCATTTATGTATGTATTAGGTGGATACATTATATGATCAGTTGGATCATATATGATGATATGTATCAGGTGGATACATTATATGATCAGTTGGATCATGTATGATGATATGTATCAGGTGGATACATTATATCATCAGTTGGATCATGTATGATTATATGAATCAGGTGGATACATTGTATGATCAGGTGGATCATGTATGTGTATATGTATCAGGTGGATACATTGTATGATCAGTTGGATCATATATTTGTATATGTATCAGGTGGATACATGGTATGCATTAGGTGGATGCATTGTATGATCAGGATGATCATAGATGATGAGCTTCAGGATGTTGCTCCAGATGATATGCATCAGGATGATGCTATGATGATGATCAGGATGATCGTGTGATTATGTATATCAGGATGATGTATGGTGAGTATCAGGTTGATACTCTGTGGTCGTGGACAGGTTGTGCAGATAAGCATATAATAGAACCCTAGGAGATTTGCAGATGCTCTTGCTAGGTTTTACCGATGGCATATAATAGCTCCCTAGGAGGTTTGGCAAATGCTCTTGCTAGGTTTTTTTTTGGAAGGACATATAATAGCGCCCTGGGAGATTTACAGATACTCTTGCTAGGTTTTGTCGATGGCATATAATAGGTCCCTGGGAGATCTGGTAAATGCTCTTGCTAGGTTTTTCCCGTGGCATATAATAACTCCCTGGGAGATCCTGCAGGTTGTGCTAGGCACGTAATCAGTCTTGGGATGCTCTTGCTAGGTTTTTCCGGTTGCATATAATTTCTCCCTGGGATATTTACAGATACTCTTGCTAGGTTTTTCCTATGGCATATAATATCTCCCTGGGAGATCTGTCAAATGCTCTTGCTAGGTTTTGCTTGGTCACATGTAATAGCTCCCTGGGAGATCTTACAGGTTGTGTTGGGCACGTAATCAGTCCTGGGATGCTCTTGATAGGTTTTTCCAGTTGCATATAACTTCTCTCTGGGATATTTGTAGATACTCTTGCTAGGTTTTTCCTATGGCATATAATAGCTCCCTGGGAGATCTATCAAATGATCTTGCTAGGTTTTGCTTGGTCACATGTAATAGCTCCCTGGTAGATCTTGCAGGTTGTGTTGGGCATGTAATCAGTCCTGAGATGCTCTTGATAGGTTTTATTGATGCACGTAATGAGTCCTGAGGATCCAAAGTATGACCAGTGATGATGAAGACCTACAGGTGGTGGGCCTACATCCAGCATGAAAAAGGGTTGGTTATGTAGAACTTCCTATGATGAGCATATTAGAGATTGATTGAGATAGCAACAGCAGAGACGATGACAATGATTCGATGACGATGATCCAGTTATGATGATCTAGAGAAGAAGAATTGTGCTAGCAAATTTGTGTTGAGAAAGACCTTCTTAGTTAAGAGGGAGTGTTGATGTATTTGTAACTTCAGAATGTATTTCATAGATGTATATTGTCATCCTATATAGATGTTATTATTCCTCTACACAGAAGTGTCATCATTTATATTGTAAGTGTTGTAACTTATACTTGATGGGTTATTAGATCACCTTGATGGGGTCGGTCCTATATAAGTCATGTGGGTTAAAGGGTTATTATACCACCCTATTGGGGGTGGACCCTGTCAGCATTATGCTATGTGGTTAAGTTGAGGCCAACCTAGTAAAGGTTATTAGGCAATTCAAGTCATGTATAAATAGAGTGCGGGAGGCACTCTATTTCATCATTCACTTCTCACTCACACACTGATTGGAGAGTGGCACACTAGTGGAGGAGGAGAAGTTGCTTCTAGGAGGACTATCTCTTGTGCTTGGGTTGTATCATTGCTCTATCTATCTTTGAGGAAGTTGCGGGGTTTTTCACCTTCTTGGTTTTCCCCGGTGAAACTCTGTGTCTCTTGTGTGGTTGCATTATTGTGTCCATGATTGATATGATATAGATATGATGTACATGTTATTCTCTTAGTTAAGATCCTAGATTAGATTGAAATTCTGAAAAACTAACACCAAACGAATTCTTATACAGAGAATCCACTCCAACAGTGAGGACATTTCCCATTATTCGTATCAATCTCCATTAATGACAAACTCAAGTTCACTGTAAAATACCATACAAACAAAATCATTGTAACTTAATAGTTAAAGTTAAAATCTTTTACAAAGAAGCTAAAACAAAACCATTATATTATTTCATAATAACTGTTGGGTGAAATCCCAACTAAAGGCTTTTAAGCCTAGAAAATTTACAAAGTAAACATTGTATTTCGACTTTGTACATTTCGCCATTTTTTGTCTTCAAAGCAAAGTAAACCCTACAAAATTATCATTTACAGAAGGTAACAACATATTAACATCACAGGACCGGCCCAAAGCATCACAATAACATTGCAGCAAGGCAGGAAACGCTTGAACAGGGGTTCCAGGAAGGCCCGAAGCTTACCGAATCAATTTTTTCCAAACCCTAGATCTTCTATTATCCACTTCCAAGATTTAACTCTTAACCAAAGACTTAGAGTTAGCACGAATCCCTCCTGTCAATTACACAGAACACATTGCATTATAAATTATTCATATTTATAAATTAATTGAAATATTTATTCAAAAACAAAAGAATTTTACGCCGAACTTTACCTCTTTGTGAAAGTCCTTTCCAGGCCAAGAGCCAAGTTTCTCTCCTAGTGCAAACGAACAAAGAGAACATTGCAACTCTGGTTTTTCTTCTCATAACCTGAAACAAATAGCTACCTCAGCATGGAATCCTCTCACAACCATAAGGGTTGAGAGCTGGGCTCACCCAGATGCAAAATGAACAAAGGAATTTGATACAGCCCTTTTGCATTGAGATTTTAGGGTTTAAGCCAGCATGGCTCTCCACCCATGGCCTTCACGTGGCCTCATTAAACCTCATAGCTATAACCACTAAAATTTTAATTCGTAACCATACACTATAGTTCATGCATACATTTTAAAACTTCAACTTAATGCCACTAAAACACTTAGCTAGGATTTCGATATTCTAGAAATTTTTCACATATTTCAACTTTGGTTTAATGCCATAGATTGGCAGTTAGGATACCACTATTCCTATATTTGGTAATCCTTGATAACTCTTTTATAGTGCATTAAAACTCATAGTTAGGTTATCATTCCACCTTAGTGGACATTTTATTAATCTCCAATCCATTTTGATGTTAGTTGGAACCTTACCTGGAACAAGAATACCATTTCAACATGCATTAGCTTCACGAAAGCTAAGTAATCCCAGGGGAATCACAACAACACCCTTTCAAACAAAAAGAAGATAATCAACATCTCAAACATAAAAAATAAGGAATCATAATACGATGATCTTAGGATGTAGAATTATATTAATCATTAGTTAAACATCGATGTTAGCACAATAAGAGATCAAGTATTATATTCAATGCGAAAAGTACGTAAGGAATAATAAACGTCGATTTTGTAATTTGAAGATAAATAAGTTAAACTTACACTTCATAAAAGTAATGTCATTGAATACAAGTATACATTCATGTAGATATTAAGATAAGAAGTGAAACTTAAGCATATTTCTAGATCTTTTGGGTAGTTATACCTTATACGATTTTTTTTTTTTTATGGCTTTTTTAGTTGTCACATGTGGTATCAGAGCACTGTTGCAAACACTAGGTCTGAAAGTTGGCTCAACTCACGCATTCCATATAAAACAGGAAAACAAAATATACTGACTTATGTTTAAATTGTTTATGTATAGAAATATAAATTCTATTTTGCACGGAATGGAAGGAATAGAAGCATATGCCGAAGATGGAACCCATCACAGTCATGAACATGAAAATGTTAATAACGATAATATATGGGTGGAATTGAATAATGATATTAAATCAATGGGACTACTCCAAATTGTGAGGGACGTAAAAGTTGAAATACAAAATGTTAAGGAAGATAATGAAAGAATTCTGATGGCACAAAAAGAATTAAACCATGTATTGCTGAGTAAATTACATGATGAGGAAAATGATAAAATGAAAGAACTTGAATCTAAATATGGAACTTTACAAACGTAAAGGTCAAAAGTTAAAATTTTATGATAATGAAAGTAATTCTTCCATGGAAATTAATGTTAAGTCACATAGAAAGAAATATAAATATTCCAGTGAAAGTAGTGACAGTGACAACAACCCTAAAAAGAGAAAATATAAACCTTATGAAGAAATTTCAGGAGAGTTTAAAAAGATAAAACCACCAATGTTTAATGGTGAGGTAGAAAAAGGAGAAGAAGCCGAGTCATGGCTGTCCGGGATGAAAACGTATTTCCAAATTATAAGTACTCAGACAGGTTGAAGGCTAAAATGGCTATTTACAACTTAACTGGAAAAGATGATATTTGGTGGCAGGACATAAAAAGAGTGAAAAATATTAAGGAAAAGTATGTAACTTGGAGTACCTTTAAAAAAAATATTTTAAGAGGAAATTTTTGTCTGAACAATATTACGAGGAAAGGGGTAAGGAATTTTATGACTTGAAGCTAGGTTCAATGAATATGAAGGAATTAAGTAGTAAATTTTTAAGTTTATTACGATACGTACCTTATATCATTGACGAAAATCCCAAGATTCAAAGGTTCCTACGTTGCTTACCTCTTACCTTCAAGGAAAAAATTGAATATGATAATCCAAAAACCCTTGAAGAAGCAATGAGGAAGGCTAATTTCTATTATGAACAAAGCAGAAATAAAAGAGAAGTTATACCTAACTGGAAAGATAAAAGAACAAATAATTTTGAACAAAGAAGGAAGAGTTTTAAGTTCAACATAAATTTTGGAAATAATTCATGGAATTATGCTAAGAATAATTATCAAGGGACAAACTTTAAGGGTAATACACTGCAGAATTCTTCAGCAGTAAGGAACACAGACATACCTAATCCTTTTGCTAAAAATACTGAACAAAGAGAACCTGTAAAATGTTGGGAATGTCAAGGGCCTCATTATACAACAAATTGTCCTAATAGAAAAAGAAATCTCAGCAATGTGCATATAGTACAGGAAGAAGCAATTGTTGGTGACATAGAAAACGAGATGGCTAGAATTAATGCAGCATCGAAGAATCGACATGCTGATCACCAGACATCTATGGTGGAGATAGAAGGTATGATAAAGAACAAACCAATTTATATTTTGATCGATCCTTGTGCTAGTTTAAGCTATGTGTCACCTAGTATAACAGAAAGTTGTAATTTAAAGTTGAACAAGTTTGAAAAGTCTTGGATGGTATAGTTAGCTACAAGAACTAAAAGAAAGGTAGTTAGCTATGTTAAAGATTGTGAAATGTTTATGGGTCAATTCAAAACTCAAGTGAAATTGAATGTGTTACCTCTAGGATAATATGATGTTTTAATAGGTATGGATTGGCTAGAAAAACACAAAGTAGTTTTAAATTGCTTTGAGAAAACATTTACATGCTTAAATGAGAAAGGAGAAACTGTCGTAGTGAAAGGAATTCCTAGGAAAGTTTATGTTAGACAGATTTCAGCATTACAAATGAAAAAGGTTGTACGTAAAGGTTGTAAAGTTTTTGTTGTACATGTAATGAGTGATGAATGCTTGAATAAAGAACAATTAAAAATTGAAGACATACCAATCTTGAAATCATTTTCAGATGTATTCCCGGAAGAGATTCCAGGAGTACCTCTGAAAAGAGAATTGGATTTTACAATTGAATTGGTACCTAGAGAAGTGCCAAATTCAAAGGCACCTTACCGGATGAATATTCTCGATCTTAATGAATTAAAATTACAATTGAAGGAGTTAATAGATAAAAATTATATAAGACCGAGTGTATCTCCTTGGGGAGCACCTGTCATTTTTGTTGAAAAGAAAGATAGTACCTTACACCTATGTATAGATTATCGTCAGTTAAACAAGATGACAATTACAAATAGATATCCATTACCCCACATAGATGATCTATTTGATCAATTACGTGGGGAAACGATATTTTTAAAGATAGACTTGAGATCTGGATACCATCAAGTCAGAATTGAAGACAAAGACATATTTAAAACTACATTTAGAACCCACTACGGGCATTAAGAGTTTGTAGTTATGCCTTTTGGGCTAATGAATGCCCCAACAATTTTTATGTGCTTAATGAACAATGTCTTACATAAATATTTTGATAAATTCGTAATTGTTTTCATCGATGAGATACTGATTTATTCAAAAACAAATGAAGAACATGATGAACATTTGTAGATAATATTACAAGTTCTAAGAGAACATAAATTATATGCTAAATTTAGTAAATGTGAATTCTTTAAAAATAAGATATTATATTTAGGTCATGTGATATCCAAAGAAGGAATATCAGTTGACCCGGATAAAATAAGAGTGATAAATGAATGGCCTATCTCTAAGGACGTAACCGATGTACGATCATTTATGGGAATTACAAGTTATTACCAAAAATTCATAGAAGGATTTTCGAGAATTGCAAATCCTATAACATCCTTACAGAAAAAGAGAACGAAATTTGTATGGGATTTAAAATCTGAAGAAATATTTAAAAAGTTAAAAGAATTATTAACTACTGCACCAATCTTAAAAATAGCAGATCCAAACAAAGACTTCGTTGTATGCACTGATGCATGCAATGAAGGCTTAGGTGGAGTTTTAACTCAAGAAGGTCATGTAATAGCATATGAATCAAGAAAGTTAAAAATACATGAAAATGATTATGCTACCTATGGTTTAGAGTTGGATGTCGTAATTCATGATTTGAAAATGTCGCATCGTCATCTACTTGGTAGAAAATGTCACCTACCCAATTTTCTGAAAATTATTATTTTATTTGCAAAATACTTGATGTTAAATTTAATTACAAATTTTTGTAATTATGATCAATTTTGATCAAGTATGAATTTAATTACTAAATATTATTATTTAAATAAATTAATTAGGAGACAAACACCCAAGGGGACTGTTAAATGACTGTTCACTAACCCACTAGGACGAATGGAAGCTGTTGGAAGGTATGGGACAGATGGCAGCAATTTCACTTCACCACTAGCTGTTGGTTATGGGACAACTACCCCTAAAAATGTGGCATTATCCCCCAGGTGGTGGGAGTGGGAAGGTAGCTCATTTAACGACCCAGTAACATCTGAAAAGGCCTAGGAAGCGTACTTAAGGCAAACTCAAATTGGGCAGGTAGCCCTCACACAATATTTCTACAGGAATATTTCTTCATGTGCATCAGGTGATAACTGAGAGATTCGAATAGGGAGGCTAGTGGTGATTGCAAAGCATAAGTCTTCAAATCATTTGCTAAGGTGAACCAGAGGCATTGGAGCAGGTCTTTTGGACTGCTAGTTCTTGAAGATTCAACAGTTAGTGCTACTGCAAGTGGAGATCCTAAATTCCTAAGTTTCTTCCTCCTCGTGGTTCAGTGAACAGGCTCAGGGGTCCTAAGGTAGTACTTGACTGTTTTCAGGAATTGGTTGGGTGGAACAGTCTTCTTGGGCTGTTTGTTGCCCTACATAATTATCTAGGCTTTACAAATTTTCTACTTTATCTTACCTAATAGTTATGTTCTGTATATGTAGTAATCTCTGTTTTTTGTTTTCGAAAAAGAATCTATTTCTAAAATTGTTTAAAGTCTGGATGTTAAATTCTAATGATGATTTGGAATTGATAAAACAATATCTAAATTTTTCCACATGTTGTTTTGTGCATAATACTCTAGTGTAGATACACAAATTAAGAATAGATTAGAGGATAGGAAAATGCCACTAATTCGAATAGACAAGTGCAGTGATTGAATTATGTTTTCATTTTCTGCCCTATAATTAACAGAAGTAATTATTATATAGTATCTATTATAGTCTAGTAAATCAATGCATTTTAAAGCTCTATGCATTATATTTAGAAATCAATATTGTTGCTGAAATAACTAGAAGTGCTAGCTATGCTCACAAGTTACAAATCATAGTTAATATATATGTTCACACACACACTGTGGTTTTCATCACAAATTTTACTGACAGAATAAGTTCCTATAATCATACCAGTAGTATCAGAATTGTAAACATAGGAAATGCCAAACCTATTTTGTTTACACTTATCATTTCACATTACAATCACATGTATTATTCAAGCTAAGTATTGTATTTCCTACTATTTTACGAAATGTATATAGTATTAAAACATAGCATCGCATCAACAGTAAAATTTTAGATCACATTTATTCTTAGATAACCATATTCATAATCCATGGTATTATAAAACACATATTATATACTCATTCAAATTACAGTACAAACTCTAACTACTTTTAAGAGCTATTATCAAGTTAAACATAATTATTATCTTTCATTTTCAAACACGAAACTAGAACTTGGGCGTGGCCCTGTTCATTTCATTTTCAAAATAATTAGTTAATTTCGAAGACAAAACTTGAACTAGGATATGGCCCTATTCGTGTCCATTACAAACGAAATGATTACTATTTCAAAACATATATATTACAGAGTTATCATCCACAACGAGCATGTAGACCCTGGTCTAGTTCAACAATCACGATATCAACACACAGAAACCAACTCATAACACAGGCGAATTTCATAGAACGAAACGGTAATTTTATTATATTTGCCGACAAGAAAACATTGTAATCACAGATGAACGAGCCTTGGCTCTATTTCTTTCTCTTCTTTTCTCATAATATAAACCCCAGGACGTGCTCCAAGTTTAAAACAATGTTTTCCATAATCAAAATAATACTTTACATTTCCAACAAATTTCGCACAGGGTTATTTCCAAAAACTTTAAAATAGTGCAAAACAAGTCCAACAAAACCTCAGTATTGTCGAAGTATCATAACTCTCAGTTCGACAAGTTAAAAGACGTAGTATCATACATTTAAACGAAGGTCACAACCCTGTATAAGCATCACTCGAATAACAAGAGAATTTTTAAGTTTTCCAACTGACAGATGATGCCGAGGCATGGTGAAATACTGAAAACTCATCCTCCTGAAAACTCATCAACCATAGACGAAGGGCACCTACAAGGGTTTTAGACCCAGAGCTTACCAGGAATGGAAGTGCACCTTTCCAAACCCTTGCTCAACACAAGCTTCACAACCTGCAACTAACACGATACAGTGTTGAAGTTCAATAACAATTATTTTGTCAAATTTTTTTTAATCGAAGATTCAACAGAAGAAAACACTAAGTTTTTCGAAAGCATTTACCTTCTCGACGAGCGGCCAAGTTCTTGGCATTCACCAGAACAACAACGAGAGTTCTGCTGTGGATGAGACCAGTGCACTGTTATCATTTGCAAGATGGCGTGTTTTCACCCAATCTCTAAAAATATTAACTATAAACTATCAACTCGATGAAAACTCGAATCAGAGACACAGTCTTTCATTACAATGACATTACAAAGGATTAAAACCTGCAACTCCAACACTGAACTACAGGTCTCAAGGTCGAACCTCTTACAAACATTCTACCTAAAATTTTGGCAGCCTGTCGGCCACACAGACCAAAATAATAGCACAATAATTGACTTTCCAATCTCTTAAACCAAATCAATACCAAAAGTTAGGTTTGTAATCTAATGGTCCAAACTCATCACGATCATTGTTCATAAGTGTGCCAGCGAGTTTGCATTGGGTCGAACAACCCTTGCATTTAATGCTCTACCACTTCACATACATAACATTGCCACGATGGATCATGTTGGATCGTTTTACATCCACCTCGGAGGAGTATCAACTTACAACCATTACACAGTAGTATCAGAATTCACCATACAACGAATTTACATTACGTGGAGTGGTAACAATCCTTGTCACCTAGAGTTTTCATTTCAAGCTTTTAATGCAGGATCGATACTTGATCTCCATGACAGCTCAAGTGTTATGTCATATTAATGACCGTCAACTTGCCACCCTGTTGACATAAATTGCTTGTCAGAACCACTCATATGGACATCAAAACATTTACGTAGAACTTTATTAAACTCAAAACAATTTGTTTGCAATATATTAGTTCAAGCTCTAACTTATGATCATGATTTATGTATCAAGACTTAGGTCTAGCCATACATATATCAACTTCGAATTGCATATCATTTTGTTAACTTTTATATATATTTTGTAAATAGTTTGTAATGGTATGACTATTGTATAGGATACCAAACTATAAAGATTTATATGGTTGGTTTAATAACCATAGTTTCTCTATTATTTCATTTATAAAATTTAAAATGATAAATAAGATGATATAGGAGTTACACCTTGATGTTTAAACATGATAGATGAATAGTAACAAGCATAGGAACATGCCATGGCCAGATACTTCATACCCGAACTTTGATTTTCAATGCATTTGACGGTTGGCGATACTTTGCGACACCGATAACATACAAGTATTAATTATCTTAAGACAACGACCACAACCAAGTTAGATTTACATCTTTGGTTTACGTCATTATTCTCAACATTATAAACAAACAAGACATTGTCGAGAAACTAGGAAGTAGCACAAAACCATCATACCTATAGATACTTGTTTTGATAAAAGAATTCACAATTTTTCTATCTGATGATTGAATTGAATTACACACGTACTTTTAACTACATAGTTATTGAATCTTTTTACCTGTCATCTGCACATGGAATATTCAATTGCATTAGTGTTGTAGATAAGTAAACTCCAGGGTACCTCATAGGACACCCTTATGCATCAAAAGTCAAACTATCACTATCATTACGAAAGAAAAGTGTCACATCATATTTCTGATCTGTTAGTTTATTTGTCATCATAATTATGTTTACTAACTATTGTGTTAAATCTATCATTGTCATATTGCTGCTAGATAGAAATTAAAGCATGTTTAGTACTAACAACTTTAAAATTAATGTTGTCGTAATCACAATTATTATTTCCACAATTATAATTATCATAATTAATGCTGTTATCAACAATTTTAAATTTTTATGAAAATCGGGGATGTTACATGTGGTATCAGAGCTTAGATTCGAACTCTAGGCCTGAAAGAGGTCCAAAACACGCAACAAAAATTTGTATACGGAAGAAAATTGTACTAATTTGAAATTTTAATTATTATGTTATACAGAAATTATTTTCAGTTACAGGTATGGAGAACTCAGCTGAACAATTAGACAACAGATTTAGGCCAAACAGTCACAGCTCGGGACAACACTATGTAGCAGAAGGTCACGGTGAACTAAATAACAGTTCGACAGAACTGTTACGTGCTTTTCATGAATTAAAAGCAGAAATCAGATCTGTGAAACAAGACAATCAAAGAATTATGCAAGCACAAGAAAAGTTAAACCAAGTGTTGTTTGAATAGTGCCCAACTAAGGAGCAAGAGAAGGATAATGAAGATATTTAAAAAGTTGAGGATCTGCCTCATGCTGATAAAAACAAGAGAATGAAAATCAATAAGGTGAACAACAGTTCAACCTCATCAGGAGATGCTATTGAAACACGCAGAAAGAAACGTAACTACACTAGTGATAGCAGTGAAGGAGATTTCAAACCCAGAAGGAAAAATCATAAGGAATATGAGCAGATTTCTGGGGAGTTCAAAAAGATTAGACCTCTAACTTTCAATGGAGAAACTGAGAAGTGCGAGACAGCTGAAGCTTGGCTATCCAGTATGAAGAAATACTTCCAGATTTATAACTATTCAAAGTCTTTGAAGGCAAAAATGGCTATATATAACTTGACCGAAAAAGCAGACATTTGGTGGCAGGACATCAAAAGAGCAAAGGGCATCAAAGATAAAGATGTAAGCTGGAGTACCTTTAAATGATACTTTAAAAAGAAGTACTTGTTTGAACAGTACTATGAAGAAAAATCCAAAGAGTTCTACGATTTGAAGCTAGGAGGTATGAACATAAAGGAAATGAACAGTAAGTTTCTGAACTTACTAAGATATGTAACATACCTCATAGAAGAGAAACCAAAAATTCAAAGGTACTTGAGATGTTTACCTTTCAATATTAAGGACAGAATCGAGTATGACAGTCCTAATACCTTGGAAGAGGCAATGAGAAAGGAAATTTTCTGTTATGACACAAATCGGAAAAGAGAGGGAATGTCAAACTGGAAGAGTCATAAGCCCAACAACTTTGAGCAGAAACGGAAAAATTTTAGGTTCAGCTGAAATTCCGGGTTTCAAAAGAAAAATTTTCAAAATCGGAATTATCAAGGGAACAACTCCAGAACAATTCACAACAAAATTCTATAGCACCCAGAAATGCAACTAATAATACCAGAACCAGTGATCCAAAGGAACCTATCAAATGTTTTGAATTTCAAGGCCCCCATTATGCATCAGAATGTCCCTTGAGGAAGTGGAAAGCAAACAACATCAACTCTATACAGACTGAACCTACGGTTGGAGATGTGGTGAGGGAAATGCCCAGAATCAATGCAACACTTGACAACAGGAAAGCAGATCATCAAATCTCCATGGTAGAGATTGAAGGTTTGCTACATGATCATCCTGTTATTGTTTTAATCGATCTAGGTGCTAGCTTAAGTTATATATCACCAGACATTGTGGAAAGTCTTAAATTGAAAACTGAAAAGTTTAGTAAATCTTGGCTAGTTAGACTAGCAACTAGAACAAAGATAAAAGTATCATATTTTATAGAAAACTGTGTTTTGTCCATGAATCATTTACAAACACAAATCAAGTTGAATATTCTACCTTTAGGTTCTTATGATATTATAGTTGGGATGGACTGGTTAGAAACCCATCGTGTCATTCAAGACTGTTACGGAAAAAGTTTTACATGTTTAAATGACTAAGGGAAAACTGTAGAAATAAAAGGCATCCCAAGGAAGGTAACCCTTATACAGATTTCAACCATGCAAGTTAAGAGGGCAGTTAGGAAAGGATGCCAGATGTTTGCAGTAAACGTAGTGAATGACGCGTTTATGGGTAAAGAGAATAAACTGAAATTAGAGGACATACCTGTCCTAAAGGATTTTAAGGATGTATTTCTTGAGGATATTCCAGGGTTACCTCCTAAAAGAGATTTAGATTTTACCATAGAATTAATACCAGGAGCAGTACCAAATTCTAGAGCTCCATACAGAATGAACATACTGAAATTAAATGAATTAAAATCACAGTTGAAGGAATTGATTGATAAGAATTATATAAGACCCAACCTGTCTCCATGGGGAGCCCTTGTCATCTTTGTTAAGAAGAAAGATGGAACCCTAAGATTGTGTATAGATTATCGTCAGCCTAATAAGATGGCGATCAAGAATTGGTATCTGTTGCCCCGCATAGACGATCTATTTGATCAGCTACGTGGAGCAATGATATTTTCAAAGATTGATCTAAGATCAGGATATCATCAAGTACGGGTTAAGGATGAAGATATTTTCAAGACAACTTTCAGAACTCAGTATGGACATTACGAGTTCATAGTCATGCCATTTGGCTTGACTTATGCCCCAGCTATATTTATGTGTCTGATGAATAATATTCTACATAAATACTTAGACAAGTTTGCTATTGTGTTTATAGATGACATTTTAGTGTACTCAAAAAGTAAAGAAGAGCATGATGAACATTTACGTATTATCTTACATGTTCTAAGAGATCATCAACTATATCCCAAGTTTAGTAAGTGTGACTTTGGCAAAGACAATTCAGTATCTAGGACACATAATTTCGAAAGAAGGAATCTCGGTTGACCCCGACAAGATAAGGGCCATTAATGACTGGCTCGTTCCCAAGGATGTGTCGGATGTAAGATCATTTATGGGGATTACTGGATATTACAGAATTTTTATAGAAAAAATTTCAAAAATTGTCAACCCCATAACTTCCTTGCAGAAGAAAGGGAAGAAATTTGTGTGGGATCAGAAACGTTCTGACAGTTTTATGAAATGAAAGGAATTATTGACGACAGCACCTATCTTGAGGATAGCAGACCCCAACAAGGATTTTGTAGTTTGTACAGACGCATGCAATGACAGACTCGGTGGAGTCTTAACATAGGAAGGGCATGTGGTGGCATATGAATCTAGAAAGCTGAAAGTACATGAAAAGAACTACTCTACCTATGATTTAGAGTTATTGGTAGTAATTCATGCTTTAAAAATGTGGCATCACCACCTTATTTGCAGAAAATTTACATTATTAACAGATAACATGGGTATGAAATATTTATTAGATCAGACAAACTTGAACGCTAGACAAACTAGATGGTGGATGTTCTTAAGTGAGTATGATTTCGAAATTCAGCATATTAAAGGAAATGAGAACAAAGTTGCAGATGCCTTAAGTCGTAAGGCAAAACTAAATTTTATTTTAGCCATCAGTACTTATTCAACTGATTTGGAAAATCAGATTCTTGAAAAGAGTGAAACAGATGAAGAATACAGAAAAATGAAGGAAAAGACAGCAAACAACAGTTCTGAAAATTGTATGGCAGATCAACATGAAGGAAAACGGTTTATTACTATATAAAAACAGATTGTATGTACCAGACATACCAGAAATAAAATTTCTGATATCAAATGAGATGCATAAAAATCATTATTCTGGTCATCCAGGTTATCAAAAGACCATTACTATGTTGAGAAAAGAATACTATTGGCCCATAATGAAGGATGAAGTAGCAAAGTACATAGCTAAATGTTTGGATTGTCAAAAAGTGAAGGTTGAATACCAACATCCTACTGGATTGTTGCAACCGTTACCGCTACCAAGTTGGAAATGGGAAGTGACCAACATAGACTTTATTACTCGATTACCTAAAAATCAGAAACAACATGATTCTATCATGGTGATAGCCGACAAACTCAGCAAGGCAGCACATTTCATACCCATAAAGACTAATCATAAAGCTCCAGATATTGCAGAGATTTTTATGAAACAGATTTTTAGACTATATGGAATATCGAAAGTAATAATTTCAGATCGTGACTCGAAGTTTACAGGAAACTTCCAGAGGTCACTATTTAAGGGGTTGAAAACAACCTTAAATTTCAGTACAGCATTTCATCCACAAACAGATGGACAAACAGAAAGGGTAAATCAAGTTTTAGAAGATTTATTAAGAATGTATGTTAAGGATCAGCCTGGTAAGTGGGAAGACTACCTGCACTTAGCAGAATTTGCTTATAATAATCATTATCATGCATCATCCAGCCTTAGTCCTTTTGAAATTCTTTATGGTAGAAAATGTGATACACTTGTTTCATGGAATGATCCAGTAAATAGAGTTGTTTTAGGACCTGAATTATTGCAGGAGTTAGAACTAATTGTGAAATAGGTGTAAGGACATTTAAAAGCTACCCAAGATAGGCAAAAGAGTCAAGCAGATTCAAAAAGAACTCATAAAGAGTTCCAGGTTGGTGAACATGTATTCCTCAAGGTAAGACGGAAAAAGAGTTCAATGAAATTAGGGAGCTGTGCCAAGTTGGCACCCAGGTATTGTGGTCCTTTTGAAATATTGTCTAAGGTTGGAGCAGTGGCATATCAACTGGATTTTCCACCAAACTTAAAAAAAAATATGTTTTTCATATATCGTTTTTAAAGAAATATGTACACGATACTACTCATGTTGTAAACTGGAATAATGTATAGGTGGGACAAGACGGAGATTTTCCAGTGCAAGCGGACTGTATCCTCAGAAGGAGGGAAACCATTCTCCGGAATCGCAGCATTGGGCAAGTGAAGGTGCAATGGAAGCACCTTAGCCCAGAGGAGGTAACCTAGGAGTTGGAGAGTAGTATGCAGGCAGCATACCCAACTCTATTTCAGGAACACTCAAGGAGTGATTAACCAACATCGAGGACGATGTTGAAACTTAAGGGGGGGTGTATGTCACCTACCCAATTTTCTGAAAATTATTATTTTATTTGCAAAATAATTTATGTTAAATTTAATTACAAATTTTTGTAATTATGATCAATTTTGATCAATGATGAATGTAATTACTGAATATTATTATTTAAATTAATTAATTAGGAGACAAACACCCAAGGGGACTGTTAAATGAGTGTTCACTGACCCACTAGGAGGAATGGAAGTTGTTGGAAGGTATGGGATAGATGGCAGCAATTTCACTTCACCACTAGCTGTTGGTTATGAAACAACTACCCCTAAAAATCTGGCATTATCCCTCAGGTGGTGGTAGTGGGAAGGCAACTCATTTAATGACCCAGTAACATCTAAAAAGGCCTAGGCAGCCTACTTAAGGAAAATTCAAATTGGGCAGGAAACCCTTACACAATATTTCTACAGGAATATTTCCTCATGTGCATCAAGTGATCACTGAGAGATTCGAATAGGGAGGCTAGTGGTGATTTCAAAGCATAAGTCTGCAAATCATTTGTTAAGGTGAGCCAGAGGTGCTAGAGCAGGTCTTTTCGACTGCTAGTTCTTGAAGATTCAACAGTTAGTGCTACTGCAAGGGGAGATGCTAAATTCCTAAGTTTCTTCCTCCTGGTGGTTCAGTGAACAGGCTCGGGGGTCCTAAGGAAGTACTTGACTATTTTCAGGAATTGGTTGGGTGGAACAGTCTTCTTGGGCTGTTTGTTGCCCTGCAGACTTATCCGGGTTTTACAAAATTTCTACTTTATCTGAGCTAATAGTTATGTTATGTATATGTAGTAATCTCTGTTTTCTATTTTCGAAAAGAATCTATTTCCAAAATTGTTTAACGTTTGAATGTTAAAATCTAATGATGATTTGGAATTGATAAACCAATATCTACATTTTCCACATGTTGTTTTGTGCATTGTACTCTTGTGTAGATACGCAAATTAAGAATAGATTAGAGGGTAGGAAAATGCCACTGATTCGAATAGACAAGTGCAGTGATTGAATTATGTTTTCATTTTCTGCCCTATAATCAACAGAAGTAATTATTATACAGTATCTATTATAGTATAGAAAATCAATGCATTTTAAAGCTCTGTGCATTATATTTAGAAATCAATATTGTTGTTGAAATAACTAGAAGTGCTAGCTATGCTCACAAGTTACAAATCACAGTCAATATATATGTTCACACACACATTGTGGTTTTCATCACAAATTTTACTGACAGAATAAGTTCCTATAATCATACCAGTAGTATCAGAATTGTAAACATAGGAAATGTCAAACCTATTTTGTCTACACTTATCATTTCACATTACAATCGCATGTATTATTCAATCTAAGTATTGTATTTCCTACTATTTTACGAAATGTATATAGTATTAAAACATAGCATCGCATCAACAGTAAAATTTTAGATCACAGTTATTCTTAGATAACCATATTCATTATCCATGGTATTATAAAACACATAGTATATCCTCATTCAAATTACAGTACAAACTCTAACTACTTTTAAGAGCTATTATCATGTTAAACGTAATTATTCTCTTTCATTTTCAAACACGAAACTAGAACCTGGGCGTGGCCTTGTTCATTTAATTTTTAAAACATTTAGTTAATTTCAAAGATAGAACTTGAACTAGGGTATGGCCCTATTCGTTTCCATTACAAACGAAATGATTACCAATTCAAAACATATATATTACAGAGTTATCATCCACAACGATCATATATACCCTGGTCTAGTTCAACAATCACGATATCAACACACAGAGACCAACTCATAACACAGGCGAATTTCACAGAACGAAACAATAATTTTATTATCTTTGCCAATAAGAAAACATTGTAATCACAGATGAACGAGCCTCGGCTCTATTTATTTCTCTTCTTTTCTCATAATATAAATCCCAGGATGTGCTCCAAGTTTAAAACAATGTTTTCCAGGAACAAAATATTTCTTTACATTTCCAACAAATTTCTCACAGGGTTATTTCCCAAAACTTTAAAACAGTGCAAAAAAAAGTCCAACAAAACCTCAGTTCGACAAGTTAAAAGACCTAGTATCATACATTTAAACGAAGGTCACAACCCTGTATAAGCATCACTTGAATAACAAGAGAGTTTTCAAGTTTTCCAACTGACAGACGATGCCGAGGCATGGTGAAATACTAGAACCTCATCCTCCTGAAAACATATCAACCACAGACGAAGGGCACCTATGAGGGTTTTAGACCTGGATCTTACAAGGAATGGAAGTGTGCCTTTCCAAACCCTTTCTCAACACAATCTTCACAACCTGCAACTGACACGATACAGTGTTGAAGTTAAATAACAATTATTTTGTCAAAAAAATTTTAATCGAAGATTCAACAGAAGAAAACACTCAGTTTTTTTAAAGCATTTACCTTCTTGACGAGCGGCCAAGTTCTTGGTATTCACCAGAACAACAACGAGAGCTCTGCTGTGGATGAGACCAGAGCACTGTTATCATTTGCAAGATGGCGTGTTTTCACCCAATCTCTAAAAAGATTAACTATAAACTATCAACTCGATGACAAATCGAATGAGAGACCCAACCTTTCATTACAACGCCATTGCAAAGGATGAAAACCTGCAACTCCAACCCTGAACTATAGGTCTCGAGGTCGACCTCTTACAAACATTCTACCTAAAATTTTGGCAGCCTGTCGGCCACACAGACTCAAATAATAGCACAATAAACGACTTTCCAATCTCTTAAAGCAAATCAACAATAGAAGTTAGCGTTGTAATCTAACAGTCCAAACTCATCACGATCAATGTTAATAAGTGTGCCAACGAGTTTACATTGGGCCAAACAACCCTTGCATTTAATGCTCTACCACTTCACATACATAGCATTGCCACGATGGATCACGTTGGATCGTTTTACATCCATCTCAGAGGAGTATCAACTTACAACCATTACACAGTAGTCTAAGAATTCACCATACAAAGAATTTACATTACGTGGAGTGGTAACAATCCTCGTCACCTGGAGTTTTCGTTTCAAGCTTTTAATGCAGGATCGATACTCGATCTCCATGACAGCTCAAGTGTTATGTCACATTAATGACCGTCAACTTGCCACCCTGTTGACATAAATTACTTGTCAGAACCACTCATATCGACATCAAAACATTTACATAGAACTTTATTAAACTCAAAACAATTTGCTTGCAATATATTAGTTCAAGCTCTAACTTATGATCACGATTTATGTATCAAGACTTAGGTCTAGCCATACATATATCAACTTTGAATTGCATATCATTTTTTTAACTTTTATATATCTTTTGTAAATAGTTTGTAATGGTATGACTATTGTATAGGACACCAAACTATAAAGATTTATATGGTTGGCATAATAACCATAGTTTCTCTATTATTTCATTTATAAAATTTAAAATGATAAATAAGATGACATAGGAGTTACACCTTGATGTTTAAACATGACAGATGAATAGTAACAAGCATAGGAACATGCCATGGCCAGATACTTCATACCCTAACTTTGATTTTAAATGTATTTGACGGTTGGCGATACTTTCCGACACCGATAACATACAAGTATTAATTATCTTAAGACAATGACCATAGCCAAGCTAGATTTACATCTTTGGCTAAGGACAACAAACATATCGAGCATGTATATCCTTTTGACGTCATTATTCTCAATATTATAAACAAACAAGGGATTGTCGAGAAACTGGGAAGTAGCACAAAACAATCATACCTGTAGATACTTGTTTTCATAAAAGAATTCACAATTTTTCTATCTGACGATTGAATTGAATTACACACGTACTTTTAACTACACGGTTATTGAATCTTTTTACCTATTATCTGCACATAGAATATTCAAGTGCGTTAGCGTTGTAGTTAAGTAAACTCCAGGGTCCCTCGTAGGACACCCTTATGCATCAAAATTCAAACTATCAGTATCATTACAAAAGAAAAGTGTCACATCATATTTCCAATCTGTTAGTTCATTTGTCATCATAATTATGTTTACTAACTATTGTGTTAAATCTGTCATTGTCATAGTGCTGCTAGATAGAAATTAAGGTATGTTTAGTACTAACAACTTTACAATTAATGCTATCGTAATCACAATTATTATTTCCGCAATTATAATTATCATAATTAATGCTATTATCAAAAATTTTAAATTTTTATGAAAATCCGGGATGTTACATGTGGTATCAGAGCTCAGACTCAAACTCTAGGCCTGAAAGAGGTCCAAAACACGCAACAGAAAATTTTATACAGCAGAAAATTGTACTAGTTTGAAATTTTAATTATTATGTTATACATAAATTATTTTCAGTTACATGTATGGAGAACTCAGCTAAACAATTAGACGATATATTTCAGCCAAACAATCACAGCTCGGGACAACACTATGTAGCAAAAGGTCATGGTGAACTAAATAATAGTTCGATAGAACTGTTACGTGCTTTTCATGAATTAAAAGCAGAAATCAGATCTGTGAATCAAGACAATGAAAGAATTCTACAAGCACAAGAACAATTAAACCAAGTGTTGTTTGAACAGTTCCCAACTGAGGAGCAAGGGAAGGATAATGAAGATATTTCCAAAGTTGAGGATCTGCCTCATGCTGATAAAAACAAGAGAATGAAAACCAATAAGGTGAACAACAGTTCAATCTCATCAAGAGATGTTATTGAAACACGCAGAAAGAAACGTAACTACACTAGTGATAGCAGTGAAGGAGATTTCAAACCCAGAAGGAAAAATCATAAGGAATATGAGCATATTTTTGGGGAGTTCAAAAAGATTAGACCTCCAACTTTCAATGGAGAAACTAAGAAGGGCGAGATAGCTGAAGCTTGGCTGTCTGGTATGAAGAAATTCTTTCAGATTTATAACTATTGAGAGTCTTTGAAGGAAAAAATGGCTATATATAACTTGACCGAAAAAGCGGACATTTGGTGGCAGGACATCAAAAGAGTAAAGGGCATCAAAGATAAAGATGCAAGCTAGAGTACCTTTAAACGATACTTTAAAAAGAAGTACTTGTTTGAACAGTACTATGAAGAAAAATCCAAAGAGTTCTACGATTTGAAGCTAGGAGGTATGAACATGAAGGAAATGAACAGTAAGTTTTTGAACTTACTAAGATATGTACCATACCTCATAGTAGAGAAACCAAAAATTCAAAAGTACTTGAGCTATTTACCTTTCAATATTAAGGACAGAATCAAGTATGACAGTCCTAAGACCTTGGAAGAGGCAATGAGAAATCTAGTTTTATGTTATGACACAAATCAGAAAAGAGAGGGAATGTCAAACTGGAAGAGTCATAAGACCAGCAACTTTGAGCAGAAATGGAAAAATTTCAGGTTCAGCGGAAATTCCGGGTTTCAAAAGAAAAAATTTCAGAATCGGAATTATCAAGGGAACAACTCCAAAAACACTTCACAGCAGAATTCTACAGCACCCATAAATGCACCTAATAATACCAGAACCAGTGAGCCAAAGGAACCTATCAAATGTTTTGAATGTCAAGGCCCCCATTATGCATTAGAATGTCCCTGGAGGAAGCGGAAAGCAAACAACATCAACTCTATACAGACTGAACCTATGGTTGGATATGTGGCGAGGGAAATCACCAGAATCAATGCAGCACTTGACAACAGGCAAGCAGATCATCAAATCTCCATGGTAGAGATTGAAGGTATGCTACATGATCATCCTATTATTGTTTTAATCAATCCAGGTGCTAGCTTAAGTTATATATCACCAGACATTGTGGAAAGTCTTAAATTGAAAACTGAAAAGTTTAGTAAATCTTGGCTAGTTAGACTATCAACTGGAACAAAGAGAAAAGTATCAGATTTTATAGAAAACTGTGTTTTGTCCATGAATCATTTACAAACACAAATCATATTGAATATTATACCTTATGTTCTTATGATATTATAGTTGGGATGGACTAGTTAGAATCCCATCATGTCATTCTGGACTGTTACGGAAAACGTTTTACATGTTTAAATGATGAAGGGAAAACTGTAGAAATAAAGGCATCCCAAGGAAGGTAACCCTTAGACAAATTTCAGCCATGCAAGTTAAGAGGGCAGTTAGGAAAGGATGCCAGATGTTTGCAGTAAACGTAGTGAATGATGAGTTTATGGGTAAAGAGGACAAACTGAAATTAGAGGACATACCTGTCCTAAAGGATTTTAAGGATGTATTTCCTAAGGAGATTCCAGGATTACCTCCTAAAAGAGATTTAGATTTTACCATAGAATTAATACTAGGAGTAGTACCAAATTCTAAATCTCCATATAGAATGAACATACTGGAATTAAATGAATTGAAATCACAGTTAAAGGAACTGATTGATAAGAATTATATAAGACCTAGCATGTCTCAATGGGGAGCACCTGTCATCTTTGTTAAGAAGAAAGATGGAACCCTAAGACGGTGTATAGATTATCATTAGCTTAATAAGATGACAATCAAGAATCGGTATCCATTTCCCTGCATAGACGATCTATTTGATCAGCTGCATCGAGCAACGATATTTTCAAAGATTGATCTAAGATCAGGATATCATCAAGTACGGGTTAAGGATGAAGATATTTTCAAGACAGCTTTCAGAACTCGGTATGGACATTACGAGTTCCTAGTCATGCCATTTGGCTTGACTAATGCTCCGGCTGTATTTATGTGTCTCATGAATAATATTCTACATAAATAATTAGATAATTTTGATGTTGTGTTTATAGACAACATTTTAGTGTACTAAAAAAGTAAAGAAGAGCATGATGAACATTTACAGATTATCTTACAAGTTCTAAGAGATCAGCAACTATACACCAAGTTTAGTATGTGTGACTTCCACAACAACAAAATTCAATATCTAGGACACATAATTTCGAAAGAAGGAATCTCGGTTGACCTCGACAAGATAAGGGCTATTAATGACTAGCCGGTTCCTAAGGATGTGTCGGATGTAAGATCATTTATGGGCATTACTGGATATTACAGAAAGTTTATAGAAAATTTTTCAAAAATTGTCAACCCCATAACTTCCCTGTAGAAGAAAGGGAAGAAATTTGTGTGGGATCAGAAACGTTCTGACAGTTTTAAGAAATTAAAGGAATTATTGACGACAACACCTATCTTGAGGATAGCAGACCCCAACAAGGATTTTGTAGTTTGTACGGACGCATGCAATGACGGACTTGGTGGAGTCTTAACACAGGAAGGGCATGCAGTGGCATATGAATCTAGAAAGCTGAAATTACATGAAAAGAACGAATCTACCTATGATTTAGAGTTATTGGTGGTAATTCATGCTTTAAAAATGTGGTGTCACCACCTTATTAGCAGAAAATTTACATTATTGATAGATAACATGGGTCTTAAATATTTATTAGATCAGACAAACCTGAATGCTAGACAAGCTAGATGGTTGACATTCTTAAGTGAGTATGATTTCGAAATTCAGCATATTAAAGGAAAGGAGAACAAGGTTGCAGATGCCTTAATTCGTAAGGAAAAACTAAATTTTATTTCAGCCAGTAGTACTTATTCAACTGATTTGGAAAATCAGATTCTTGAAAAGAGTGAAACAGATGAAGAATACAGAAAAATGAAGGAAAAGACAGCAAACAACAGTTTTGAAAATTGTATGGCAGATTACAGCATGAAGAAAAACAATTTGTTACTGTATAAAAATTGATTGTATGTACCAGACATACCAGAAAAAAAAACTTCTAATATTAAATGAGATGCATAAAAGTCACTATTCTGGTCATCCAGGTTATCAAAAGACCATTACTATGTTGAGAAAAGAATACTATTGGCTGAGAATGAAGGATGAAGTAGCAGAGTACATAGCTAAATGTTTGGATTGTCAAAAAGTGAAGGTTGAACACCAACATCCTGCTGGATTGTTGCAACCATTACCGATACCAAGTTGGAAATGGGAAGTGATCAGCATAGACTTTATTACTAGATTACCTAAAAATCAGAAACAACATGATTCTATCATGGTGGTAGTGGAAAAACTCAGCAAGGCAACACATTTCATACCCGTAAAGACGACTCATAAAGCTCCAGATATTGCAGAGATATTTATGAAACAGATTTTTAGACTACATGGAATATCGAAAGTAATAATTTCAAATCGTGACTCGAAGTTTACAGGAACCTTCTGGAGGTCACTGTTTAAGGGGTTGAATACAACCTTAAATTTCAGTACAGCATTTCATCCACAAACAGATGGACCGACAGAAAGGGTAAATCAAGTTTTAGAAGATTTATTAAGAATGTATGTTAAGGATCAGCTTGGTAAGTGGGAAGACTACCTGCACTTAGCAGAATTTGCTTATAATAATAATTATCATGCATCGGCCAGACTTAGTCCTTTTGAAATAAGTGGGAAGACTACCTGCACTTAGCAGAATTTGCTTATAATAATAATTATCATGCATCGGCCAGACTTAGTCCTTTTGAAATTCTTTATGGTAGAAAATGTGATACACCTGTTTCATTGAATGATCCAGTAAATAGAGTTGTTTTAGGACTTGAATTATTGCGGGAGATAGAACTAATTGTGGAACAGGTGCAAGGACATTTAAAAGCTACCCAAGATAGGCAAAAGAGTCAAGCAGATTCAAAAAGAACTCATAAAGAGTTCCAGGCTGGTGAACATGTATTCCTCAAGGTAAGACCAAAAAAGAGTTCACTGAAATTGGGGAGCTGTGCCAAGTTGGCACCCAGGTATTGTGGTCCTTTTGAAATATTGTCTAAGGTTGGATTAGTGGCATACCAACTGGCTTTGCCACCAAACTTAAAAATACATAATTTTTTTCATATATCGTTTTTAAAGAAATATGTACACGATACTACTCATGTTGTAAACTGGAATGATGTACAGGTGGGACAAGACGGAGATTTTTCGGTGGAACCGGACTGTATCCTCGGAAGGAGGGAAACTATTCTCTGGAATCACAGCATTGGGCAAGTGAAGGTGTAATTGAAGCACCTTAGCCCAGAGGAGGCAACCTGGGAGTTGCAGAGTAGTATGCAGGCAGCATACCCAACTCTGTTTCAAGAACACTCAAGGAGTGATTAACCAACATTGACGACGATGTTGAAACTTAAGGGGGGTGTATGTCACCTACCCAATTTTCTGAAAATTATTATTTTATTTGCAAAATACTTTATGTTAAATTTAATTACAAAGTTTTGTAATTATGATCAATTTTGATCAAGGATGAATGTAATTATTGAATATTATTATTTAAATAAATTAATTAGGAGACAAACACCCAAGGGGACTGTTAAATGAGTGTTCACTGACCCACTAGGAGGAATGGAAGTTGTTGGAAGGTATGGGATAGATGGCAGCAATTTCACTTTACCACTACCTGTTGGTAATGGGAGAACTACCCCTAAAAATGTGGCATTATCCCCCAGGTGGTGGGAGTGGGCAGGAAGCTCATTTAATGACTCAGTAACATCTGAAAAGGCCTAGGCAACCTACTTCAGAAAAATTCGAATTGGGTAGGAAGCCCTTATACAATATTTCTGCAGGAATATTTCCTCATGTGCATCAGGTGATCACTGAGAGATTCGAATAGGGAGGCTAGTGGTGATTGCAAAGCATAAGTATGCAAATCATTTGTTAAGGTGAACCAGAGGTGCTGGAGCAGGTCTTTTGGACTGCTAGTTCTTGAGGATTCAATAGTTAGTGCTACTGCAAGTGGAGATCCTAAATTTCTAAGTTTCTTCCTCCCAGTGGTTCCGTGAGAAGGATCGGGGGTCCTAAGGTAGTACTTGACTGTTTTCAGGAATTGGTTGGGTGGAAGAGTCTTCTTGGGTTGTTTGTTTCCCTACAGAATTATCCAGGTTTTACAAATTTTCTACTTTATCTTAGCTAATAGTTTTGTTCTTTAAATGTAGTAATCTCTGTTTTCTGTTTTTGAAAAAGAATTTATTTCCAAAATTGTTTAAAGTCTGAATGTTAAAGTCTAATGATGATTTGGAATTGATAAACCAATATCTACATTTTTCCACATGTTGTTTTGTGCATCGTACTCTAGTGTAGATACGCAAATTAAGAATAGATTAGAGGATAGGCAAATGCCACTGATTCGAATAGACAATTGCAGTGATTGAACTATGTTTTCATTTTCTGCCCTATAATTAACAGAAGTAATTATTATACAGTATCTATTAGAGTATAGGAAATCAATGCATTTTAAAGCTCTATGCAATATATTTAGAAATCAATATTGTTGTTGAAATAACTAGAAGTGCTAGCTATGCTCACAAGTTACAAATCACAGTAAATATATATGTTCACACACACACTGTGGTTTTCATCACAAATTTTACTGACAGAATAAGTTCCTATAATCATACCAGTAGTATCAGAATTGTAAACATAGGAAATGTCAAACCTATTTTGTCTACACTTATCATTTCACATTACAATTGCATGTATTATTCAATCTAAGTATTGTATTTCCTACTGTTTTACGAAATGTATATAGTATTAAAACATAGCATCGCATCAATAGTAAAATTTTAGATCACAGTTATTCTTAGATAACCATATTCATTATCCCTGGTATTATAAAACACATATTATATCCTCATTCAAATTACAGTACAAACTCTAACTACTTTTAAGTGCTATTATCAAGTTAAATGTAATTATTATCTTTCATTTTCAAAGACGAAACTAGAACCTGGGTGTGGCCCTGTTCTTTTCATTTTAAAAACATTTAGTTAATTTCAAAGACAAAACTTGAACTAGGGTATGGCCCTATTCGTATCCATTTCAAACGAAATGATTACCATTTAAAAAATTATATATTATAGACAGTTATCATCCACAACGAGCATATAGACCTTGGTCTAGTTCAACAATCACGATATCAACACACAGAAACCAACTCATAACACAGCTGAATTTCACAGAACGAAACAGTAATTTTATTATCTTTGCCAACAAGAAAACATTGTAATCACAGATGAATGAGCCTCGGCTCTATTTATTTCTCTTCTTTTCTCATAATATAAACCCCAGGATGTGCTCCAAGTTTAAAACAATGTTTTCCAGAAACAAAATATTACTTTACGTTTCCAACAAATTCGCACAGGGTTATTTCCCAAAACTTTAAAATAGTGGAAAACAAGTCCAACAAAACCTCAGTATTGTCGAAGTATCATAACTCTCAGTTCGACAAGTTAAAATACCTAGTATCATACATTTAAATGAAGGTCACAACCTTGTATAAGCATCACTCGAATATAAAGAGAGTTTTCAAGTTTTCCAACTAACAGACGATGCCGAGGCATGGTGAAATACTGAAAACTCATCCTCCTGAAAACACATCAACCACAGATGAAGGGCACCTACGAGGGTTTTAGACCCGGAGCTTACCAGGAATTGAAGCACGCCTTTCCAAACCCTTGCTCAACACAATCTTCACAACCTACAACTGACACGATATAGTGTTGAAGATAAATAACAATTATTTTGTCAATTTTTTTTTAATCGAAGATTCAACAGAAGAAAACACTAATTTTTTTTAAAACATTTTCCTTCTCGACGAGTGGCCAAGTTCTTGGCATTCACCAGAACAACGACACGAGCTCTACTGTGGATGATTCCAGAGCACTGTTATCATTTGCAAGATGGTGTGTTTTCACCCAATCTCTAAAAAGATTAACTATAAACTATCAACTCGATGACAACTCGAATCAAAGACCCAGTATTTCATTACAATGCCATTACAAAGGATTAAAACCTACAAATCCAACCCTAAACTACAAGTCTCGAGGTCGAACCTATTACAAACCTTCTACCTAAAATTTTGGCAGCCTGTCAGCCACACAGACCAAAATAATAGCACAATACACGACTTTCCAATCTCTTAAACCAAATCAACGATAGAAGTTAGGGTTGTAATCTAACAGTCCAAACTCATCACAATCAATGTTCATAAGTGTGCTAGCGAGTTTGCATTGGGTTGAACAACCCTTGTATTTAATGCTCTACCACTTCACATACATAGCATTGCCACGATGGATCATGTTGGATCGTTTTACATCCAGCTCAGAGGAGTATCAACTTACAACTATTACACGGTAATCTCAGAATTCACCATACAATGAATTTACATAGCGGGGAGTGGTAACAATCCTCGTCACCTGGAGTTTTCATTTCAAGCTTTTAATGCAGGATCGATAGTCGATCTCCATGACAGCTCAAGTGTTATGTCATATTAATGACCATCAACTTGCCACCCTATTGACATAAATTGCTTGTCAGAACCACTCATATCGACATCAATACATTTACGTAGAACTTTATTAAACTCAAAACAATTTGTTTGCAATATATTAGTTCAAGTTCTAGCTTATGATCACGATTTATGTATCAAGACTTAGGTCTAGCCATACATATATCAACTTCGAATTGCATATCATTTTGTTAACTTTTATATATATTTTGTAAATAGTTTGTAATGGTATGACTATTGTATAGGATACCAAACTATAAAGATTTATATGGTTGGCATAATAACCATAGTTTCTCTATTATTTCATTTATAAAATTTAAAATGATAAATAAGATGACATAGGAGTTACACCTTGATGTTTAAACATGACAGATGAATAGTAACAAGCATAGGAACATTCCATGGCCAGATACTTCATACCCTAACTTTGATTTTCAATGTATTTGATAGTTGGCGATACTTTACGACACCAATAACATACAAGTATTAATTATCTTAAGACAACGACCACAACCAAGCTAGATTTACATCTTTGGCTTACGACAACAAACATATCCAGCATGTATATCCTTTTGACGTCATTATTCTCAACATTATAAACAAACAAGACATTGTCGAGAAACTGGGAAGTAGCATAAAACCATCATACCTGTATATACTTGTTTTCATAAAAGAATTCACAATTTTTCTATCTGACGATTGAATTGAATTGCACATGTACTTTTAACTACACAAGTATTGAATGTTTTTACCTGTCATCTGCACATAGAATATTCAAGTGCGTTAGCATTGCAGCTAAGTAAGCTCTAGGGTACCTTGTAGGACACCCTTATGCATCAAAAGTCAAACTGTCAGTATCATTACAAAAGAAAAGTGTCACATCATATTTCCGATCTGTTAGTTCATTTGTCATCATAATTATGTTTACTAACTATTGTGTTAAATCTGTCATTGTCATGTTGCTGGTAGACAGAAATTAAAGTATGTTTAGTACTAACAACTTTACAATTAATGTTGTTATCAAAAAATTTATATTTTTATGAAAATTCAGGATGTTACAGAAAAATTCTATTAATGATTGATAACATAAGTTTAAAATATTTCTTTGATCAACAAAATCTAAACGCCAGGCAAGCAAGATGGTTAGCTTTCCTTAGCGAATATGATTTTGAAATCAATCATATAAAAGGGAAGGAGAATAAAGTGGTTGATGCGTTAAGCAGAAATGCAAGACTGAATTTTGTAGCCACTGTTAGCAGCTACAAAACAGATTTGGAAGATAAGTTTGAAGATGGAGTAAAAATGGATAGAAATTATCAGAAGTTAAGAGAAAAAGTTGCAAAAAATGAAACTGAAAATATAAAAACAGATTTCAGTTTTAATGAAAAAGGTTTAATGCTGTATAAAAACAGATTATACGTACCTAATGTACCATAAATTAAATTACTGATCTTAAATGAAGTACATAAGAGTCTTGTTGCTGCTGCAACATTCCCCCCAATTTTTTTTCTAAATATTGGGTCCCTCCTATTCTTTTTTGTTTAAGCACTTGTTTTTGATCAAATCTTTCTCACTTAATCTTCAACTTTTCCTAAAAGTGCTGACCCTTCTAGTTTTTTTTGTTTTTTTTTTACCAAGGCATTTTTTCCTTCTATTGAAAAGCAGTGCACTGTTTTAAAGCTTAACTGTGCGCATCAGTCAACACCGTTTTAATGGTTAACTGTGTGCGTGATCAAAGCGCAGATTGGAAGTGCAAACTTTAGGATTATGTCTTGCATGAAAGGCACACTTTATAAGACTTATGCTTTCGCCTCGTTGCCAAAACTTGGCTTTTCAGCAAAGTTTCCCCGCACAAATTAAAGGTTTAAAATCTGCGCCATATTAACCCGTGATTCTTTTGCAGAGTCTAAGTCTAGCTCGGTCGCCATCGGTGCACTTCCTAATAATAGGACGAGTGCTTTGGCACAGGATTTGTCCTTAAGAACGCCGACACAAAAAATCTCTTAAGTCTTTTCTTTATGGCTCGTTGGCACAGTTCCCGTTAGCGCACGTTTTATGACTAAAAATTGCGCCAAAGGCGCAAGGATTATCCATATATCTCCCGCTTCCATAACCGCGCCTCATCTTTGCTCGAAGTCTAATTTTGGCATAGCGCTGTCATCGCAGAGCTTAATCTTGCAATCGTCGCTTTGGCGCAAGACTTAACGTTATGATCGCCGCTTTGGCGCGAAGTTTTATTTTGGTGTGCATGCAACCACAAAGTTGGTAGGGTCATGAATGTGCCCATGTGTCATTTTAAATGCATAAGTTTTTGAGCCCCATGCTCATAACTCCACCAACCTATCACGTACGTGAATTAATTGCCTCCCCTATATGAATGCGTAGAACAGGATTTCAAAAACTCACTCGACCACTGCCATAGGAGAATGGAGCTCACTGTTCGATATTGAACTATGACTGCACTGCTACCCATCTTGGAACAATCACTAGCCACTGGGGAACACTGCCAAGCTGACAGGTAGGTGCTCGGCCCCTCCTCTCTTTGTTTTCTGAGGTTCTCGTTTGGACTTGCACCCCTTTTCTACCCTTTTATCGACTATATATATATGCAAAAAAAACTTATACGCACTAAGCGGTTAGTTGTGAGTCGAATCCATGAAGACACGGAACCACCATATGCAAACCAGAGCCTGGAAGGCCCTATCCTCTCGTGCGCGCTTCAAATTTTTCCTACTATCGCATACTCAGCATCCTAAGTAAGTTTTTCCATGCATCTTGCCATCTCTGAGTTTTCCTGGTTATACCTTAATGGCCACATATCTTGCATTCCACGCTCAAATCTGTAGCTAATGCTTTGTTTTTCCAGTTAAAACGCCACATACACCCCATGGAAAATTCACTGCCAAGCGATGATACCATTCATGCCAAGGCCACACAAAACCCACAACGCTCAACCAAAACCACCTTAGAATATGTTGAGAAAAGCCGATAGGCTAGCAGTGGTAGCTTTATAAATAGCTCTGCTTTTTACTTATAGAGGTCGGCTACTATGAAAGAAGAACCAATAAAACCACCCATGTGATATTTGCCAGGAATTTCTTGCATGAATGCAGTGGTCTCATCAGGCGTACAAAACATTATAGGTACTCGAGACAATGTTTACTGATACACAAGCTACCACCAATGTGCCCCCTGGGAGCTCTGCCCCAGAATTTTAGTGGGGTGATCTATATAGGTTTATCATGGACCAAGACAATTCTCAAGCCTCCATAGAAGACACTCTCGTGTATGCAAACATTCGAAGGTCTTACCTTCATAAGGCAACAACTCGTCCTGAATTGTTCCCATGTTCTGAAGTCATTGGCTGGTTGGTCCCTCACATCAGGACTGACACTAGGTTCATAAATGATAAAATTGGGATGAACCTAGCATCTTTTGCTCCTGAGCATATCACAGCCACCTACAAATTACCTCAACCCAAAGCTTGTTTAGATAATGAATGGATGACAGAACATCTTATGGACCCGCTGGACGCCGCCAGGAAAATGATGATAGCTGAGAGACAAATAAGAAGGAGGAATAATAATGAGTATGAGAGCGACCTCCTAAAAACTCCTTATAGACTCATTGTTCTGATGTTGAGCTGGATCTTTGGTATGCCAACTGGCAATATCTTTAAACTCGGATGGGTACCCATAATATTCCATATAGATATGCATGGTACCATCTTTAATTGGGCTGATATCATTTCAGACAGCTTGGTCTCACAGCTAACTACTGCCCAAGGAGGAATGACTCAGAAGAAGGTGGAATTCTTTATGTCCTCATACTTGATAGACTACCTACTGAGCAAACACACCTTCCCTGACTTGGGTTGTTCATGGAATAGAAAATATACACCTCTCTTCATGGCCTATCAACTCACATGGGAAAGAAAGTACGCGAGCTATTACAAGCAGGTTAGCGAGAAATTCATCATGCCTCTATACCAACTTATTTTTGCAAAGGAACTAGATTGCATATTAGAGAACGCCATGCCCATTATCGAAGCATTGGGAGATTATTACCATGGTATAGAAGGTACCTATATCCGAATAAGTGGAGGATCCGTAGCTCCCTTTGCACTCCCCATATATGCTACAGATTTTGTGATACACCAGGAATCCATAAGGCAACTCTTCAGTGTCGGCGGGATCAGTAGAGTTCTCATTGAAAGGAAGAAAGGGATGTATCTGCCAATGGCTTTCACTGTTGGCGCATACAGCCTCCCGAAGGCCACGGAAGGAGAAAACTATGTTCAAGATTTAGACATCTTCCATTTCGGTACAAAGTTTTTCAGAAGGCATGACCCTTGTGGTAAAGTTTCTGAACATATTATTGATGTCAAAACAAGCTTCGAGTACGCCCATCTTATGGACCAAGAGGAAGAGTTTTTCCGTAGTGCTTGGAACTTAACGAAATTAGGCAAGCGCTACAAGAAGAAAGGTGCAAAGAGATTTTCTCCCAGGCCTGTCGGCCTAATCCAAAAGGAGCAGGAAGCATCAGTGCACCAATCAGGAGATCCGACAGGAATAGAACAAGAGGAAGATGACAGGATATTACATCAACAAGATCAAGAAGCAGCTAGGATTCAAAATGAACAAACTGCCAAGTTCCAAGAAGAAGAGGCAGCAATAATCTAGAGAGAGCAGGCTATTCAATTGTAGCAGCAAGAAGAAGCTGCTAAAGTACAGAGGGAGCAGGAGAAAAAAGCTTTGGAAGATGAGGCTGCTAGAAGCCAGAAGGAAGAGGAACTAAGGGCCCAAAGAGAAGAAGAAGATAGAATCATCCAGGAACAGGATGCTAAATTGAAATAGGAGGAAGAAGAAGAGAGGATTTTGTTACAAGAGGCAGACAGATTACAAGTAGAATTAGCAGAGCTATCTAAAAGGTAGGAAAGGGAGCAGACTGAGAAAACTCCCGAGCCAGAACCGTCTACTCCACAAGACATGGAGTTGGATCCGCCATTGATAGACCAACCAGGGATAGCTCGAGAAGTGGTTGCTTCTACTGAAGGATTAGCGTTGACCTCGTACAACCCCAGAAAGCAGCGCCAGGTGGCCAACCTGGATTCCGTATATTTTTACGAGCGGAAAAGGGCTATCATTGACCGAAGAGTAAGGAAAATGGAAATTGGGAAGGACTTATATGAATTCAGGGTATCGGAAACCACACTAGTCCAAGGAACTGATGTTGACCCTTCATTCCAATCCCAATGCACTATGGCATCAGCCGAGGCGAGTAAAGCCAATACTGATCGGTTAATAAATGAGGTAAAGCATTACAGAGATCAATGCTTCAAAATAAGAGATGACAAGAAGAGGGAGGTTTTAGAAGCAAATGAATTGAAGAAGAAATACAGGAAAATGATAGAAGAGAAGTTAAGGATAACTTCGGGGGCTCTACAACTTGAAGATGAGAAGAATTCACTAGAGATGCAGCTAGCCGTCTCCGAAGACGAGCAAAAGAACTTAAAGGCTCGGATATCAGAATTGGAGGAGCTCGAAGCCAGCAAGGCCCAACAAATTCATCTCCCCAAGGATTAGTATGAGGGGTTAATTCAAGAAAATGAGCAATTGTTGAAACAGCTCAAAGAAGCAGCCGAAAACAAGCAAGACCTGTTCACGTTTCACAAGCAAGCATGTGACATGCAAATAAAAGGCCATCAACTGCTAGTGCTGATCTCAGGAGAAATTTGCAACATGAAACAAATGATCATGAAGATGACAGCCATCAAAGTCGGAGCCTTAAAGAACAAAGACAAATTTGCAGAACATGTGGAAGAGTTAAAATGAACATAGGCACTACAATGAACATTTCCTTGTATATGGAGGGGGATCACAACTTTTTAATCAGGGATTAAGGATGGACGGCCAGGATGTAGTGGTTTGGCATATACCCTAAAAAATATTCGTCACACACACACAATTAATGACTCAGAGTTACTATGGGCAATCAGCATACTGAACAGTGATTTGTTAATCCACCGTTTTTTTTCATTAACCAAATCCTTTGCCACCGGGAAGTCAGTTTTTTTCTTTGATCGGGAGCCTTTGCCTCGCTGGATGGGTTAAATGAATCGTTTCAATTTCGCCTGAATTGAATTGGAAAAATGCGGAGCTCTAAGTTTTGTGATTCATTTCTTGGTTTTGCGAGTGAAGGTGCCGAGGGCACCCTCTTGTGGTCTTTGTGCTTCCTTCCGGTATATACAAAGGGCTCTGCCCATACTGCATTACCGTTTCGACCCTTTTGGCAAGCTGAAACATTACAGTGGCTTCTACATTGGTTTCGTTAAGGACTTTTGGAGTTGGATTACTGTTTTCTTATGTTATTGGAGCTAAGAGCTAGGGAGGACTCTATCGTCACTAGTTCCTCTTTATTGAGCATTTTTACAATCTATGTTTATAAATGTTGATACATTTACTTGTCACAGGATACCCTATCGTTATTTTACTCAGAGTATAAATACATCAAGGTTTGAATTAGGCTTTACGACATGCACAGTAGGATTTACACTGGCAAAATCCACCTCTACAGGTATATTTTCTTCCCCTTAGTCATTTAAATATTTATATCTGCTAAATACGATGCACTAACTCGTTTACTCTGGATTCTTTTTGCAAAAAAAGGGGAAATGAAAAGATATTTAAGATAATAAGTCTCGAAGCAATTTCTCGACCTCCAAGTTCTCGGGGGCTCTGTGAGGCATAATAGGTAAGAATACTTTTAAATTTCTTGATCCATTTTCGAAACGAGCTTCCTTAATAACTCTACAGCAAATGTAAGTAACGCTCCTTCACTTAGTATTGTTATGGAACAAATGTTTCAGGGTAATATACAATATCTAATACTATCTTGTTACTTGTTTCCAGGTAATGGCCAAACGATGACCCCCTTGGCATCGGTTACTTGGACAATGGCCACATTTGGCGATCCCGTTGTCCCAACCTTGGACCTTGAATGCGAACGATATAGGTATGTTTGCCCTACATGAGGGTGCGAACATAATATTTAACAATGAGCGTCATATGTTTTAACTCTACCTTGGATTATGAGGAGAGTACTGTGTATGAACTTTCTTTTTATCTACGCCTTCCGGCTCGCAGCTTATGCACTATATATTCACGATTTTTGCAATATGCCATTTGTAAAGTTACATGTTTTTTAATTTTCCAAAGAGGCAGATCGCTATTTGGCTATAGTATAGATTCTCGCTACCCACTATACTGCAGCGCAGGCATGTGAGCCTCTACCACCGTTACGGCATCAATCTTGACGGACTATTCCATTGTCTCTTCGGCGAAAAACCTCAATACCGTCATAGATTCTAACGTACCTTTGTCAATTTTTATTTTAGGCGTCAATTTGAATAAGTATTGGCCACAAATTGTAGCTTCAATTCCATTATACCTTTATCAGCTCTTAATTAATATTTCCAACACAAACAAATACAAATTAATATTGTTTTACCCATGCATTCAAAGGCAAACCAGCTTACCCGAATGCATAATATATATAGATAAAAATATAGAATAATATATGTAGAAGAATGCATAATATATATAGATAAAAATATAGAATAATATATGTAGAAGAATGCATAATGTATCGAACAGGTTTTTCTACTTTGTTTCTTTTATAAAAAACAATACCGTCAAACAACGAAATCATTTTGAATGAAATGATTATTGAATATTAATTTATTTATGGATTATGCTTACAGTATGTGTTGTGGTTTGTCCTCCGCATTACAATTGAATCATTACATTGCTTAAGAGCTACGTGCAATTGCGACCACTACCAAATGAAACTATATATTGTTGAAAAATTGTCAATGGATCCATAGAAGCCTTCTTGGCTCTATATAAAAAATGGTTTGTTAAAACTAGACATTCAATACACAACATTCAACAATATAAATCAGATAATAATGTACATACCAGGGTTTTAAATTCTAAAAGTTACTTAAAAAAGAAGCATTCCTTTTAACTCCGTCATCCAGAAGGACTACACCATGACGACGTATCTGTTGCACACTAACTTTATAGAAATTTCCAACTATAATTGGTATGCAATGTACTTTTTCATATATTATTTTTTCATCCCATTCCTCAATAGTCCGAATTACTATTGCTTAAGATGAACATAGAGAATTAACGTCGAACTAATTGCTACGACTTCCCCTTATTGATAATTTATCACAATCGAAGCCTTAATTGTCTAAACACATATTTCTTCTAATTGATACCGAATCAATAAAGTAGATTCAATGATAGCACATTCAACTCTATATGATTTGAAGTAGAAAATGATCCTTCTCTGCAAACTTTTTATGTTTTGCCTTCTTTTGTGTAATGTGGCTTTTAAAATATCATTAATGTTACAAAATTGAGCTCTAATATGCTCATAAAAATTCATTCTCTTCTTTACATATATAAACCGATCTCGGTAACCTTTCATTATTACGCAGTTTGAATCTTTCTGGTAATAATCTCACAGGAATAATTCCACCGGAGCTTGGAGAGCTTAAAGCGCTGGGAATACTCGACCTTAGCTTTAATATGCTTTGGGGTCCTATTCCAAGATCACTGTGTAATTGTAGGGGTCTTCAGTGGATCCGACTTTCAGTAAACAGCTTGACGGGGACTATACCAACAGAATTCGGCCGTCTTGTCAAGTGGGAACATCTCCGCTTGATGGAAAATTATCTTACTGGAAATATTCCAAGTTCTCTCAGCAACTGTACCTCTCTCCAAGAGGTGTCCATTGTACAGAACAATCTGACTGGTCCAATTCCGCTTGAACTGGGCATGCTGCAAAACTTGCACTACTTGGCTCTAGAGTCCAACAAGTTGGATGGCAATATTCCAACTTCTCTCAGAAACTCTACCTCTCTCCAAGTATTGATCATTGGATTGAACCATCTAATTGGTCCAATTCCCGTCGAACTAGGCTTGCCGCAAAACTTATACACACTGGGTCTCTAGTCCAACCAGTTGGATGGCTTCATTCCTCCATCTCTCGGAAACTGCTCCAATTCCGCTTGAACTGTGACTGCTGCAAAACTTATACTATTTGGATCTAGAGTCCAACAACTTGGATGGCTTCATTCCTCCATCTCTCGGAAACTGCTCGTCACTCGAGACTATATTTGTCGGGGACAACTCCGCAATGTCAGGCAGTATACCGCGTGAATTGGGTAAGTTAAGAGAGCTTTTTCAATTGTCTATTTATGGTCCAAGTAATATTTCAGGCCCCATCCCTTCAGAAATAGGGAACTGCAGCAAACTTGTTTGGTTGGATTTAGGATATAGCAAAATTCAGGGTGACATTCCCATCAATATATTTGGTCTTCCCCTCTTCATCTTAAGTCTGGCTGGAAATAACTTGTTCAGAATAATCCCAGAAGTAATTGGCAATTTAAGTGACTTGACTTACCTAAACCTTCGTAGAGGTAATTTTTCTAGCATACCTAAAAACATTGCCAAATTGACTCAATTATCCAAGCTACATTTAGAGTTCAATCATTTCCCAGGTGGCATACCTGAAGCACTTGCCAACTTAACCAAATTGACCACATTGTGGCTGGGTGGAAATCCATTATATGGCAGCATTCCCAAATTCATTACTAAAATGACTCAATTATCTATCCTAAATTTTGGTACAACTAAGTTACATGGTAGTATACCGAAGGATATTGTTAATTTGAACATGCTTGAAGAACTTTATCTGGATACCAACTATTTATCAGGTAGCATACCTGAGGGTATTGGCAATTTGAGCAAGCTTCAAATCCTTTATTTGCATACCAACAATCTTACAGGTACAATTCCCAAGGGTATTGGCAATTCGAGTAAGCTTCAAACCCTTTATTTGAATAACAACAGTCTTATAGGTACAATTCCCACTGGTATTGGAGAATGTGTAGCACTTCAAGAGTTAGATTTATCTTAAAACAAGTTGAATGGAGTTATTCCTAACTCTCTAGGAAAGTGCAAGTCTATGATGGTTTTGATACCGACAAACAACTCATTGTCAGGTAGCATACCGGTGACTTTAAATAATTGTGCAGCTCTACAGAGGTTGAAGGTGTCTGAAAACAAACTTAGTGGAACATTGGACATAGGCTTTGCATTTTCTATGAAAGTTTTGTCTGCTCATTCTAACAATTTCTTTGGAATTGTCCCTGCATCTTTGGCTCGTTGTACCCAACTTCAGCTATTGGATTTAAGCAAAAATAGATTGATTGGTGAGCTTCCTCATTACTTGTCATATTTTTATGACTTAAGAGTTTTAAGTCTTGGTTATAATAAGCTCCATAGTTTTATTCCTCAATGGATTACAAACCTCACCCAATTGCAAGTGTTGGATCTATCCAACAATAAGTTCTATGGAAGACTTCCATCAAATCTTCAAACAGTCAAGGGATTCAGAATTCTTGGGTCTTCCCAACTCAGTGGGAATACACTATATGAGGATATGAAGATTGTAATGAAAGGATTTGAGTATACTCACATATCTGCTAGCAACAAACACCATATTTGACTTGTCTAGCAACAATCTTATCAAAGAAATACCTCCAAGCATAGGAAATCTCTGTGGTCTACGAGTACTGCATTTATCTAGAAATCAATTGGAAGGACATATCCTTGCATCTCTTAGTGAGATATCTACTTTGGAGCAATTGGACTTGTCCGAAAATAATTTAAGCGGAAAGATTCCTCAAGAGCTCTCTATCTTAACCAAGTTGGCATATATGGACATTTCATGCAATGGGCTCTGTGGTAGAATTCCAAAAGGAACACAATTTGACACTTTTAGTGAGTTGTCATTTGAAGGGAACAAATGCTTATGCGGCTATCCCTTACAACTATGCAATGAAACACAAAGCAATAACAAAACAGCAGGCATTGCCTCTAGTAAAGGACAAGGATGGTTAAGTCATGTAAGTGAATATGTCTCATTGATTGCATTGGGGTTGGGATTCATGATTGGATTCAGTGGAATTGTAAGTGTGATTATATTGTGGGATCGTGCTAGGAATTGGGTAATTCCCTCCAAAACGCAACCATTTTTTGGAGTGTACCGATTTCCTAAGTAACTTGAAGGTTTATTTTATCTCCACCAAAGGATTAAAATAGTCATGGACATTGTTAGATCTTAACCATGGCATTCATCTCATAAAGTTCAATAGAATATTGTTAAGAAAGAAAAATGTAATATTAAGAATATACATTCAATAAGTTACATTTGACTTATTATAAATGCCTTCTTTGTATTTTTATGTTCTAATATTATACATATTCCAAATTTGACATTTTATTAATTTATCATTAAATTTCCATTTTATGTTCAATTAATTTAATTAAGTATTTATTTACTAACATTCAAAGCTGCAACTTCATTTAAAATATTTATTAAATAGTATATTACCATTCTAAACCCAAATAGTGTGCCATCCTAAACCTTCAAAATGAGCAATAACATCCTCTTTGAACGCAGCCATCTATAAATATGTGGTTGTCATCATAGAAAGCAATCAGCTTGCCAAGGCCTCAATCTCCAGCAAGCGAGTAGGCCTCGTTGGAAACACAATTTATTTGGAAGACATTGCCAACAATACAATATTTGAGATAATTCAATATTTGGCAGACATTGCCAACAATACAATATTTGAGATAATTCAGAGCGTGAAATAAGTAATTGTTTATTGATGCTATTAATCCAAAAGATTCAAACTATATACAACTTTCGAATCGAGAAACCCAAAAGTGATATCACAGTGCAACCATTAATAGTAGTGGAGTTTGGCTTGTTATTTCTACCCACGACATTTCTCAGCGAGTGCCCAACTAACTGCCTTAGCAATTCCTTGACAAAGCGGTCCTACAGCAGGTCATAAACATACGTAAAATTTATTCATCTTTCAGTAATGAAGCAACTGTGACATTGAGAAAGTAAACAACCTGCACTGATGGTCAATGTTTTTCTAATCCCAATAAAAATATTCAGTTAATGCTGTTCAAGCTTAAAAACAATGATGAATTTAACTTTTACCACATATATTATTCAGAAAGCTTAAAAACAATGATGAATTTAACTTTTACCATAAATGTTATTCCAAATTTGTTAAATGGTAAAAATGTTATTCCGAATTTGTTAAAATGTTCCGAATTTGTTAAATGGTAAAAATGTTATTCCGGATTTGTTAAAATGTTAGTTGGAGTTTTTTTTTAAAGCTAGTTACTTATTTATATGTTTATAGATCCGTTTAAATTTATTTTAAATTTAATTTATTAAGTTTTTAAAAGATCAAAGTTTTGTGTATGGAAAATTTTAAAGATTTATAATTTTTTCAAAGTTTGGAAAGCTAAATTTCATCCCTAAAAGTTTCTCTGTTTTATACAATTTAAAAAAAAAAATTGTATCTTTAATGATTTGATCTCTTAATAGATCTAAGATAAAAATAAATCTAAATTGATCACTTATTATATATCTATATCTATATATATATATATATATATTAATTAAAAAGTTGAAATATCAAAATTACATTCAGATATAACACATCTTTCCATAGTTATACAAAATTCACAACATTGAGAGGATCACTCTCTAAATTTAATTTGAATTTTGGGGTATTTCTGCTTGAGAGACATAGTATTCACACTAAAACTAGTTCAAAATTTACAACATTATTTATATATGCTTTAAAATTGTTATGAATCGCAACCAGAAGTGACTGATTTTATTTTCATATTTTATTCATTTGCATTTTAGAGGATTTTATTTGTAGTTTGTCTTAGCATTGACCTCATAATAGTCCGATTAACATTCATTTCTTTGCATGGTCAATGAACATATAAAGTTTGAAGGAATAATAAGCACACCCGAGTTAGATGTTATTGAAATTCATGAGTATGTCAATTTTTTCAATGAATATATAGAGTTTGAAGGAATAATAAGCACACCCGAGCTTACAGATGTTATTCATTCAGATTCATGAGTATGTCAATTTTTTTAGGGAAAAATATTAATCTAACTCCTTTGTTTTGTTTTTTTTCTTATATTGGAAAATCTTGTAACACAAAATTTATATTTTATCTAATTTAAAAATGTTTTCCTCAATACATTAATATTCATTTTTGAAAAATGTTTTAAGATAAAAAGTTAATTGAAAGTCAATTATGTTTTACTTTGAATGGATTGGTAGTACTCTAAGCATACTTTCCCATCCACTATTCCACTATTCTTTAAGCTCCTCTTCTCAAAGAAAATATTAGCATATGAATCCTACACACCATACAGTGACATGTTTCTCCCTTCCACTAATAATAGATATGACCATCTTTACGTTTACAATTGTTACTGAAAGCTTGTAACTGAGATGGTGCAGTTGTTTATAGAACTAAAAGGGGAAATAGCATGATCAAGAGAAGGTATGAATGAAATGGAAGGAGTTAAAAGACTCAAGTTGATGCATGTGAAACTTCACAGTGGACATCCATTTTCTTCTCTACATGGTTTTTTTTGGGGCCTCTCATTTCTTTAATGAGCATTATCCCTCAGAACAAAGCTCCAAATGATTTAAGAGTTCTTGCACTTTTAGAGATGAATGAATGGGAACTATGCTTGGAATTATCAATATATCTTTCAACATCATGAGTGAAGAAGTAAATCATGCTACAACAAAATACAATTAAGGATGAACTATGCTTGGAATTATCAATATATCTTTCAACATCATGAGTGAAGAAGTAAATCATGCTACAACAAAATACAATTAAGGATCTAAAACATACAATTCCAATTACTAAGAAAAGGCCCCATAATCTATCCATGCTAAACTTATTAGAGTTAACTTGGCTTCTCTATTTATCACATGTATCCCTTTTCCACCCCTAATTGTTAATTCTCTAAAGTTCACCATTCTAAGAGAAGGTAGGAATAGTTGTGATGATATTGGGTGAGTTATTTGGAAAAACATGTCAACAACATATATCTTGTCATGGTATTTTCCTCAGCCATTTTTTCTGACTAATCCTTATGCAAATGCCTCTCAAATAATTTAACCCTATTTTCCCAACTTGGGATAAGGGGCATTCATACTACCCCTCTTCTAAATAGCTATATTGGAAAGAAGGGAAAGTATGGTCCTTTAATTCACTATAACCAAAAACATGCAATCCCACTTAGCATAACTTGGAATCTTAGAGTATAAAACCTCAATTTCATTAAGCTTAGACTTCCCAGTCAGAAATTGGACTTACAACATGTTTCAAAAGTGTGACTATTGGTTTTCCGTAGTGTGATCATCGATTTTCATTGGTGTGATTATTGGTTTCTAGAATTGCGATTGGTTCTGGAAGTGTGATGATTGGTTTTCAAAAGTATGATTAATGCTTTTTTAAAGTGTCACTATTGAATTCCATTAGTGTGAATACTGGTTTCCAATGTTGTGATTATCAATTTCCAAAAATTTCATCATCATTTTAAAAGCTTAGTCATAATAAGTGTAATTAGTCTAACCATTGGATTTTGTGACTGCAACATATATTTTTTAATATTTACACAATTAATCCCATTACAATGACAAAGTATCTTGTATAGTGAGAAAGGACATGTTCTCTTTCTTCTCATCACCAAGATTCCTAAATTGTAATTCCACTCACATGAATTACTAAATTGTGAGAAAGGGAATGTACTATTTCTCCTCATCATCCCAATTCCCACATTTTGACATATGGTAGGTTATATGCCTCCTCATATGGGGGTTGAATCTCAGGGAATCTATCATATTCTGAGGTCGAATATTGGTGGTCGACCGTTGGGGAATTTATTGGAGTTTGAGGTCAACGATCGGTGATCAACTGTCGGGGAATCTATATGGAAGGTTCTATGAACATGAAATTTGACATTATGAAAAAATAAGCAAGGGACTGTTGGTGACGACCAAATGCTTAGGTGTAAAGGAACTAGGTCCGATCGTGCACATTATCCCATGGAAAGAACAATCTATGGGAAGTAGTAGCACATCATGAAATAGCATGGAAGATAAAGCAAGAAGGATGAGTCATTTCCCCAAAACTGCTAGGGCACACGGTGGATTTGGATTGACAATGAATCCCAAATTAGAGTTTTGAAACCACTTTGGGGAAAAGGCGTTACCACCTAGCCTTAAAGAATGGAAAATAAGAACTCCAACTATATCTGCATGACCTGCTTTGACTTGTAAAGAATAGTTAACCTAATTACTTCGGAATAAGTTCAATTAGCTATAGAAAGTTCTAAGATGGATCCAGAAAATCAAATATAGAAGCAGGGGTTAAGAGATCAGCTGAAGAGACACATGAGGATATGGAAATTGATGATCCATAAACAGGGGCCCTATGGAAAAACGATAGAACAAGAACATAATCAAGAGGTGAGCTTGCCAGGGTAGAACACACACATGGTGAGGAATTATTGAGTGAAGCAGGGAAAACATTAGAGTTTCCTCAAAATCGCATTAATCTACCTCCTTTCAATATAACTCATTATCCCTCACTAGTGTTTGGAGTAGCTCAGACACCAGGCTTGTTGATCTCTGACCCTGTCTAAAGGGTAAGAGTCAAATTCATAGGGTGGTCTGAAATGGAAATTGAGATATTCCATATGTGTTTATAGAGGTGGTAATTCTCTTTTCTTACTTAGATAAAGAATATTAAATCAATTGTATTACCATAATAGACCAGGTTGTATAAGCAACATATTTTGTTCTTCTACTATGCATTCCATACCAATTTTCGGTCGATGAAAATTCTCTTGATATATTGAAAGCGCTGAGTAGCAATCTTTGCACCTAGCATTGATATACATGTATGCTGGGTATTATGATTGGAATTGATATTTTATGTTAATATGACCTCCGTTCCTTCATCTATGTTCATGGATTAATAGTAATTGATGGTTTTTGGAGCTGTTTGATTATATGAATGTATTGGATTGCATTGTCAAGCATTAACCAAGAATGATTTTCATTTTTTCTAAACTACTTAGTTCACCTTCACCTTTCCCTAGCATAGTCCAAATTGAGCCTTGGAACATCTAAGAGGAATTGAAAACATTAGTAAATAATTAAGATGCAAGAAGACCCATCCCCTTGATTTTTTGCTTTACTATGACGAAAATTATAGAGATGATGAAATAAAAACCGATATCTCATTTTCCATTGATAAATAAATCATATTACGAATTATTTTCCTAGTATGGCAATAGAGTGATTTGGAGAGAAATTACATCTCAGATCAAGAGAAATAGGCTTGTTATATTTCTTCAAACATAGCAAGAATGCCTCATTTATCATCACATAGATTTGATTCCCACTGGTTGTTGATATATATTAATGGCCATATTTCCCTTTTCATTTATTTTTACCTTGCCTTCCTTTGCATCTGCTAATAATTTCTAGGCCCATATTATACTATCCACATCAATGATATCATCTTTATCTCGTACAACTATCCACTCTTTAGTTTTTTTATCCCATCATGCATATCCTCCATTGGGTTTCCACCATTGTACTAAAACCTGGTGTCTCTCCATATCAGCCATGTCTTTGTAGACATCATCTAATTCCCTACCTAACCATATTGGCCTACTATCACTTGATCGTACAATGAGATTATGACCATTCTTCACATATTTTCTTGGATCAAATTCTTATGTAGCCTTGTTGTAGGAAGGACCCACATATATTTCATATTTAATAGGGACTCTTTCAGGCCCCATCCCTTCAGAAATAGGGAACTGCAGCAAGCTTGATTGGTTGGATTTAGGATATAACAAAATTGAGGGTTACATTCCCATAAATATATTTGGTCTTCCCCTCTCCACCTTAAGTCTAGGTGGAAATAAGTTGTTTAGCATAATCCTAGAAGCCATTTGCAATTTAAGTTACTTGACTTACCTAGACCTTCGTCAAGGTAATTTTTCTAGCCTACCTAAATCCATTGCCAAATTGACTCGATTATTCTAGCTACGTCTGGATTCAAATGATTTAAAGGGTAACATACCAAAGGGATCTGGCAATTTTAGCATGCTTGAAGTACTTCATTTAGAGTTCAATAATTTCACAGGTGGCATACCTGAAGCACTTGCCAACTTAACCAAATTGACCACGCTAATTCTAGGTGGAAATCCATTATATGGCAACATTCCCAAATCCATTACTAAAATGACTCAATTATCTATCCTAATTTTGGTACAACTAAGTTACATGGTAGTATACCAAAGGATATTGTAAATTTGAACATGCTTGAAGTACTTTATCTGGATACCAACTATTTATTAGGTAGCATACCTGAGGGTATTCGCAATTTGAGCAAGCTTCAAATCCTAGATTTATCTGAAAACAAGTTGAATGGAATTATTCCTAACTCTCTAGGAAAGTGCAAGCCTATGATGGTTTCGATACTGACAAACAACTCATTGTCAGGTAGAATACCGGTGACTTTAAATAATTGTGCAGCACTACAGAGGTTGAAGGTGTCTGAAAACAAACTTAGTGGAACATTGGACATAGGCTTTGCAGTTTCTATGAAATTTTTTTCTACTCATTCTAACAATTTCTCTGGAATTGTCCCTGCATCTTTGGCTCATTGTACCCAACTTTAGCTATTGGATTTAAGCAAAAATAGATTGATTGGTGAGCTTCCTCATTACTTGTCATATTTTTATGACTTAAGAGTTTTAAGTCTTGGTTATAATAAGCTCCATGGTTTTATTCCTCAATGGATTACAAACCTCACCCATTTGTAGGTGTTGGATCTATCCAACAATAAGTTCTATGGAAGAATTCCATCAAATCTTCAAACACTCAAGGGATTCAAAATTATTGGGTCTTCCCAATTCAGTGGGAATACACTATATGAGGATATGGAGATTGTAATGAAGGGATTCAAGTATACTATAACATATGTGTTAGCAGCAAACACCATATTTGACTTGTCTAGCAACAATCTTATCAAAGAAATACCTCCAAGCATAGGAAATCGCAGTGGTCTACGAGTACTGAATTTATCTAGAAATCAATTGGAAGGACATATCCCTGCATCTCTTAGTGAGATATCTACTTTGGAGCAATTGGACTTGTCCAAAAATAATTTAAGTGGAAAGATTCCTTAAGAGCTCTCTATCTTAACCAAGTTGGCATATCTGGACATTTCATGGAATGGGCTCTGTGGTAGAATTCCAAAAGGAACACAGTTTGACACTTTTAGTGAGTCGTCATTTGAAGAGAACAAATGCTTATGCGGCTATCCCTTACAACTATGCAATGAAACACAAAGCAATAACAAAGCAGCAGGCATTGCCTCTAGTAAAGGACAAGGATGGTTAAGTCATGTAAATGAATATGTCTCATTGATTGCATTGGGGTTTGGATTCATAATTGGATTCAGTGGAGTTGTAAGTGTGCTTATATTGTGGGATCGTGCTAGGAATTGGGTAATTCCCTCCAAAACGAAACCATATTTTGGAGTGTATTGTTTTCCTAAGTAACTTGAAGGTTTATTTTATCTCCACCAAAGGATTAAAATAGTCATGGACATTGTTAGATCTTAACCATGGCATTCATCTCATAAAGTTCAATAAATTATTGTTAAGAAAGCAAAATGTAATATTAAGAATATACATTCAATAAGTTATATTTGAGTATCATAAATGCCTTCTCTATATTTTTATGTTCTAAGATTATACATATTCCAAATTTGACTTTTTATTAATTTATCATTAAATTTCCATTTTATGTTTAATTAATTTAATTAAGTATTTATTCACTAACATTCAAAACTACAACTTCATTTAAAATATTTATTAAATACTGTATTACCATTCTAGACCCAAATAGTGTACCATCCTAGACCTTCAAAATGAGCAGTAACATCCTCCTTGAATGCAATATCAGTGTCACCATCTATAGATATGTGGTTGTCATTATAGAAAGCAATCAACTTGCCAAGGCCTCAATCTCCAGCAAGCGAGTAGACCTCATTGGAAACACAATTTATTTGGCAGACAGTGTCAACAATACAATATTGGAGATAATTCAGAGCGTGAAATAAGTAATTGTTTATTGATGCTATTAATCCAAAAGGTTCAAACTATATGCAACTTTCGAATCGAGAAACCCAAAAGTGATATTACGATGCAACCATTAATAGTAGTGGGGTTTTCGTTATTTCTACCCACTAGACATTTCTCAGCAAGTGCCCAACTAACTGCATTAGCAGTTCCTTGACCAAGTGGTCCTCCAGCAGGTCATAAACATACATAAAATTTATTCATCTTTCATTAATGAAGAAAATGTGACATTGACAAAGTAAACAACCTGCACTGATGGTTCATGTTTTTCTAATCCCAATAAAAATATTCAATGACGAATTTAACTTTTAACACAAATGTTATTCCGAAAATGTTAAAATGTTCGTTAGAGTTTTTTTTAAGCTAGTTACTTATTCAGAGGTTTATAAATCAGTTTAATTTTTTTTTTTTAAATTTTAATTTATTAAGTGCTTAAAAGTTTAAAAGATGAAATTTTTGTGCATGGTAAAATTTAAGGATCCACAATTTTTTTCAAAGTGTGAAAGGCTAAATTTGGCCCCTAAAATTTTCCTTGTTTTTGTACAATTTAAAAAAAAATTGTATCTTTAATGATTTGATCTCTTAATAGATCTAAGATAAAAATAAATATAATTTGATCACTTATAATATATAATTCTTTTTTTTTAAATTAAAAAGTTGAAATATCAAAATTACATTCAGTTATAACAAAACTTCCCATAGTTATACAAAATTCACAACATTGAGAGGATCATTCTCAAAATTGAATTTGAATTTTGGGGTATTTGTGCTTGAGAGACATAGTATTCACACTAAAACTAGTTCAAAATTTACAACATTGTTTATATGTGCTTTAAAATTGTTATGAATCGCAACCAGAAGTGACTGATTTTATTTTCATATTTTATTCATTTGCATTTTAGAGGATTTTATTTGTAGATTGTTTTTAGCATTGCCTCATAATAGTCCTGAGATCAACATTCATTTATTTGCATGGTCAATGAACATATAGAGTTTGAAGAAATAATAAGCACACCCTAGCTTACAGATGTTATTGAGATCCATGAGTATGTGAATTTTTTTGGGCAAAAATACTGATCTAACTCCCTTGTTTTGTTTTTGTTTTTTTTATATTGGAAAATCTTGTAGCAGAAAATTTATATTTTATCTAATTTAAAAATGTTTTCCTCAATACATTAATATTCATTTTTGAAAAATGTTTTAAGGTAAAAAGTTAATTGAAAGTCAATTAGGTTTGACTTTGAATGGATTGTTAGTACTCTAAGCATACTTTCCCATCCACTATTCCACTATTCTTTAAGCTCCTCTTCTCAAAGAAAATCTTAGCATATGAATCCTGGACACCATACACTGACCTGTTTCTCCCTTCCACTAATAATAGATATGACCATCTTTACGTTTACAAATGTTACTCAAAGCTTGTAATTGAGATGGTGCAGTTGTTTATAGAACTAAAAGGAAAAATAATATGATCAAGAGAAGGTATGAATGAAATGGAAGGAGTTAAAAGACTCAAGTTGATGCATGTCAAACTTCACAATGGACATCCATTTTCTTCTCTAAATGGTTTTTTTTGGGCCTCTCATTTCTTTAATGAGCATTATCCCTCAGAACAAAGCTCCCAAATGATTGGAGAGTTCTTGCACTTTTAGAGATGAATGAATGAGAACTATGCTTGGAATTCTCAATATATCTTTCAGCATCATGAGTGAAGAAGTAAGTCATGCTACAAAAAAATACAATTAAGGATCTAAAACATACAATTCCAATTACTAAGAAAAGGCCCCATAATCTATCCATGCTAAACTTATTGGAGTTAACTTGGCTTCTCTATTTATCACATGTATCCCTTTTCCACCCCTAATTTTTAATTCTCTAAAGTTCACCATTCTAAGAGAAGGTAGGAATAGTTGTGGTCATATTGGGTGAGGAGTTATTTGAAAAACATGTCAACACCATATATCTTGTCATGGTATTTTCCTCTGCCATTTTTTCTGACTAATCCTTATGCAAATGCCTAAAGAATTTAACCCTCTTTGCCCAACTTGGGATAAGGGGCATTCATACTACCCCTCTTCTAGATAGCTATATTGGAAAGAAGGGAAAGTATGGTCCTTTAATTCACTATAACCAAAAACATGCAATCCCACTTAGCAGAACTTGGAATCTTAGAGTATAAAACCTCAATTTCATTAAGCTTAGACTTCCCAGTGAGAACTTGGACTTACAACATGTTTCGAAAGTGTGACTAGTGGTTTTCCGTAGTGTGATTATCGATTTTCATTAGTGTGATTATTGGTTTCTTGAATTGCGATCGGTTATGGAAGTGTGACGATTGGTTTCCAAAAGTATGATTAATGCTTTTTTAAAGTGTCATTGTTGACTTCCATTAGTGTGAATACTGGTTTCCAATGTTGTGATTATCAATTTCCAAAAATTTCAATATCATTTTAAAAGCTTACTCATAATACGTGTAATTAATCTAACCATTGGATTTTGTGACTGCAACATATCTTTTTTAATATTTACATAATTAATCCCATTACAATGACAAAGTATATTGTATATTGAGAAAGGACATGTTCTCTTTCTTCTCACCACCAAGGTTCCTAAATTGTAATTCCACTCACATGAATTACTAAATTGTGAGAAAGGGAATGTACTCTTTCTCCTCATCATCCCAATTCCCACATTTTGACATATGCTAGGTTATATGCCTCCTCATATGGGGGTCGAATTTCAGGGAATCTATCATATTCTGAGGTCGAAGATTGGTGGTCGACCGTTGGGGAATTTATTGGAGTTTGAGGTCAACGATCGGTTATCAACTATCGGGGAATCTACATGGAAGGTTCTATGAACATGAAATTTGACACTATGAAAAAATAACCAAGGGACTGTTGGTGACGACCAAGTGCTTAGGTGTAAATGAACTAGGCCCGAACGTGCATATTATCCCATGAAAAGAACAATCTATTGGAAGCAGTAGCACATCATGAAATAGCATGGAAGATAAAGCAAGCAGGATGAGTCATTTCCCCGAACCTGCTAGGGCACATGGCAGATTTGAATTGACAATGATTCCCAAATTAGAGTTTTGAAACTACTTTGGGGAAAAGGAGTTACCACCTAGCCTTAAAGAATGGAAAATAAGAACTCCAAATATATTTGCATGCCCCGCCCTGACTCGTAAAGAATTGCTGACCTACTGACTTCGGAATAAGTTCAATTAGCTATAAAAAGTTCTAAGATGGCTCCAGAAAATCAAAGATAGAAGCAGGGGTTAATAGATCAGCTAAAAAGACACATGAGGATATGGAAATTGATGAGCCAGAGACAGGGGCCCTATGGAAAAAAGATAGAACAAGAGTAGAATCAAGAGGTGAGCTTGCCATGGTAGAACACAAGCATGGTGAGGAATTATTGAGTGAAGCAGTGACAACATTAGAGTTTCCTCAAACTAGCATTAATCTACCTCCTTTCAATATAACTCATTATCCCTCACTAGTGTTTGGACTAGCTTAGACACCAGGCTTGTTGATCTCTTACCCTGTCTAAAGGGTAAGAGTCAAATTCGTAGGGTGGTCTGAAATGGAAATTGAGATATTCCATATGTGTTTATAGATGTGGTAATTCTCTTTTCTTACTTAGATAAAGAAGATTAAATAAATTGCATTACTAGAATAGACCAGGTGGTGTAAGCAACATATTTTGTTCTTCTACTATGCATTCCATACCAATTTTTGGTCGATGAAAATTATCTTGATATATTGAAAGCGCTGAGTAGCAATATTTGCACCATATTTATACCCCTGATATAAATGTATGCTGGGTATTATGATTGGAATTGATATTTTATGTTAATATGACCTCCGATCCTTCATCTATGTTCATGGATTAATAGTAATTGACGGTTTTTGGAGCTGTTTGATTATATGAATGTATTGGATGCCATTGTCAAGCATTAACCAAGAATGATTTGCATTTTTTCTAAACTAATTAGTTCACCTTCACCTTTCCCTAGCATAGTCCAAATTGAGCCTTGGAACATCTCAGGGGAATTGAAAACATTTGTAAGGAATTAAGATGTAGGAAGACCCATCCTCAATATTTTTTGCTTTACTGTGACGAAAAATTATACAACTAATGAAATAAAAACCGATATCTCATTTTCCATTGATAAATAAATCATATTATGAATTGTTTTCCTGGTATGGCAATAGAGTGATTTGGAGAGAAATTACATCTCAGATGAAGAGAAATAGGCTTGCTATATTTCTTCAAACATAGCAAGAATGCCTCATTTATCATCACATAGATTTGATTCCCACTTGTTGTTGATATATATCAATGGCCATATTTCCCTTTTCATTTGTTTTTACCTTTCCTTCCTTTGCATCTGCTCATAATTTCCAGGCCCATATTATACTATCCACGTCAATGATATCATCTTTATCTCATACAACTATCCACTCTTTAGTTTTTTTATCCCATGATGCATATTCTCCATCGGGTTTCCACCATTGTACTAAAACCTGGTGTCTCTCCATATCAGCCATGTCTTTGTAGACATCATCTAATGCCCTCCCTAACCATATTGGCTTACTATCACTTGATCGTACGATGAGATTATGACCATTCTTCACATATTTTCTTGGATCAAATTCTTATGTAGCCTTGTTGTAGGAAGAACCCACATATATTTTATATTTAGTAGGGACTCTTTGAACCAAGTAATCCTCCATGAGATAAGGTTGTTGTTGAATATCGTTGTTGTTGTTTGATTCTTTTATTTTGTTTGGCCAAAAAGTTCTTACTTGATTAAGTAACGACAAATATAAATCCCCCAAATGTCTTCGGAAGCCATAATTATTCCCCTCCTGTTGGCCCGGTTTTGCAACCAGGCTTAGTGCTATGGGCACCTGCTAACTAGTAGCAGCAGTTTCAATATTAAGCAAAAACAATGTAAACTAAATCTAAACTAAACTAATCTAGCATGTGCATTTTGAATTAAAGAACAAGAACAAGAAAGATAAAAAATAATTTTTTGTATTGAAAGAGTAAGGGGCAAGCAAGTGCTTGCGAAATCAATACCTCCAAAGGTGAGGTTGAATGGCTCCAAGGATGAGCAACTCCAATCTCCAATGATCTCTTCTCCAATGTGGTTTGCAATGGCCAAATACTCAAGGGAGAATTCCACAGCATGAGGATAGGATAATGGATGGATGGAAAGTGAGGAGCCCCTACCACCTTTTTATAGGTTTTGGTGGTGGGGAATACCATTGTGGTTTTGTGGAAACCAATGGTATTGACCAACATGGTTTAGGTACTTTTCCCTCCTTTTTCCTTTTTTGAATATTTTAATTATTTTTATTCCCTTTTTAATATTTTGGGAATTTTGGACCCTTTTTTAGGGTTTTTTATGCTTTTTTGAGGAAAATATTCATTTTTGGGTGGAAAAAGGGGTGTACTAAGGTCTTTTGGTGACCTTTTGATGGTTTTAGAGGCTCTGATAGTGAAAGAGTGGACAAATGGGTCATGTGAATAAGGGAATGAGCTAGTGAGCACTTTTTAGGTGTTAACAGATTGCCCCCTGATGTGTGAGGGCAAGAGCTCATCGTATGGCCGATAGACATCATAGTTATTTTGTCCTTTTTCTGGGGTTTAGGGGAGAGAAGAGACCGGTTGGAGACAGGAGCCAGGGTCCTTGGAAGATGCAAAACAACAAAAAATATTACATGGCCTCAATATGAATGAGGTATGATCTCTGATAATGGACGAGGCGGGCATTCCCATGCTCGTATCAAGATATAGAACTAAAATAACAAAAGGCCTCAAATAATGACAGAGGAATAATCTGAATATATGGATGAGGCGGGCATTCCCATGCCCGTATCCAGAAATATAAAAACTAGCTGTAAGGCCCAGAAAGGGGGACCTGTAAGATACATAGAGAACCACTGTGACATCATAACGGTCCGGAGGGGACACATATCTAGGATGTACTGCTGGGCTGACCATGTTTGAGCGGGAGAACTGATATACTGAAATAACAACAGTGCTGCTGAGTGTGGACCCAAAGGAACTGATGATCTGCTGGATCAATGGTAGACTGAACTGGACCTGATCTGGGTACTCGAGGAAGCATATAAATGGAATGGCTTCCGAATACTATCGCCATGCGCAACCCGGATATCCATAAGAAAAGTGTAACTGGTTGTTTCCATAGGTAGACTCTCAAATGTGCTAGAGTCAGGGGAAATCTGGGGTCTTCGACCAATAACTGAAGGGATATAAACCCTACGCGATTCTCGACGATGCGATCAAGGTGTTGACGTCGAGCATGCGAGAAACAACCACTCGGAGAAGCAATGATGATTTGTCTCAAAGTGGTCTGTAGGCACTCACCTAAATGGTGATGAGTCCAAGACGTAGGGACCTCTGGGTCTATCCTCTGGAATAAGGGGGTTTTCGTCGACAGAGGGAGACCTGCAACTAATAAGGCAATGATGTTTCCTTAATAGGAGCATGAGGTGGTGAACCGAAGTGTGAAAGTACTGATGGTAGTTGACATCTCTGTGGGAATGGGAAGTAACTAGGTCATAAAGTGGGTAGACTCAAACTTCCTTTGTTCAAAGCATGATGACATGGTTGACCTGGTAGCATAGGGAACTGACTTGTAGGTGTGGGGATCATGACTTTTCAGGGACTGAATATATGTATTGACTCTGGGGGGTCAAGCTGATGGGTGTTGTCGAGGGATTCTCAGGGTGACATACTGCAGAATGCTCTGAACAAAGGCGACCAAAAATGGGGAAGCTGCCATGTGAGTAGATGTAATCTGTCGTGGCGCCAAGAAGCACCATTAGGTCCTTCTTCGTAGTTTTAATGAGCTCCAAGAAGGGATAAAAGTGTGCTCTGAAATGGTACTGTCCTGTGGATTTTCTGAGCCCAGGACGGTTTATGCTCATGGTTGCTTTCATGTTTAGAGAGTCTAAAAGCTGTAAGTGGACTCTATTGGTGTTCTTTTTCGTAAGTTAGTCTCCAAGGCCCGAAAAAGCATAAAATGATGCAAATGGAGAACTCTTCTAGCCGGTGTGACTAGAGTATTCCTTTTTCGTAATTAGTCTACAAGGTCTGGAAAATGGGTAAACTTATACCAGGTAGACGCCCTTTCAGATACGTTTAGCGAGCATGAAAGGAAGCAAGGTTGCTCGGCGATCTTTTCATTGTTTTAGGAGTCAGAAAAGAGCTTAACGGAAACTCCCTAAGTGCCTTTTTCGTAAAAAGGAGTGCTCGGCCCGAAAAAGGGGTAAAATTATACCAGGTAGACGCCCTTTCAGATACGTTTAGCAAGCATGAAAGGAAGCAAGGTTGCTCGGCAATCTTTTCATTGTTTTAGGAGTCAGAAAAGAGCTTAACGGAAACTCCCTAAGTGCCTTTTTCGTAAAAAGGAGTGCTCGGCCCGAAAAAGGGGTAAAACTATACCGAACAACAAGGGGCATGATGAGAGTGAGAAAAGGTCTCAAGCATCATCATGAGTGCAGAAAACTGGATCCGGTGATATATGACACGCCAAAAACGGAGGACGGTCGATGTGGCACGCAAACCGAGGCGACGAGGGGGCATGGAAAAAATGCCTAGAAAATATGGGGATGAGAGCGAGAAATTATCTCAAGCATCATTAAGAGCGCGGAAAACTAAATCCGGCGATATATAACACGTCAAAAAATGGAGAACGGCCGATGTGGCACGCAAACCGAGGCGACCAGGGGGCATGGAAAAAATGCCCAAAAAATATGGAGGTGAGAGCGAGAAATGATCTCAAGCATCATCATGAGCGCGGAAAACTGAATCCGGCGATATATAACACGTCAAAAAATGGAGAATGGCCAATGTGGCACGCAAACCGAGGCCATGAGGGGGGGCAAAAAATGGTCCAAAAATGGACCCCGTGAAAACAGGAAAAGGAAAGAACTAGCATGGAGTTCTCGTTGTGCTGATTCCAACGGTACCAACGGTTTGAAGAATGGACTTCGTATGATACCGGAATGGTTGTTTGAAAAATGTTGGAATTTCTATAAATAGGGCGTGGGGCCCATATGACGTGTCATTGTTACGTGCGAGTTTGGCAGAGCAGTCAGAGCTATTTCTCAATTTCTGGGAGATTTCACCGTTGGTTTTTGATTCTGCGGGTTTCAGGTAACTCTATTTTCCTTAGCCTTTTCAATTATGTCTTTTTTAGTTTGCGGCGGGCCCCCGAAGGCCGTGAAATTCCATGTTGACCCTCCAACGTGGAATATCGCGGGTTTCGGGTCTTTTCCCGCGATGAAACGCGCGGGTTTTAGGCTGACAGTCGCGATGTTCATCGCGACTATAAGGTAGGAACCCGCGATGTTCATCGCGAGTTCATGGGAGATAGTCGCGATGTTCATCGCGGCTGTCTGGCAGATATGCGCGATGTTCATCGTGGATTCTTGAATGGAGGCCGCGATGATCATCACGGATTTTGATGGAAAAGCCGCGATGGTCATCGCAGCTTTTGATGAAAAAGCCGCGATGTTGTTTTTTGGAAAAAAAAAAAAAAAAATTGTTGGGGCTAAAAATTTCTTCTGTTTTTTGGTAGGATGTTGAGGAGACCACTGGCTTCCTGGCGAGAGCGGGAGATCGACGAGGATCTGATGGTTAAGATTCAGAATGATCCTGGGGTCCGGCAGACTCTAGCAGTGAGTGGGATATTGAAGTTCGCTCAGATACCACCTATGCGTTCAGTGAGACGACTCCTGAACAAATTGGTGAGTTGGTGGGTACCAGCGGAGGGTGTGTTCATCATTGGGGGACAGAGGTTGGAGATTACTTTGACTGATGTATATTTCCTTACCGGGTTGCCTCATTTGGGAGAGGTGGGAGATCTGCTACCGAGGATCCCGCCAGGGGTCGATATGGAGGATTTGCTCCATACTTTTTGTGTTGCTGATGCCGTTTTGTAGAACAGTGCCATTAGTCTATGTTCATTACAGGAGTGGGACATGAGGGCTGTGGGGGCATGTGTGCTGTGAGTGCTGGGTGTTGCGGCACCACACCGTTTGTCCAGGGGACAAACGATGATGGTGGACTCGGTGCTACGGGGGACGTACTATGCATGGGATCAGATGTTCCTAGCTGGTGTCCGGAGGGATCTGGACAAGGCCAGCCGAGAGGGGGGGGAGTTCTGTTACACCTCCTTTCTATGTTGTTTCTTCTTCGAGCGGGTACCGACCCTGCGACCATGGGTGCCCATCCGTGATGGCCTAGTGAGTGAGCCGCGCATGGTGCGGTGGGGACATATGATGCCTCGTGGCGGTGGTGGTGTTCATGGGTTCTTTACTCAGGAGATATATGAGCAGTGGGAGCAGATGCCCCTGGTGATCGAGGATTTTCCATATGCAGGTATGAATTATCGGGGCGACCCTGAGATGCCTCGTGCCCAGGGACAGGCCTGGGGTTTGGATGGTATGTTTTGTGGTTTCATTTATACTATATCATGTGATTTTTGATTTATCTGTCTATGATTATAGTTAGACATGTATATGATGGTTTGCTTGCATTGTGCAGATGTGGGTCCTGTACCACCGGCGGACTACGTGCCTCGTCAGGGTCGGGCGATGGTGGTTGCTCACCCTCCGGCAGCAGTACCGCCTCCACGTGGTGGAGGTTTTGCGGGTCGTGGTGGAGGGGTTGGCCCTCGGGATGATGCTATAGAGGGTGTCAGGAAGACTTTTGACATGATTCTAGCTGGACTCCCTGAGGATGGCTAGCGAGACTTGGACCGGGATATCGTGGAGTGTTGCTTCGACGCGCCGCGTGAGTGGCGGTCGCTCCTGTTGAGGACAACGGTGTTCGTGGCAGGGCACAGGGATGGTGCTCGGGATGACCTGGCAGGGCCGGCTGATAGGAGGATCCGTCTACGGGATGATCTAGCAGGGCCAGCAGAGCGGAGAGTTCGGGCTCGCCATGATCCGACGGGGCCCGCGGAGGCGGCGCCAGAAGAGCCCAGGGGCCCTGATGACTAGATGATATGTATTTTCCCCCAAATGCTGATGAGCATATGGGGAAACCATTTTTTGTACGGCATATGTATTTTGTATATTGGGTGTATGACATGTTGACTATCATGATTTTTGTATATATATGTGGGTATATATTTGGGTATATCATTGTGTATGCACGTGGATGCACATTTTGTCTCTTTTTATACGCCCGTGGAGGCATATGTTATGTATGTGGATGTTCTATTTTTGAATTTTGTATATGCCCATGGAGGCACATGTTATGCACGTGGATGCAATATTTTGTTTTTATATATGCCCGTGGAGGCACATGTTTATGCACATGGATGCAGTATGTTGTTTTTACTTATGCCCGTGGAGGCACATGTTTATGCACATGGATGCAGTATGTTGTTTTTACTTTATGTTTTGGTTGGTGTGCCAGTCGAGAATATTATTGGCCATATGGTCTGCTACACTGTTTAGATTCCTTGGGACATGTGTGAATGAAATGGATTCAAATTGTCGTATCATTAGTTTAGTGCGCAAGAACTTTCGGAAAAGATAGGGGTCGCGTACCTGGTAATCATTGTTGAGCTGGGAAACCAGGAGCTGTGAGTCCAGGAAAACGTTAAGGTGACGGATGCTCATTTGGAGAGCTGCGGCCAGGAGACCGGTCACGGCATCGTATTCAGCTTGGTTGTTGGTGGCGGCACCTAAACATATTCCGTCTATGAGAACTAACTCATGTGACGGGGAATATATTACCCAAGCTGCGGAGGCGAGATTGGGAGACCAACGGCTCGCACCATCGGCGAAACCGATGTAGCAGAGTGGAACAGGATCCATCTGTGGTCATGAAAAGAAAAAACAAATATTTAGGTCTTTTGAATTTTTGTGAAAAAAGAAAATAAGACTGTATATAATGGACGGTGGCGTCCATCAGATTCTACTAAGGGTAAAATCGCTTAAGGTACAACCCGTTTCATGGGTTGCATAGGGGGTTGCCTTCTGAATCGGTCAAGATGTATGCCCCCTGCCCGAGGCAAGTGTGTACGATGTATGGGCCTTGCCACATAGACACAAACTTTCCCTTCCCGGTTTTATCATGCGCTTGATCGTAAGCAAGGACAAGGTCTCCCTCAGAAAAGGTTCTTGGGTGGACGTGTTTGTTGTAACTTAGTTTTGATCGTTGCTTGGCTGCTTCCATGTTTTGGAGGGCTGTGCGGCGATCTTCATCAGCCTCTTCTAGGAGTAGGAAGCGTTGCTCAATTGGAGAAGTGTCCAGTAGGAGTTCGACGGCCATATGTAGAGCTGGAATTTGACACTCGATGGGGAGGACAGATTCGACGCCGTGAACTAAATGGAAAACCAGTGGCGGTTTTGGTAGACGTGCGGTAGGCCCATAGTGCCGGGAAGAGCATGTGGTGCCAATTTGATTTGTGTTTGTCTACGATGCGTTGGAGGATGGTTTTCAAAATTTTATTCACCGCCTCGACTTGGCCGTTTCCTTGGGGATAGTAGGCGGAAGAGAAATGGTGATCAAATTTCAACATGGTTGATAATTCGCTCCAGACTGCATCTTCGAAGTGAGAGCCGTGGTCCGAAACTAGTTGTTTTGGTACTCCAAAACGAGTAATAACATGGTTAAAGAAAAAGCGCGCTGCAGTGTCGGCCTTGCAATTGTAGGTTGGCATGGCTTCCGCCCACTTGGTGAAATAATCCACAGCCACAACAATGTGTTTGTGACCGCCGGCTGAGGTGGGGTTGCAATCGAGGAAATCGATGGCCCATTTGCAGAATGGTCCGGCGGTGATGACTGGATGAAGGGGGGCGGGTGGGGTTCTTGCTTTGGGGGAAAAAAGCTGGCAGTTTTGGCAATGTTTTACTGCAGTGATGCAATCGATGAACAATGATGGCCAAAAGTAACCGACGCGAATGATCTTTTGAGCGATGGCCATACCGGAGAAGTGGCCTCCGCAAGCACCGCTATGACAATCATTGAAAACTTGTTCTGCCTCACTATGGGATAGGCATCAGCGTAGGATGGTATCCACGCCGCGTCGATAAAGCACATCCCCTATCAAGAGGTATCGGGGGGCATGGTGTCGTATGCGACGGCGTCCGTCACGATCGATGTGTGGTTGAAATTTCTGCGTGCTGAGGTAGATCAAGATGTCTCCGTACCATGGGTCGTCAGACGAAATGATGAAGATTTGATCATCGATCAGATCCGTTTGGATTGCGGGTGAAGACGAAGAAGACGGGAGGTCAGTGATGAGGTGAGCAAGCACAAGGGCTTTGGTGCTCTTAGGAGTTCTAAAAGTGAGGTCATATTCCTGGAGGATAATGACCCATTTAGCAACACAACCTTGTAGGAGCCGTCGGCTGAGGAGATAGACCATAGGGTTGGAGTCGGAGACAACCGTGGTATGACTGAGTAGAATGTAGTGTCGCAATTTTTGGATAGAAAAGACTACAGCTAGGGCTAATATTTCCTCGTATGGGTAACGTAGGGGTGGGCCAGACAAGGTCTGGCTGATGTAATAAATTACATGCTCTTGGTGAGAGGCATCTTCTTGGACCAAAACTCCGGAGACGGCATGTTCAGATGCCGAGACGTAAAGGGTGAAGTCCTGGGAAAAATCTGGAGGGGATATCAAGGGGGCTTGTGTAAGATCTTTCTTGAGGGCTTCGAATGTCGTGTCAGCTTGCTCATCCCAAACAAAGGGTATGTGGGTACGAAGTAACCGTAAGAACCCGTGAACTTTGGTGGCATAATCAGGAACGAAGCGGCGGAGAAAATTGGATCGCCCTTGTAGACTCTGGAGCTGCCGAAGCGTGCGAGGGGAGGGAAGTTCTAGGATGGATTTAACTTTCGGAGGATCGATAGTAATTCCGTTCTGGGAAACAATGAAACCCAATAACCGGCCTACAGGAACACAAAAGACACACTTGTGTGGGTTCAAGCAGATTTTATATTTGCGACAACGCAGGAAAACTTGTCGGAGATCGTTAAGGTGGTCTGATCGTTTTCGGGAACGCGCTGTAAGGTCATCAAGATAGACTCGCAGGATATGGACCAAGTCGTGAAAACAATAGGTCATGGCTCGCTGGAAAGTGGCACCAGCATTTTTAAGGCCGAATGGCATGACGCGATAGGCAAAGGTGCCCCATGGGGTGGTGAAGGCAGTCTTGTACTGATCCTCCTTACGGATCTGAATCTGGTTGTATCCAGAAAAACCGTCCATGAAAGATAGGACTTCATGTCCCGCACACTCATCAATGAGTTGGTCGATAAATGGCGTGGGGAAATTGTCTTTGGGACAAGCGCGGTTTAAATCACGGAAGTCAGTGCATACTCTAAGGGTACCTTGCTTTTTGTTGACGGGAACGGGGTTTGAAACCCAAGTGGTGTAAGCAATGGGATAGATGAACCCTGCTTTGCGAAGTTTTTCAACCTCGGCTTTAACAGCGGGAAGTTTGGAAGGATGAATGGGTCGCTGTTTCTGACGAACGGGGGGTACTTCAGGCCATGTGTCAATGTGGTGCTCTATAATGGCAGGGTCCAGGCCAGGCATTTCGGTAGAGGACCAGGAAAAAACATCACGGAACTCTTGAAAAAGCTTTTTATATGCCTGGGTTTCTGCTTGAGTGCAGGATGCGCCCAGCGAGATGAGCTCAGGTTTTCCTGTGTAGTGGAAATATCGATCTGGATAATGGGGGAAATGTTGGACATGTTCCCTTCTTCGAAGGCGTCCGGTGCTGGGATGGGGTCCTTCAGCCAATCGACCTTAGTGGGTATGAAATCTTTGGACTCAACCAATAGCTGGTTGGATACGGTGGATGTAGATGCTTCTGGGAGGAAGTACGAGCAATGATGCATATCATCCCAAGGGTAGTCGGGTGCTGTGAGTGTTTCCAAGATTTTCTCATCAATATTGAAGTAGTCAGACCATAAATCAAGGGGTTCAGGTTTGAAAGTTGTTGAAATCATATAGATTGTATTGACTTCTTCTGACGAGGACGATTGCTGAGGGTAGATCTCCTCGATTAGGGGAGGAGATATCTCTAAGTCGACGTTGTTTAACTCGTACAACGCTGCTCTGTAATCTGGGAGATCAGGACAATGATGCGAGTAATGGTCATACACACTGCATATGGCGCAGGGATGGTTGGTGCGCAGTGATTTGTCGCGCGCCTGAGGGGGTGGCTCAAGTCTTACTACTGGTATTCCGGTGTCATCGTCCAACATATTCATATGCTCTTGGAGGGCCGGCAATTGGGGACACTGATGAGTTGGATGGCCTATCTCATCGCATAATGAGCATTTAGGGGGATCCCGAAACACGGGTGGGGGTTTGACTGCTTTGGGAGGAGGTGCCGCAGTGTACAGTTGTGGGCCTTTGCCCCCAGTGGGTTTGATGAAAGGAGGGGGATTCGTTGAGGACGAAGGGATTGTGACCCCGGGAGGTGGTTGACTAGTGGTGACAATGGGTTGCACCGGTTGTAGGATGACAGTTGGTGTCGGCGGGGGATTAGGAGCTGGTAAGTACCATACGGGTATCCCTAATGTTAAGCCAGGAAGGTTGAGTGTAGCCATCACTGGCGAACTGACCACTCCGGAAAATGGGAACAAGAATGGGATAGTGTGAATTGGCGTTGTGCCAATATATGTAGGCACTATGGGTGTTTGTGCATTGTGAGAAATGGTACATAGGTCAGATACCGCGGGCGCGGGTGACGGTGGTGGAATAGCCTGGAAGGTCGAGATCATTGGAGTCGCCAAAAACTGTTGGCCCGGTTTTGCAACCAGGCTTAGTGCTATGGGCACCTGCTAACTAGTAGCAGCAGTTTCAATATTAAGCAAAAACAATGTAAACTAAATCTAAACTAAACTAATCTAGCATGTGCATTTTGAATTAAAGAACAAGAACAAGAAAGATAAAAAAATAATTTTTTGTATTGAAAGAGTAAGGGGCAAGCAAGTGCTTGCGAAATCAATACCTCCAAAGGTGAGGTTGAATGGCTCTAAGGATGAGCAACTCCAATCTCCAATGATCTCTTCTCCAATGTGGTTTGCAATGGCCAAATACTCAAGGGAGAATTCGGCAGCATGAGGATAGGATAATGGATGGATGGAAAGTGAGGAGCCCCTACCACCTTTTTATAGGTTTTGGTGGTGGGGAATACCATTGTGGTTTTGTGGAAACCAATGGTATTGACCAACATGGTTTAGGTACTTTTCTCTCCTTTTTCCTTTTTTGAATATTTTAATTATTTTTATTCCCTTTTTAATATTTTGGGAATTTTGGACCCTTTTTGAGGGTTTTTTATGCTTTTTTGAGGAAAATATTCATTTTTGGGTGGAAAAAGGGGTGTACTAAGGTCTTTTGGTGACCTTTTGATGGTTTTAGAGGCTCTGATAGTGAAAAAGTGGACAAATGGGTCATGTGAATAAGGGAATGAGCTAGTGAGCACTTTTTAGGTGTTAACACCTCCATTTGCCATTGCTGCACCGAAATGAGCAATATATGAATTTATTCCTTTCTTTGAATCTTCAATGCCTTTTAGTGTTTTGAATGGTGACAATGAAGGTTCCCTCACAGGCAAGTCCAGCCTGCCGTTGGCCCCATTTTTTCATATGTTTATGCAATTAGACCAATTTTCATCTCTAATTGTTTCCTTATATCGCATTACAGGGGTGCCATCAACCATACAAAATTTGAAGTATTGGGTGGATTTGATACCCACAATATTCTTCCTTCCATCCAGTAAGTGTTTTCCCACAAAGTCCTTAAATTCATAAACCTTCTCGATCAGGTATGGAGTGAAATTACAATAATCTTGGATTGTTATATAGTTATCCATTATTTGTGGTAGTGATAATATATCTTGTCTCTTCAAATGAGACGACAACCTCCTGTATGCTCCATCTATATATTCATGAGTGTGACCAATTGGAAGGAAGCTTACATATATAGTTGTAAAAATACTCTTTATTCTGAGCATGGATGCAAAAGAAAAGAGGTAACGATTCTTGTTCTCACCTCCACAATTGTCGATCTACAAGAATAAAACTGATGGAAGATTTTTCAAGGAAGCACTTGGCATTGATAAAGTCTCCATGGCCTCACTTTAATATTCTGGGCACTTTCCATAGGATTCATTTTGTATAAGTGAACCATGCACTAGTTGCATTGAAGACCCTTTCTCATACAACAAATGCCCAAATTCATCAACCATCGTGTTAAAATTTGAGCATTAATTCACAATACTCTTGGATCTTTACTGAGAGAATAACATATACAGTATATCAATGCATAACAATCACAATAAGCATGACAATCATCACAACAATCAAAAGCATGAGAGGCAAGAGACACAGAGTTTCCATGGGGAAAACCCTAAGGTGAAAAACCCCACAACTTCCTCAGAGATAGAGAGAGAAATGGCTCAACCAAAATACACTTGAGATAGTCTCCTAGAGCAGATGATCGTCCTCCTCACTAGTGCGCCACTTTCTGAGTGAGAGAAGTGTGTCTTTCCGAATGATCCAAATAGAGATCTCCCGATCTCTATTTATACTTAACCTATTTTCCCAGTGACCTTATGGGGCCGACTTGTCTATCTAGATACATCCACAATATAATATATATTTTAGGGCCGACCCCACACATGGTGGTCTAATAACCCATCGGCAAGTACACACACAAGCAACAATTGTCAATCCACATGATGACACTTCCTTATAGAGGAATAACACATCTCTTATAAGGGTACAATAAATATATATGAAATACATTCCAAAGTTACATATACATCAACACTCCCTCTTAACTAGGAAGGTATTTCTCGACACAATTCTGCTAGACAAGTCTTCTTCTCGAGATCATCGTCATCATCATCGTCACTGCTGCTGCTATCTCAACCAATCTCTGACTCTACTCGTCATAGGAATTTCTATAGAGCCAGTCCTATTTCATACTGGATGTAGGCCCACCACCTGCAGGTCTTCATCATCTTTGCGAATAGTCTAATAGAGGTGGCGTCTCAGGACTAATTTTATGTGTGGATGCAATACCGGAAAGAGTATCCCAGGAACATTTATGTGCCTAAGAATGACCGGCAAGATCTCTTAGGACTGATTACATGCATCTCCTCCACAATACCTTTAAAGAGCATCCCAGGAACATTTATGTGCCCCAGCACGACCGGCAAGATCTCTAAAGAGCATCCCAGGACTTATTACGAGCATACAACTCAACCTCTCGGATCTCCAGGACTGATTACATGTGGATAGACAAAACCTTTAAAGAGCATCCCAGGAACATTTATGTGCCGCACCACGACCGACAAGATCTCTAAAGAGCATCCCAGGACTAATTACGAGCACACAGCTCAACCTCTCGGATCTCCAGGACTGATTACATGTCTCCGTAGTAATACCTCATCCTAGGACTGATTACGAGCACACAGCTCAACCTATCGGATATCTGAGGACTGATTACATACTACATAGCAATACCGGAAAGAGTACCCCAGGAACATTTATGTGACGCAGCATGACCGTCAAGATCTCCCAGGACTGATTACATGATATTTGCACAACCTGGCACATATCATCTCTGACCTCCAAGTATCAACCTGATACTCATGATCCAACGGATCATCATTTCACGAGGCATCATCCTGATGCCCATGATCATACTGATCATCATCACTTGTACCATCCTAGTACATATCATCTGGAGCAACATCCTGAAGCTCATCATCATGATCAACCTGATCATACAATGCATCCACCTAATGCACACCAAGTATCTACCTGATACATATCATCATCCATGATCCACTTGATCATACAGTGTATCTACCTAATACAAATACAAATACATGATACATATCAACATACATGATCTACCTGATCATACAATGTATCCACCTGATACAGATACATGGTCCAAGCATCCAACATGATGCATATACAAATACATACAAATGATCCAACCGATCATATCCAGCATCCAACATGATGCGTACATACATATAAATGATCCAACTGATCATATCCATCATCAACATGATGCATACATACATACAAATATAAATGATCCAACTGATCATATCCAACATCAACACGATGCATACATACATACAAATATAAATGATCCAACTGATCATATCCAGCATCAACACGATGCGTACATACATACAAATATAAATGATCCAACCGATCATATCCAACATCCAACATGATGCATATACAGAGTAGTAACTGGAGCATCGTCCTGATACTCATCATCCAGTGCTTACATCCACAACCATGTGAAGGATCCTCCTTCCAACATGGTTGGGATGGCTTCAGCAAATGTGTCTATCACTTCTTCCTCGAAGTGTTGTCGATCTGAAGAACACCAAGCCTCTCCCTGAAGTACTTGAACTTCACCTTGTCTAGTGGCTTCGTCAACACATCTGCAATCTGCTCGTGCGTCGCAACATACAGGAGCTTCACGGCTCCTCTCTACACCATATACCTGATATAGTGATATTTGATCTCTATCTGTTTCGACCTGTCATGAAACACTGGGTTCTCGGACAGCTTCACACAACTCTGGTTATCGCAGAATATACCAGTAGCATCCAATGGGAGATCAAATAACTCAGATAGTAGCTTCCGTAGCCATACTACCTCACAACTAGCTGAATAGGCTACAACATACTCAGCTTCAGTTGTACTCAGTGCTACACAGGACTGCTTCCTGCTAAACCAAGAGATCACACCTGATCCCATACTGAAGCAGCACCCAGATGTGCTCTTCCTATCTGCAGCACTGCCAGCCCAATCTGAATCAACATAACCCTGCAGGTTAAACTTTTGATTCACTTCATACTTGAGCCCATAATCCACTGTACCCTTCAGGTACCTCAGAACATGCTTTACAGCAACCAGGTGAACACTCCTCGGATCCGTCAGGAACTGGCTCAATGTGTTCACTGCAAAGCAAATATCTGGTCTTGTTTTCGTCAGGTACATCAAGGACCCAATTATCTGACGATACATAGAGACATCAACCGGCTCAGATGAAGCATCACATAGAAGCTTTAGATTCGATGCCATGGGTGTGGCCATGGCCATTCAATCCATCATCCCAAATCTCTTCAGGATATCTACTGTGTACTTCCCTTGACCAAGGAAGATCCCACCTGAATTCTGCCACACCTCCATACCTAGGAAATAATGCATCATTCCCAAATCTTTTATAATGAACTCAGCAGCAAGCTTCCTCTTAGTATCTGCAATCAGTCTGTCATCTCCTGTTACAAATAAGTCATCCACGTACAGAAGTAGAATCACAGGATTCCCTTCCTCAACCTTGTAGTAAAGGTTGGAATCCGCTTTACTCTTGGTAAAGCCCAAGCTAGATAGGAAACTGTCCATCCTACCATACCAAGTTCTGGGAGCTTGCTTCAAGCCATACAAGGCTTTCTTCAATCTGCACACATATGAATCCCTGTCATGTATTTCAAAGCCGAGTGGCTGCTCCACATATACTTCCTCTTCAACTACACCATTCAATAAAGCAGTCTCGACATCCATCTGGTGTATTTTCCATTTAATTGCTGCAGCTAGGGCAAGTATTGTTCTGATGGAAGTATACCTAGCTACAGGTGCAAAAGTTTCTTCATAATCTATTCCCTCTTTTTGAGAGAAGCCATGAGCTACGAATCTTGCTTTGTATTTCTCTACACTACCATCTGCAGCTTGCTTGATTTTGTAGATCCATTTGGAAGTCACAATAGACTTCTCTTTAGGTCTTGGGACAACATCCCAAACATAATTCTTCATTATTGATTGGTATTCCTCAACGATGGCATCCTTCCATTCTTTCTTTTCCACTGCTTCTTCATAACTGGAAGGTTCTTTGTTCATAATGTCACAGAGTAAAGCAACATAGCTGGTATGTGATCTGGTTCTCTTCTTTGCTCCGTGTTCTTCTTCTGGAATGCCAAATCTTTCTGCATCTTGAATGAGCTCTCTAGCTCATGCAGGTTTCCTCTTGTGAGAGTTATCCTCACGGGGTGGATCTACAGGTTCTTGCAGATCTTCAAACTCACGAACAACTTCTGAAATTGCTTCAGTCATGGTAGTGTCTTGAAATCTAGTTTCCTTAGGTTCTTCATAAACTTCGATAGGTGCCTTCCTTGATTTGATGAATGCTGAGTTTTCATCAAATGTTACATCTCTGCTGACATCAATCTTCTTGAACCCTGGAAAGTATATTCTGTAAGCCTTTGAGCTTTCACTGTAACCCACAAAGATACCTTTCTTTCCTAAAGGATCTAGTTTGGTCATTTTTTCCTTTGGGACATGAGTGTATACTGGACAACCAAATATTCTGAGATGGCTGACTTCAGGTTTCTTACCAGAAAAGACCTCTTCTGGTGTCTTGTTGTGCAATATCTTGTGGGGTGTTCTGTTCTGCACATATACAACTGTTCTAGTTGCTTCTTCCCATAGATGCGTAGGTAGATCCTGGTCATGCAGCATTGCCCTTGCTGCTTCCATGATTGTTCTGTTCTTCCTTTCTACAACTCCATTCTGTTGAGGATTATAAGGAGCAATCAACTCCCTCTTAATCCCTGAATCATTGCAAAGCTTCTTGAAGTCACCTGAGGTGAATTCTCCACCATTGTCGGATCTGAATGTTTTGATCTCTTTGTCAGTTTGATTCTCCATCAAGGTTTTGAATTCCTTGAACTTATCAAACACCTCATCTTTGTTTTTCAAGAAGTATACCCAAGTCTTCCTGGAGAATTCATCAATAAATGAGACATAGTAAACATACCCACTTAGAGAACTGGATGACATAGGACCACATACATCTGAGTGGATGATTTCCAGGATATCTTTTGCCTTGCTTTCACTGCTTGGGAAAGCCTTCTTAATATTCTTACCTTTTGCACATCCTTTGCAAACACCTTCATGTTTGGTCTTGATTTCAGGAAGACCCTCTACAGCCTTGCTTGTAATTGGAAGTGCCCTATAGTGCACATGAGCAAGTCTTCTATGCCAAAGTTCACTTGGCTCCATGGATTCATGCACCATGGCATGTTCAGGTTGTCCTTTTAATTTACACAAACCTCCCTTTTGCTCTCCAATCATAGCTGCATCATCTATGGTCTTTCCCTTTGGCCACATTAGGACTTGGCCATCCAAAAATGCAACCCTCATATCTTTTGTATCCAATGCAGAGATGGAGAGTAAGTTCTTCTTGAGCCCAGGTACAAAAAGGAATTCTTTCATCTTCAAAGATTTTCCAAAATCTAGGTTGTAGGAGGCTTCACCACTTCCTTTGATGGGATACTGATAATCATCCCCAAGTTTCACTTTATGGGGTGATTCATGTTCAGACATATTTACAAAGGATTCTTTAAACCCAATCATGTGTTTGGAAGCCCCACTGTCAATTAACCAATCATTACAACCATGGGAGATAGTACCTGTGAGAGCAGAGATTAGAACATACTCTTCTTCACTTGATGAGTCATCATTACTATCATCACTTTCTGCCCTAGCCTTCTTCTTTGGAGGTTCATCATCTTCGGCAGCATGAGCATGGTACCTTCTTTTGTTTCCCTTCTTCTTCTTGCTGGAGTTGTTGTTGTTGTGTTTGTCCCATTTGTTCTTGGGACATTCTGAAGCAAAGTGACCCTTCTCATTACAAGTGAAACACCTTAGATCTTTCTTGTCTTTGTGAAAATGATGAGAAGATTTCTTCTTGTGATGGGATGGATCCCTCTTGAACTTGCCCTTCTTAGTGTGAGTTGTGAGAGCTTGATCTTCATTTCCCATCTTCTCTTCTCTTGCCACAAGCCTTGCTTCTTCTTGAGAACATTCCTCCCATAATCTGCTGAAGGAGATTAACTTCTTTCTGGCACAGATCCCATGGATAAAAGAGTCCCATGACCTAGATAGGCCATTCAAAGTAGTCATAACAATTTCACCATTCTCCACCATTTCATCTACCGCTTTTAGTTGTTCCTTGATCTGAGAGACCTTGGAGAAATAGGATTGAATGGTTTCTCCATTCGACATCTTGACCCCTTTCAATTGATTCCGCAGGGTCATCTTTCGATTTATGTTCTTTCCTTCAAATAGTTTGGTCAAAGAGTCAAACATAGCCTTTAGTGTCTTTAGAGAAGACACATGGGGTATGAGATGGTCTTTGATAGAATCAACAATGATTCTCTTTGCCTTGACCAAGTTCTTCTTATGCAATACCTTAGCCTCTTCATCCTCTGGGATAGGGATGTCTTCTTTTATATATGAGTCCAACTCATTCTCTTCCAGGATTAACCCAATCCTATACTTCCAAGCTCAGAAGTTATCATCCTCTTCAAGCTTATCCTCAAGCTTGGTGTGGTGAGACATCTTAAAGAGTACTTCAAATGGAAATAGAAAAGATTTAGGACTTACCACTTGAAATGTTGAAAACTGGATCTGGTCTCGAATTAGGGTTTGTCGAAAAAACCCTAAAATTTCAAAATGTGAATTTCAACTTTCTGAAAGGATAGAAAGATGCGCCTTGATGAGCTGATTAGCCTGGTATATTCAGAAATTGAGATCAGCAAAGCTTTACCCTTCAGATTTGCCTTTTTGTCCTCCCAGATTTACTCGGGAGAGCCCTGAATTAGGGTTTGAGTTTCCCGGAGATCTACCCAGCCAAAAATCTTGATCCAAAGCTCTAAACTCTGATTTTTGCAAGGAGCTTCCAGCTATGTCTTCAGATTTTAGAAATTCCTATTTTTGTGGAAACCCTAATGTTTAGGGCCAAATCTGAAAATGCTCAGAATTGAAATCTGATTGGATAGATAGATTCTCCTTGATGAGTAGAGTCAATCTACTATACTGCTTTTCCAAAAATTGTGGAGAGAAACCCAATAAACAAGAAACTCAAGTTTTTGTCACTGCAAAATGTCTTCTTCTCAGGTTAGCTCTGATACCATGTTAAAATTTGAGCATTAATTCACAATACTCTTGGATCTTTACTGAGAGAATAGCATATACAGTATATCAATGCATAACAATCACAATAAGCATGACAAGCATCACAAGAATCAAAAGCATGAGAGACAAGAGACATAGATTTTCCGTGGGGAAAACCCTAAGGTGAAAAACCCCACAACTTCCTCAGAGATAGAGAGAGCAATGGCTCAACCAAAGTACAACCAAAATACACTTGAGATAGTCTCCTAGAGCAGATGATCCTCCTCTTCACTAGTGCACCACTTTCTGAGTGAGAGAAGTGTGTCTTTCCGAATGATCCAAATAGAGATCTCCCGATCTCTATTTATACTTAACCTATTTGCCCAGTGACCTTATGGGGCCGACTTGTCTATCTAGATACATCCAAAATATAATATATATTTTAGGGCCGACCCCACACATGGTGTTCTAATAACCCATCGGCAAGTACACACACTTGCGACACTTGTCCATCCACATGATGACACTTCCTTATAGAGGAATAACACATCTCTTATAAGGGTACAATAAATATATATGAAATACATTCCGAAGTTACATATACATCAACACATCGAGTCCTCTAGCATCTCCAAGCATAAAGATATGAATGATACAGTGTAGTTCAAACAATCATCTAGATAAGGAGATCCCAAAGTGACCAAGAACCCCATACTTGTGCCCATGGGTAAGCATGCCAGTTAGATGAACCAGGAGATTACAAGTAGTGCTAATTGAATTTCGATTCCTTCCCATACTTGGTATGGATGTCTTCGTCTTGTCCATATTGTCATGCACAATGCTCAAGCATTTGCTTGGGTTGCACTTTGATTCCAATCAATGTGCATAATATGTTGCATGACAGCTGGTATTGTAATCATTGTGAATTTTTTTGACTTGGTGACAATATTTTCTCATCCCTAGGTCTCTGGCACCTCTAAGTTTTTGTAAAATTTCACAACACTCATCACACATTGCAAAGTAGATGTTCTTTGTAATTGAAACCTCTGGGAAATTCCTATCCCATATATTGCTTAAGTTGGATTGTGACACTAGAGGAAGCATAAGCTTTGCAAGGTCATCATTGCACTTCAGAAGAATTTTTTTATGTGTATCATTCATTAGCAATAATATGAGAGGTATCCTCGTTCCATTGAAATGCACTGATCAGGTTTGGTACAGAGCTATATATGAATTTTTCGTTGACTGTGTTTCTTAGTGTTGGTCTGCTTGGGCTGACCTAGGTTTGGATAAGTTATTTTAGACACAACAAAATCCCCTTTCACTGGCCCTTTTGGCATCAACCTACGAACAGGATAAAGTATCACCCGAAGCGAATGATGGGGGGTTACAGAATCAGGTTTATGTAACCATGGTGATTCACAAATGTGGTAACTGACCTTACAATGTGCTTCGTCTCACTTAGCATCTACTTAACATAACAATACCAACATGCGACTACACACTTCGTAGTTATCAACAACCTACAGACTTCGTTGAATCGTTGTTGTATTTACTCTTATAACTATGCATTCCATACTTAATGTTACTTCGCAACATTCATATAGGTGTTTTTCTTACTTAACATATGGTTTCCATTACATACATATGAAAGAAAATACATAAACATACCATAACATGAACACAAAATACATCATAGATTCATACACATAAAACATGGATTTACATGTTTCACCCCCCAGATGGGAGCTACGTCCATGGGAATTATTCTTATATTACTTGGAAGGGGTAACAGTTCTAGTCTGCGCACTCAGCTGTAGACTCTTCTCTGCAATAGATATTTGTGCACTCAGCTGCAGAGTCTTCTCTACAATGGATCTCTGCACACTCAGCTGCAGAGTCTTTTCCTCCCTTAGATCTATCTAGTTCTAACAACCAAATACCCAATAACATCTAACCTTCCAACCCTTCCTTATACAAAATTGCTCATATATATAGATGTGCCCGAAGGTCATATATTACAATAAATATGGGCCAACCAACGTAGTACCCTTAAACCCAAAACATCATGGTTCTCCTATCGACCACGCTTTTCCTTAAATTAATTGTAAATCCATTGTACTTCTTGTTCGGGTACACAGGGTACTCCCAAAAGACCGAACACCTAGAGCAACCACTTCACACAAACAAATCACAGATCAACACAACAATGTTTTGACATGGTTTAAACCCTCGTGAGGGAAACACTCCATGGCCCCGGTCAAATAGCTTCTACGGGACAATTTATTAGGCAAAGAAAGAAAGTTACAAATGAGCTTCTCATAATCGATCAACTTTCCAATGACCCTCCATGCTCTTTAAATAAAGATCATGGACCAATCGGGTGTTAAGCCACGGATCAAGGGTAGGTGTGATCTAAGAGAAGTTGAGCTTTCGGATCACTCTATGTCGGGAACATATCGTGACCGCCGGATTAAGTATTTACAAATACATACTAATGCATACTAAAGAAACACACTTTACCTAACGGATCTATTACACAATTTGATCTTAAATAACTCCTAAGTGTCTAAATATCCTAACATCCCCCCTTAAGAACAATTTGGGATAGGATTGAAGGATTTACAAAAGTGACACTATTAGGAGAAGGAAGGAGGCATTAGAGCCTATCCTCCCTTAATGACAAGTTCCTGAACTCCTAACATAGATCGAAGTTTAGAAAACTTCGCTTCTGTAAGAGACTTGGTGAAGATGTCTACAACTTGATCATCTGTAGGACAAAAGAGCACTTCAAGAACATGATCATGAACAAGAATTCTGATGAAGTGCATATGTAGCTCAATGTGTTTGTTGCGTTGATGTAGGACTGGATCTTTGGCAAGCTTGATGGCATTTTGATTGTCGCACCAAAGTGGAGTAGGATGTTGCTGCTCGAATCCAAACTTTGAAAGGATCTGTTGAAGCCATAAAGCTTCCTGACTGGCATTAACTGCGGCTCAATATTTTGCCTCTGCTGAAGAAAGAGCAAGAGCTTGTTGTTTCTTGCAAGCCCAAGTGATAGGTCCAGATCCCAGACTGAAAACATAACTTGCTATAGACTTTCGATCATCAGGATCGTCGGCCCAGTCTGAATCAGTGAAACCAACCAACAAAGGTTTCCCCCCTATACTGTAATGAATCCCAAACTAAATTGTACCTCGAATATATCGAAGTATTCTTTTAGTTTCTTTCCAGTGAATTTCATGAGGTGTTTGCACATAATGGGAAACACGACCAACAACAAAGGAAATGTCAGGACGGGAATGAGTCAAGTATAAGAGACTACCAACAAGATGGCGATACAAGGTGGAATCTACTTCAGGTGAAGTACAAGTGGCAGAAAGTTTGACTCCAGACTAGAAGGGAGAAGGGGCTGGTGTACAATCTTCCATGTGAAAGCGACGAAGAAGGTCACAAGCATACTTAGACTGAGAAAGAAAGATTCCTTCTTTGGTTTGTAGGACTTGGAGACCAAGAAAATAATGTAAATGTCCTAAGTTTGACATTTTAAATTTTTGCTTAAGACTGGATTTCACATGGGTTATAAGCTTAGGGTCACTACCAGTAAGAATAAGGTCATCAACATAGAGAACAAGTATGATGAGATGGTTTCCTACTTTCTTGGTATAGACATTAGGGTCAGAATGGCATCTAGAAAAACCAGTGTCAAGGAGAAAGCTATCCATTTTGTCATACCAAGCTCTAGGAACTTGCTTAAGGCCATATAAGGATTGCTTAAGGTGATAGACAAGGCTAGAGTTACTCTAAACATATCCAGGAGGTTGTTCCATGTAAACTTCCTCCTGTAAATGACCATGTAAGAAGGCAGACTTGACATCCATTTGATGGAATTCCCAATTATGTAAGCCTGCAAGGGAAAGAACAAGGTGGATGGAGTTCATTTTTTCCACAGGAGCAAATGTTTCATTGTAGCCAATCCCTTCAACTTGAGAAAAAACTTTGGAAACTAACCTTGCCTTAAGTCTTTCAACACTTCCATCTGATGCATACTTAGTTCTGTATACCCATTTACATCTGACAAGTTTTCTTCCTTTTGGAAGAGGTACAAGATCTCAAGTATCGTTCGCCATTAAGGAACGATATTCTTCATCCATAGCTGCATCCCAATCTGGATTTCCTGAAGCTTCTGCAAAGGTTTCTGGATCATGATTCTCGGAAACTTGATCCAAAAGAGAAGAGGCTCACTGAAACTGAGAACGTGTTCGACGTTGATCTCTAAGATCATTGGCAAGATCACCAGCTGCTTCATATGTTGAACAGACCCATCGAGGAAGCACTTGTGCTAGTGCAACTGGAGGAACATGAGGAGGAAAAGGTGTATTTTCATCCTCACTATCATCATCAGAAACTAGAGTTGGAAACCTGTCAAGGAAGTTGGAAGAAGAAGAAGAAGGCATAATCGCCGAATCAGGCTCACCGGCCAAAGATGGCACAGTCGCCGAGTTAGGATCGCAGGCCAAGAGATTTTCATCAAATTTAACATCTCTTCTAATGATTACATCATGAGAATGTGGTTGAAGAATTCTATAACCTTTTACATCTTCAGAATATCCAACAAATATGCACTTTTCACTTTTAGGCTGCAATGCTTTCCGTTTTTCATCCGGAATGTGAGCCCATGCTTCACTACCAAACACACGGAAGTGACTTACATCTGGTTTAATTTTACTCCATGCTTCTTCCGGTGTGATACCTTGTAATTCTTTAGTGGGGGGTGCGATTAACTATGTAATTTGCACAATTAATGGCTTCAGCCCAAAATTGAAGACTTAGTCCCTTAGATTGGATCATACAATTAGTCATTTCTTTTAAAGTGCGGTTCTTCCGTTCAGCTACACCATTTTGTTGTGGTGTATATGGAACAGTGTGTTGTTGTTGGATTCCTTGTTCAGTGTAGAACGTAGTAAACTTTTTGTTAACATATTCTCCTCCATTGTCAGATCTTAACTTAATAATTTGATGACCAGATTGTTTTTCAACAAGGGCCTTGTAGGCCAAGAACATGTTAAATACTTCACTCTTAAGTTTTAGGAAATAAACCCAAGTGCATCTGGTGTAATCATCAATGAAAGTTAAGAAATATTTGAAACCAAATAAGGAAGCAGATGGAAGAGGACCACACAAGTCACTATGCACAAGCTCCAAGGGAACCGAGGCGTGCCAAGAGGCACCTTTGTCAAAATTGTTTCGATGATGTTTTTCGAGTACACAACTGGAACAAACACCATCCCTTCAAGATACCATCATAAGACCTGTCACCATATTGTCTTTACATAGTTGTTGCAATGAGCGATAATTTAAGTGACCAAATCGCTCATGCCAAAGTTTGCTCAAGTTATCACTATGAGCAACAAAAACTGAAGGAAAAGGTGATGACCCAAAGTTGTTAAACTTGTACAACCTGGTAATAGCTAGGACCTGTTGAGGATCTTTAAAATCCTTGATTACAACTTGGTCAGGTGTAAACGTCACAGTTTTACCTTCACCAGAATGAGTGATATGATAGACTGATAACAAATTGTAGGAAATTCTTGGAACACATAGTACATCACTGAAATGACCATTATCTACTGGAACTGTTCCAGCTCCTACAACACTTAGAGATCTATCATCACCAACAAATATTTGTTTGGTGTTACATTCATGCATAGTAGAAAATATGGCTTGATCCTTAGCCATATGATAAGATGCTCAAGAATCAATGAGCCATTCATTTGAAGTAGAAGAAGAAGATGCATTATAAGAATAACTAGAAGCACAAAGTGCATGTACATGAGAGGCAGATTCTGAAGGAGAATCTAGGCTGATGTGGTGCTTCTTCATTGTTGCTTCCAAGGATGACATCTTCTTGAAACACTTAGATTCATCATGATTATCTTTCCCACAATAGTTGCAATGATGCTCAGTCTTATTTCCTTTTGGCTTGGATCCTTTGTCATTTTTTAAAGAAGGAGCTGACTGAGAGGGTTTGGGACCCTTGTTTAACTTATTATTGCAAAAATTTTGTTTCTTGGGAGGATTAGACTTTTCTTTTTGTTGGGACAATAAGGCTTTCCCATATGTATATGTATTGTTAATTATTCCAAGATGGATGAGATTATCTTGATCTCTAATCAAGGAATCACAAAAGGATTCAAGACTAGGCTCTTGATAGCTAGTTGCATTCAAGGATTCTTTCATGGAGTAAAATGTAGATACAAAAAAAGAATATGCAGGTCCAAGTTTGTAAAGAATATGATAAATGCATTGTTTGTCTTTCCTCTTAATCTTGAATTCTTCACATAAGAGTTTAAGAGTTTTGTTCTTAGATAAATAATCTTGTATGCATGAAAAATCACTTGGATTTAAAGAAATCAACTCATTTTCGAGTTGGTGACCTCGAATTTCATTGTGTTTACCAAACACAGATTCCAACTTGTCCCAAGCAGCATCAGGTTCATCAATTCTAGATATGTGGAATCGCAAATCAGTAGAGATTGACATCCCAATCAATCCACGAGCTTCGTCACATCTATTTGCCCATTTTATTTTCTTATCATCATCAGTAGAATCTGTTTCTTTCCCTCAGGTAATTCTGAAAAGTCCTCTACTTCGTAGAACATCCTCCATATGAGATTTCCATGAGAAATAGTTGGAATTGGTAAGTAGAATATCACAAGGGGCGGCCATATTTGTAAATTAATGGCTATAAAAGAAAAACCAATAGTCTGGATACGAAGAGATCGAAACAATAGGCGGTTTAAAAAAATGACACTGAAAACTGACTTCATATGATGAAGTTATGCTTGAACAGAGAAACTGTTGAAGATGTCCCCAATAGTGACGTGGCAGATAGAAAAGGACCAGCTAAAAAAGAAGGACCCCCCTCTTCCCAAGATGAACCTTTGACAATCACTTTACAATTAAGTTGCTTTAAGTGAATCATTTTTGTAAAATAAGTGATTTCACTTTTACAATGATTTAATTTAAATAGTGCAACAATAAAAATGAACTTAAGGGACTCACTTTGTATTTTTATTTTTTATTATTTAAGTGATGCACTTTTACAATCAAGTAAATTTGAAAATAGAAATTGCATGCACTTTTTCTTTTAAAAGTAACTTCCTAAGACTTGAACTCAAGACCTATTAAGGAATAAAGGAACTTTGAACCAAGTGAACTAGATTAAAATGTATGTAAGATATGGGAATGAGGAAGGGGGCTTTTTTTTTTTTACTCTTCTTGCTCGGTTTCCGTGCTTGCCTTTTTTCCTGCAAAACACACCACAAATCGAAACAAAAAAACTTTTCCACATGTTTTGGGTTAGATATTTTCAACTTGCCTGGAAAGTCTACGTTTTCTCTCTATTTCTAATTTGCCGAGATCACTGAAAGTGCACAGCCAAGAAAAACCCTTTCCCTTTCTGTTTCTGATTCACCGAGATCGCACAAAGTGCACGGAAAAGAGCATACGCAGACAGGGAAAGCAAAAATATGAAACTAAAAAAATCTAATAATAAAAACTGATAAAATATGAGATATTTTTAAAAAATAAAAATAAAAAAGCGTCGTTGTAACATTATACCTTTAGATCTAATGAAATATGCGTTTCTGAAGCAACTAGAAACCATTTTCAATCAAACAAAAACTATTTCCCAATGGAAACGGCACTCCAGACGCAATGGAACACTGCCCATAGCCTAGAAATTTATAGAAATACCAGAACCAGGAACCATTTCAAGTTTCGGCAACAACAGTTCAAGATCTAGATCATGACCAGAAGCGGCTCTTCATAAAAGCTATGATACCATGTTCGGGTACACAGGGTACTCCCAAAAGACCGAACACCTGGAGAAACCACTTCACACAAATAGATCATAGATCAACACACCAATTTTTTGACATGGTTTAAACCCTCGTGAGGGAAACACTCCACGCCCCCGCCCAAATAGATTCTACGGGACAATTTATTAGGCAAAGAAAGAAAATTACAAATGAGCTTCTCATAATCGATCAACATTCCAATGACCCTCCATGCTCTTTAAATAGAGATCATGGACCAATCGGGTGTTAAACCACAGATCAAGGGTAGGTATGATCTAAGAGATGTTGAGCCGTCAGATCACTCTATGTCGAGAACATATCGTGACCGTCCGATTAAGTATTTACAAATGCATAGTAATGCATATTAAAGAAACACACTTTACCTAATGGATCTATTACACAAGTTGATCTTAACTAACTCCTAAGTGTCTAAATATCCTAACACTTCTGCGTCGATTCTTCTGATTCTGACGCTTCTTATGACAGTGTAATTCTGGCCGCACGGCTCTGAATCTACAGTGGCACATCCTTTGCACCATTTCACTTCTTTACTCTTTGCTCTTGTAGCTGTCATTTCACCGCTTCATCCTTAACTGCTTCAACTACCTCTGGTTTTCCTTAGTACTTCATCTTTACTAAGGGCACAGGTCATTTCCTATCAACATCGCTACGCTCCATACCCTCCTCCTAGGAATTGTGGAGTTGCTTCTTCCAAAAAATGGTCAAATGTTAGGCCTCGCTTAACTTTAATTTCACCATCAAAACTTCTTGTACTTGGGTTGTGCCCAACATGCCCCTAACACTTACTTGTGGCTCGTCCCTGAGCCACTTACACTAGGATTCTTTGACTGCACATCACTTGGTATGTTCGTCTTCGTAGCGAATTCCTGAAATGTTGCGCTCAACTTCGTAAATGCTTCCTTAGTCTCTTACTCGTATTCTTTGATCGTTTCGAGCATCATCGCTGATATGGGTTCTTGTAGTTGATCCTTTACTCTACTCCCTATCGTACGAAATTCTTGCAATTTATCCTCTATTTCTTCAGAGAGTTCCAATGCGTGTTCTTACATAGGCTGTAACTTCGTTGAAGCTTCAGCTTCCTTCATCCTTTGTGCTTTCAGCTCCTTCTGAAGCGCTTTCATTTCTACGAACTTCTAGATCCTTTTCCTTGGCGAAAAATCCTTCATGGTCGTGTTCATAGAATCAAGGTCCTTCTGCCTTTTCTGAAATTTATCCTTAATTTCCTGTAACTCGGGATCCTCTTGCAGTACAACCCAAAACTTAGTGACTTCTTCTATCAAGCCTTGACACCTCGCAACTTCTACGGAGATGTTCTCATTTTATGTATTCATTTCTTCAGCTCTTGCTTCCTTTACATCTAGCGGAGTGCTAGGTTGTTTTCGAGACTCTAATTCAGCAATATTCTCTTTCTAAGCAATCTCCATATCTTCCATTTTTGCTTTGAGATTCTCCACGGCAACACCAATCTGAAGGATGGTCGCTTCTACTTCAGTATCTTCTTCGCAGTCTGGGATCTTCACACAGACTTCGGCTACGGTCCTCTTCAAACTTTTCTAATTCTCTTGAGCATTTGCTAGCTCATTGGTCTTCAACATGCATTCATTCTTCAACTCCTTATAACTATCTTCCAGCTTCAGATGCTGGTTGTAAGATATCATATCTATGTCTCTTATTTTTTCCACAACCTGCAAATGAAAATTATGCAGTCCTTCAATGGGAAACATTCCCATGTTTATATCCAAATGTGCGAGCCACTTCGCACCTTCAGTAAGTTCATCAGATGGGAATATCACATTCATCGGATCTATGCGGACTAATCGAGGTCTCATTGTTAAAGGAGGCGCTTTTATTTTTCTTTGGCTTGACTCCCCTATCCTGTATTCAGAGTCTGATTCCCTTACTAGATCTCTCTGGACTTGTTCCACTCTTGCCACCATACTCTTTAGCTATGCGAGGCTCTCTATCATGCTTGCTTGGAGATCCTCTTGCTTTCTGTCTTTTATTGCAAGCGAATCTTCAAGATGCTCATGGAATCGGGATGCGATGCAATCATAATCATCATCATGTAACTTTGCATCGAGCAGAGTCTTGCTTTCTTTCTGCTTCTTTCTTTACGATCCCTATGGCATGGCTGTGTCAGGATTCTTCCTCTTCTCTCCTACTGGAAAATCAACATTTTGTTGTTTTTATTGTCCTTGACCATTTGTTGGCTCAACTTCTTGGTCCTAGGTGTCACTTTCATTTCCGCCTTCCTTTGATGTAGTGATCAATGTCTTTGGCAGATCAATCTTCCACTCGGGAGGCCAATATTCAATGATAAGATCAATTTTCTAAGCGTCCAGTTGGTATTGTCCCTCAAACCATTCTGGGTTAATTGGTTCCCTAGGTTGTATGAAGATAAAGTGAAGGCCATATTTGAATCTCATCTTGCAAATATATGCTATTATTATTTCCTTAGAAATACGCGAAGTATGCTTGATTACTTCACATAGCTGCTCATAATATGTATACAACTATACATTATTTAGTCTTTTTCTATCCATCTTCGAATTGTCCCACATGTTCGCAAATCTGGGTCCACGACAGTCTCCAATGAACACTGACACGTTTTGTTGATACTTAGTCTCTTTCTAGCCTACGAACATGATCAATACTAGCAACCAACTATAATGGAATTGATGTCCATTGTCTTGCATATTTTCAACATCATCTAGGAACTCATTTAGAAGGTAACTTGCCCAATTATACCGGAGTCCATCCTTGGCCTTCGCAGCTAAGGAGATCGCAGTGACCGACACCTCGGTCAATCTGCATTTCCTTAGTGCTTTTCCTGCGAGCAATTAAACTATGAACTTCGTGGCGACATGCTTGATCTGATTTGATTGATATCCATGGGTTCCTTTTACCAAGATAAATTAATTCGTCATCCTCTTTGCAAGTTCTTTGTCATTGTTCTTTCCTACGAATTATGTTGCAGGGTCAACGCCTGTTTTGCTCAAATGCGTAATTTTGTAAATGAGGTCTATGTTGATATCAATCTTGCTGTCTAACCACAAGTAACCCTAGTGCATACATGAGATCAATGTTCGCACAACCGCTGCGAACTCTGGGCTTCTGTCAAAATGCAGAATTCGCAGCAGATTCAACAATCCTAATGGTTGCAATGGTTGAATTGTCATTTTCTTACTGATTTCATCATGTCACCTACACATATAATGGTCTGGCTGAAATTGTGGGTACTTCGTCTCATGCAGCAAGTCATGATATGCAAACTTGCATTCTGGAATCTTTCCTATCAAGTTATCCTTTTCTTTAACATGAATTGACATGGGTGGCAACGAGATCTCGTATTGCAGAATCTTCTTCAGTATTACAACTGGTGCATCATCTTTTCTTGGGGGGATGTACTCGGGTATCAGTAGAATTGGCCTCTCGCGAGGTTTCTTTGGTGGATACTCCTTTGTAATTTCTACAGCCTTCAGCTTCTCTTACTTAGTAGCGTTTTTTTTATCTTTCTATTTCTGCTACGGTATATTCCGCAGTGAAACTCTAGAGGTTCCACCTCTCTCTTGGACTGATTTCTTCATTGGCATCTTCATGATTCCTTCCAAACCAGAATGTGGGAATTCTATTAATATCTCCTCTAGGATTTCTTGTTCAGATATGCATTGTCGGATTACTCTTGCTCTTGACTGGTAAAAATCTCAGAAATTACATGTGGTAAAAATTTAGAAGTCACGGTAAAACTAGTAACTATGCGGTCCTTACTATTTATAGGCACAATGACACTAAAGCGCGCCCATAAATGACTAATATTAGCATTAAATTCTATGTCTATTGTCCAAATATTGCTTAGATATTGGTCCTTTCCCTTCATTGAATGTGTCTTCAACGGACAAATATGCCTTAAAAGTGAAAAAATCCAGTTCCCAAAAGTACTGTACAACAACAACTTTCCAAACAAAATTGTAATGGTTAGTTTCCTCTCGCTTCTCTAACGGTTAGGTGAATGGCAAGGCTCACTTCCCATTTCCCTTCTTTTGACTAAACTTCACAATGATACTCTTTTCTTTTACTTCACAACTTAGCTTTCTATGTGTGCTCCGCAACACATCTTCATATATTGTAAAACTGCACATTTTAACAAAACTGTTGTGTGCATAATCTTCCCTCTATTTTAGTGTCCAATTTCAGCTGTACTTGACACTTAAAACCTTCCCACATTGTTTAAATTATGTTCATAGGAGTAGGGTCATCCCTTTAAGGCTTTAGTCTACTCCCATTGACAATACCTTGCAAGTTTTTTTCAAGTAATGTGGCTAATTGAACTGCTCCACCATTAGTGACATGTTTGACAATGTATGGCCCTAACCAGTGCATTTTAACTTTTCAAGGAAATTTCATAAATTTTATATCATATAGGAGGACAAGGTCCCCTACCTGGAAGAAATTGTGTTTGATGTGTCTATCATGCCATACCTTCTCTCTATCTTTCTAACGTTGTTGGTGGAAACTTGCAATGAAGTGTTCTTCCTCCAATCCAACCAACTGTAATAGTCTTTCATCCATTGTCTCATTATCAACCATATCTGTGAATGCTGCAATTCTCAAGCTCAATACTATGTATTCCATGGGCATGACAACTTCCTGTCCATATGCTAACCTGAAAGGTGTGTGACCTATCAAATTTTTGCAAGTTGTTCTATATGCCCATAATACTGCTGGTATTCTAAGATCCCAATCATCCCTGTTTGTATTGCATACTTTAGTCAATGCATTTTCCAATACTTTATTAAAGGCTTATATAGTTCCATTAGCTTGTGGATGATATGGTGTACTCTTCTGATGGTAGATCTGAAATTATTCTGTTAGGGCTTCAATAGTTCTATTCAGGAAATGGGTTCCCTGGTCACTCATCATAATTTTTGGATATCCAAACCTTGTTAAGATGTTCTAAAAAATGAACTGCGTTGCTGTGACTGTGCTACAGTCCTTCACTGGTTTTTTCTCTTCCCATCTGGTTAGATAATCTGTAGCTGTAATAATGTATCGCGAGCCACTTCTCTTCCCTGGTGGGTTAATAGGTCCCACAAAATCAATATCCCATTTATCAAAGGCTTGCAATGTCAATTGTAGCATTAATGGCATCTCATCTCTACGAGATGGCTTCCCTTTTCTCTGGCATACATCGCAATTCCAAAAATGTTCTTTTGAATCTTTGTGTATCGTAGGAGACCATAGTCCTGCTCTCAAAATTTTCTGCACAATAGCTTTCCCTACGTACTGTCCTCCAGATACACCTGAATGTGCTTCAACAAGTATAATAGGTTTCTCATGGTCTAGTACGCATCTATACAATACTTTATCTAGTCCTAGATTGTATAATTGTCCCGCAACTAGGGTAAAGTCAGTTGATTAGACCACTAACTGTTTCTTCTGTTGCATAGTAAGTTATGTAGGTGCTAATACTGTAGTTATAAATTCTACAATATCTCTGAAGTAGTCATCTACTATATGTATAGAAAACAACTGCGCATCTGGTATATTATCCTCCAACTTACTAGGTTCTTCTCCTCACTCGATTCTTGAATGATGGTCAGGTCCTGCATTCAATCTTCCTGGTTTCATTATGATCTCAAAATAATATTCCTGAAAAAAGTAAGAGCCATCTGCATATTGTTCCCCCTAACACTGGTTTATTGACCAAGTACTTCAAAGCTAAATGGTCAGTGAACATACAAAAATGCGAACCTAGTAGATAGTGTCTAAATTTCTGCAATGCGTACACCATAGATAAGCCTTCGCTCTCTATTGTGGTATAATTCTTTTTCTGTTGAATATAACTTTCTGCTTGAAAATACGATGGGATGATCGATGCCTCCCTCACCTGGTTGTGCTAATAAAATGCCAAGTGCTATAGATGAAGCATCTACATGTACATGAAAAGGCTTATTGCAATTATGAAAGATGAGAATAGGCACTATAACCATTTTCTCTTTCAGTGTGTCCAATGCTTTTTGGAAATCTTCAGTCCAATTGTACTTCACTTCTTTCTTCAATAGTTTTTCCATAGGCACAGTGAACAGTGCATATCCTTTAATGAATTTTCTATAGTATCCTGTGTGTCCCAATGTAGTACGTAGCTACTTAATTGAATTAGGTGCTGGAATATTTACTATGATTATTATCTTCGCTGGATCAACCATCAATCCTTGCTTACATACTATGTGTCCCAACATAATACCATAAGGAACACAGAAGACACACTTCTTCAAGTTTAAGGAAATATGATACTATCTACACTTTGCTAACATCATTCTTAAGTTCACATGATGGTCCTTCAAAAGGCCAAATACTCTCCTGTCATCAAAATAAAATTCTAAGAATTTGAGAATATAATCCTTAAATGCAGCTACAACCACTCTTGAAAAGATAACAAATGTGTTTTTCAATCCAAAATGCATAATAGTGTACTGAAATGATCCCCATTCAGTAGCAAATGTAGTCTTGTGTTTGTCTTCTGTAGCAATTCTGATATGATGGTAGCCTAAAAATCCATCAGTGAAAGAGCATGCCTCCTGTCCACCTACGTTATCTAGCACTTTGTCTATGAATGGAGTAGGAAATGGGTCATGGAGAGATACATCATTCAGTTTCCTGAGATCCACACAAATTTTGATTTCACCTTTAGCTTTCTTGTCTTGAATTACCACGGGACTTATCCATTATGATTCTTCTACTAGTTCAATGATTCCTTCCTCCACAATTTTGTCAATTTCTACTTTCACTCTTTCTTTATATATGGGGTTCAATCTGTAAGGTCTTTGCTTAATAGGATTCACATCAGACTTGAGGGGTATTTTCATAACTCCCAAGTCACCTAAAATGCCTTTCATTTCAGAATTTTGTTTCTTTTAACAACAACAGGTAGCGATCTTTTACATAAAAAAAGAGACGATATTACAAAAAGGATGGGAAGACTAATCCCAAAAATGGAGAGCTTTCGTGGCTAGTTCTTCACACTCCAGTCTTTGAAGGTCATACATATACCCTATTCTGCGACAGCTAAAAATTATTACAAACTTTCCTAGAAGAAAACAACAGGAGAAATACATAACATGGAGAGAAGCAGTGGACTAGCTGATCCTCAGTTTCTACATGCCTAGCAAAAAAAAAGACATAACATAAAAGTTCTGTAAATACATAGACAAGCAAAGAGTTCGAGCGAACTGAGAGTGCAAAAGTTGACAAGTTACTGGTGGGCGTTCTTCTCCTTGTTCCCAGCCGCTGCACTGGCGTTATCATCAGGGATGCCATGGAGGACAATGGAGTTGTTCCTGATATCAGACCTCATACCATCTATCTTTGCATCAACAATTCTGAAACTGCTATGTAGGGACCTAATTTGGGTGTTCAAATCCACCAAATAGGGGCAATTGTTCTCTAATTTCCCAACAAGCATGTCAAAATACTCCTTCAACTTGCTCCTGCTGCTACAAACTTCAAAGTTTGTGATATGAACAACTATGAAAAGGTGGGATATGGATTTGTTAAGGTCTGAGTTCTCACCTCTGAGCCAACGAACTTGTGTTTCCAGCTCCTACAAATGTGAATGGACTTCAAAGGTCAGGCTGTCCAGCCATTGAGGAGACCCCAAATTGATGAAACCATTGATATCACCTGCTAGATGCATCCAATTCCTGCCACTTCCCAGCTCATCAATTCTGGAGTGGCCATGAATAGCTTGCTGCGCAGAACCTCCATTGTTTTGCCCCTGCACCACGTCGAGAGCTGAGAGATATATTTTTAGACCGACACCCCCTGAATGGACCTGGAGATGTTTTCTGCAGCAAAGAAACTGCAATGTAGGGAGGTTCAGACCAACGTTGTGATTATCCTCCTCCATGATAAACCTGACAATAAAAACCCAGCTCTTAGAGCGGAATGAACCTTGCAGGATGCCAGGGAGATCACCCTCGAGCGAGTTATATGCTGAAGGTTCCTCAGAACATGTTCTCATTAACTTCCCGCATGCGAGACAGGTGGAGTCAGTAGGTGGAGGTCGCCAGGGGCGCCGAGAGGACGCGGGCAGGGATTGAGGAGGAGAGTAGGATCCCAAGGAGATCTTGTCATAACTCAAGTTCAAATTTGAATTGGGACTATAGTTCATAGGATTGTAACACAATTTATCCCATGCTGAGGAGAAATGCTTAATTAGTGCAAACTTAAGTTTCATCATCAAACCTGGAAGGGGGCTTAAGGAACCCAATTAATGACAAGGTCTTGACCATTGCTGATCGATAATCCACAATCCAAACCAACACCTATATTGGCCATGATGTCTGCTTTCTGGTTGTTGTTCCTCATGATGTGAAGAAAGTTGATAGAGTTAAAGTCCTTAACCACGTAGATGAAGAGGTGATGGATCTCAGAGACTGGTTTTTTATGATTTTTTGCCAAAGTTTTGGCTTCCCTAATTACCATCATTGATTCTCCAAGGGCCACGAGATCATTGATATCTTCATTCCTTGCGATTTCCATTCCTTTGATCAATGCGAGCCATTCAACATCATTATTTGTCCTCCTGCCGATTCCCCATGAAAAGTCTTTCACCTTGTTTCCTTCGGAGTCGAGAAGGAATCCTCCCGCACCTGTCAACCCAGGGTTTCCTTTCGAGGCACCATCAAAGAATAGTATGTGACTACCAAGTTTCTTGATCCAAAGATGAAGTTCCTTCAGTGTCATTCTGATGTGCCAATTATGGGGTTTAAGTTTCTTGAAAGATTGAGCCGAGAAGGAGGAGTGGGGGGAGGTCAATAGGTTTGCCACCCAGTTTTTTTCTTCCACGTTTAAGGGTTCTTTGCTAATTTTTTTCATACCTCTTGTGAAGAGGGAATCAATCTAGAGCGCTTTTGCAGAAGAAAGGACTTTACCAGGGGTGGTCGTGATGTCTTCAAATATTTCTTTATTCCTGGCAGTTCAGAGTTTCCAACATATGAATTTGGGGAAGGTGACCCAAGCTCTTTTGAAGTCCGGCTTCCTGAACAATGAATTTTGGTAGTATACATGCGAGCTTGCAAAAAGGTCATTCCAATTGGTTGCAAGGATTAAGTTGGGTTGGATGTCCCGGTAAGCACAATGCCATACCTATTGTGAGAAACTACACTCCAGAAAGAGATGATCTATCGTTTCGTTAGCTTCCTTGCATAAAATGCATCTGGTCAGTCCTTCAATCCCCCTTTTCCTGAGATTCTCGGCTCTTAGAGTCTTCATGTGAGCAAGATTCCAATAGAAGGCGTTTAATTTTGGAAGTCCATCCCTGTCCCAGACTCTGCTCCAGTTGTTATCCTTGATATGAATATTGTTGAGGGAATCCATGAAACCATAACCCTCCTGTATAGAATAAGAGACCGCTTTACCCCAGCCTTGCTTGTCTCTCATATTTTGATGAACGGGGAGAGAACCGTGAAACAAGGAAAGAAGAGAATTATAATCATGAAGTGGCTACTCTGGGAGCTCCAGATCGAGCCATCCCACCAATCTTCCTCGGTTGGACCAGGAGGAAAAGTAAAACAGAGTATGAATATTAGCATGCTCCATCCAATTTCTTAACTCATGGAAATCATGCAGCGAATTTGCGGTTGGATTGGATCAAAAGTTGTCCTTCCAGATTTTGATTTTCTTACTGTTGCTGGGGATCGAAAAAAGGTTACTTTGGATGATGAAAGCCACTCTCTTGCATAGATTCCATATAGAAGACCCTCTTCTGCCCTGATCAATATTTTCCACACAGCGGCTTCTACTTCCAGACATGTATTTTTTGTAGAAGATTTCCTTCCACCACGCCTTCTTTCCAGAAATGATTCTCCACAGAATTTTGGTGCCAAGCGCAAGGTTCATAATCAAAGGGTCTTTGATCCCCGCCGCACCATACATTTTAGGTCTGCACACTGTGTCCCAATTGATTAGATGAAACTTTTTAGTTTGATTGGACTTCCCTCCCTTCCATAAGAATTTCCTGAGCTCTTTAGTAATTTCCTTCATCATAGTTTTAGGGGCTAGAGAAATGGAGCAGGCGGAGAGAATGGAGTTAATAAGGACCAATTTTCTAGTGAGATTTAGACATCTAGATCCCTAGGAGTTTATTTTGTTTTTTATTTTATCTATCAGCCCCTGCCAGTCCGCAACTCTTTTATTCCCTTTAAATATAGGAATTCCAAGATAATTAAAAGAATTCCAAGCTACGATTCCTTCAAAGCGAAAGATTCTTGCAATTTTTGCTAAAACTCCTGGGGTACAATTCCAGTAGTAGATCTTGGACTTGGCCGAGTTAACTTTTCCATTAGATGCATTGAGGAATGTGGAAAGGACTTTGTTAAATCTTTCATCTATGAAAGTGGAGGCTCCCCCAAGTAAAATGGTATCATCAGCGAACTGAGCATGGTTAACAAGCCTGACACCTTTGACAATTCCTATTCCTTTTAAGTCCCCTGACTCTTGCAGAAGGTGAAATTTCTTACTCATTGATTCAACAACTAAGAGAAAAGGAATGGAGACACAGGGAATCCTTGGCGCAAACCTCTCGAAGCTTGAAATAAATCAGTGGGTCTGCCATTGATCAAGGGAGCTATCCAGGGGTTGTTGATGCACGCTTTTACCCATCGAACGAATCTTCTAGAGAATCCAAACTTAATCATGATTTCAAAAAGAAAGTGATGATTTACTATGTTGAAGGCATTGGCCATATCGAGCTTGATGGCCATACCTTGATGCCTTTTTTCAATGCTGGAGTGGATCGTTTCTTGTACGATAATGATAATGTCCAGGATTTGGCGACCAACGATGAAACCCCCTTGAGAATATGAGATGAGTTGCCCCATGAATTTTTTCATTCTGGTGGCAAGGATCTTGGAGAGAATTTTATAGGAGGTATTGCAAAGAGAGATCGACCTGAAGTCATCAATGGAGCTCGGGATTTTCTCTTTGGGGATTAGCGCAAGGAAGGATGAATTAGTGGCCCCTCCAATTTTGTCTGTCTTCCTGGTCCAGTTGAGCATACGTTTCATATCCTCTTTGATTATCTCCTAGGAGGCCTTGTAAAAATTAATGGTGAATCCATCAGGGCCTGGTGCTTTGTCTGCTTGAAGAGACCAGATGGTGTTCACAATTTCATGTTCTAGGATCGGTTTGGATAACTTTCTATTATCATTGTCCGATACAAGATTGGGGATGTCCGAAAGAAGATCCGCTTGTGCTTCCAAATCAGTATCACCATTGTCGGTGAAGAGCTCATTGAAGTGATTGAAAACATTGAGCTTTAAGTCTTCTTTCCCACTAATATTTTCTCCATTATGATTCTTCATCTCCCTTATGGCGTTTTGACTACGACGATCCTTAGCCTGTTTATGGAAATAATTCATATTACTGTCACCTCCCTTAAGCCACAACTGTCTAGACTTAACTCTCCAAATTTCCTCTTCCTGCTTGGCCGCAATGAGGTTTTTCATATCTAAATATTTTTCCTGGCTGAGAGAGGAAGGCATAACCTCCTCAGTCTCCATTCTTTGGTGAAGTTTGACAAGCTCATATCGAAGGTTGAGTTTCACATGACTGGGGTTTTTGAAGGAGGTCTTGGCCCAGCTTTTGAGCGCATATTTCACAGCTGTAAGCTTGGATTCCCAGATGAAGCTGGGAGATCCAGTGAAGCGCAAGTTCTAGGCATTGCTGACTAGTTCATATAAAACGGAGACTTGGATCCAGAGAGAGTTAAAATGAAATGGGATCGGTCCAAAGTTTTCAGGAGGAGAGAGGGATAAGGCGATAGGCTCTTTCATTTCAGAAAACTTGGTAGGGAACAAATATTGATATTCGTGCAGTAGGTTCATGATCTTTCCTACTGTTTCTTCATCCCAGTAATCCCCAAAAGAAAAAAAAATTGGTTCATCATTGGTACTAATGTTGATCTTTCTGGTCTTCACAAGGTCACTCAGATCTAGAATTTCCAATTCAAGTCCTTATACATCGCGTTTTCCTTCATACTTAGGTATGTCCACATCACGAGGGTCTTTATCTTCATCTTCATCTAGTGCGAAGTTATAACATTCAAGGGCATGTTCCAACTGTGTTTCCCAATCTGGTTGCTTATACACAAGCAACAATACATCATCAAATATCTTCTTTTTAATGATCTGCAAAGCCTCATTCACGCTTGGACAATCATCCTCAAAACTGAAATTTGATTGAAAGTTCTTTACCATTATGTGCCAGTCTGTTGTGCCTTTGCGAAGTTCTGCTTCTGTATACCAATTATTTGGTATTTTATCCAATGTGTGCATAAACATATGGACCCATTCTATCTTTTGTATATGCATCCATGCTTTCTAGAAAGACTCTATATGATCCCTAGGATTAGTTTGTCCATTTTATTTTTCTTGTACAACCTCAGTTTGTTTTAAAAATCTAATTTCCATTAAGTGTTTACATTCTTCCCATGTGTTCAGGTTGTCTTTTTGCGCATCCCACCACCTAGAAGGTGTAGCTCGCAATGCTATATCTAAAGTTGCTAGCTTATGTTCATCCGAAATTGATGCTAAATATTCATGAAGGAATGCATGGATATTACCCAAACCATCATAACTAGGAATTGGACTTACCTATGTTCCAATCCAACGCAGTGACTTTGTTATCTTCACACATCGTTAGCTAATACTTCATGCATTCGGATCTACCAGTTCTCGAGTCCTTCTATGGTTCTTGTTGTGATGGACGACTCTATGTGCATCGTTTACTGTATTACGTTGTTCATAATGTACCAACATGTTCTGTAATTATCCTAAGGCATTTTCATGCCTCAGCAGCTTTATGCAACTCCGTAGAAACTATGTGATAGGAGTTGTCTATTCTAGTGACATTCATGATCCATCATACGAGGTCGACATATCTAATATAGGTGTCTGGTCACTTCACAATTGGATCCTTATGGTCGAAGGTTCTGAGTCCTGAAATGATTTTCTTGCTTCCATGAATACCTTTTTTTCTTGGTTAGGGTTGAATGCAGTCATTTTTCCAACTTCTTTTCTTACCCAAGGCCCATCAGTAGGATTTGGTATATTTATGTGACCATCAGAGGTCGAAGCTTCATTCATCTTGTCATTTCCTGTTAAGGATCCACTTCGTGTCACAACATGGATGTTGCGATCTTCGTTTCTTTTCTCAGCTACGATCATGTGAATATTCTGGTTTTGTCCTTCTAGTTTGTTTTCTTGCATTTTTCCTAGAAAAATGGAACATGCTTCAATGATATGGTCAAATTTTTTACAGTACTTACAAGTAGTGCAAGGGTTCTGACAGTCTCTTGTTAAATGTCCAGGTTGAGCATAGTTATAGCAGACAATCTGACCTCTTCCTCTTCCTTGGACAGTGTTACATCCTCTTCCTTTGAATCCACTACATCCTCTATATGTGCCTTGATCATACTGCGCATTCTCATTATTGTCCTATGTTTCTCCTTGTACTCTGTAGACATCATGTTTCATAACATTCTACCCAACACTAAAATGTATCATATTTAAGAAATATTCTAGGAATCTTTCGTATTTTGGGTCTAAATTTTTGCTCGTAACTTGGAATTGGGAGAACTTTGGACCATTGGAAATATCTTGAAATTCTATACAAATTTTATGTTTTGAGTTTTGTATGATTCCTTACTCCTTGTGAGATGCGGGCATTTTAGTAAAAAAAAACATATTTCAAAAGATGCTTTTAAATATTTCTTATTTTAGTCATAACTTTTCATTCGTAACTCGGAATTGGGAATACTTTGGATCGTTGGAAATCTCTTGAAGTTATATACAAATTTGATGTTTTTCATTTTCTTTATTTCCTTACCATTTGTGAGATGCAGAAATTTTAGTTAAAAAAGCATCTTTTGAAAGATGCATTTTTTACTAAAATGCCCGCATCTCACAAACAGTAAGGAATCAGAGAATGCAAAACATAAAAGTTTTAGAGAATTTTAATAGCTTTCCAATGGTCCAAAGTTCACCCAATTCCGAGTTACGAGCAAAACGGTATGCCCAAACTACGAAATATTCCTGGAATATTTATGTTTTTTCTTATTTAGGATACATTTTGGCCTGGGTAATTCCTTAAGTTTATTTCTATCATGAGGTCATATGCTCTACAATTGGTATCGTCATGGCCAACGGAGTTACAAAATGTATAGTACAGGTTCTTTGGTGTCTGTACATACTTCTGTAGTAGGTGACAGTCGTCTAAGCAATGTCCTCGACATCAGAAAATATCGCACCATGGTCCTTGAGGTTGATTGAATGGGTTCGGCACTCCACTAGCGAGGTAATCTATGAATACAGGACAATGTTCCTTGGAATGTCCTTCTCCTTTACATTTAGTACACCAAACCTATTCTCTTAATTATTTTCCTATATTCATATATTGTAACTGTAATGTTAGGTTTTCTAGCTGTGTATGTATCTATACCATGCTTATGCTAGTTTCTCCTATGGGTGAAGCTTCTAGTTTCATCGAAATTTCCAATGCTTCTGTTTGCGAGGTTACCTTCTTTTGCATAAATGGTAATATTATGTGGGGAAACAACGCAGCTATGAACCATTCTTGATGTTGTTTCGATGCTATCTCAAAGCTAACTTGATCCAACAAGGCTTTGAATTTCTTATCAAATTCCCACACAGTCTCATTAGGTTTCTGTTTTATTTCTTTTAGCTCTGTAATGCATTGAGATTCTGACCTAGGCTTCTTAAATTCTCTAAACAATGTAGTTCTGATATCAGCTAATGTTTTGTTCTGTCCAACAGAATATTTCATGAACCATGTTAAAGCTCTGTCTCTGAATGTGGTAAGTAGTTGAGCTTGTTTTATAGCATCGTCTTGTACTTGCTTAACGTTCCAGAAAGCATCACAGAGAAACCAATGTTGCTTTGGATCTTCTAGACCAGTTCCTGTAAATACAGGTAGCTTTATGTCGTCTTATATCCTTCTTCTAGGAGGTGTAGGGTTCTGAAATGATGTAGGTACACCACTACTTGGCTGATTCCGAGTGCCAACTCCTGCAATATTACTAATAGTAGTATTCTGCGAACTAGTAATATTTCTTTCCTCAACTCTAGGTTTCTGCGGACTACTAGGTTGATAGCTAGTGTGTCTAGGTTCTGTTTCACTATCAGACTCAGCTTGATATGAATTTATATCACTTCCTAAATCAGTTTATAGGAATGTGTGAGGTTCCCCGTCACGAGACCTCTTTCTAGTGCTAACTTTATATATTGTTCCACTAAGAAAAATTCCTATGTCTTTGTCTGTGTCACTATCTATTTTTTTGAACATTACAAACTCAAACCCTAGGAATCTGATTGCATTTTTAAGACACATTTTTCAGCTAATAGAATTTTAATGCATAAACTCAGGTTTTTCAGGTACTTACCTCTAAATCCTTGGAAAAAATATCCTTTTGCTGCTCTATAAGACTTCACAGTGTCCACAACAAACTATGTAATATAGCCTTGTAGTAATCTATCCAACCAAAATTCTGCTGCTCTTGAAATCTAGTTCTTAATCCCTTTAAGTCTTTGAATCAACTATGGATTCCAAACTATAGGTTCTTCACTCTGAAAACAGTTTTTTCATTCTGCTATCCTTGATATCCACTCATCTAGCTCATTATCAAAAGATGCAAAGAAAATTTCATGCAAGTCAATGAATATATACCTCTGCAACCATTGTTCTGTGGTAAGATGCGGATTTTTGTTTTCTTTCTTCGCAAACTCTCATTCTGTCTAGCTTACCCAATTTTGTATTTCTTTCTTCTCTGGATTCCACATCAATATGACACATTACCAAAATATCAGCTCAAGCATGACACAAAACCATCTATTGGTATGCCTAACTTCATATATATAGTGTGGCAACAGAATCATTTGTTCGTTCACTCTTCTCTAAGTTTCTCATGAACATCGCAAATCACCGATACGACAGTCCAAAGTTAGCAACAAAATCATTTGTTGGACTATAATATGTATAGCATGACAACAAAACCATTTGTTGGTTTTCTTAGGATGACCTTGGTTCAACGAATTTATTTTAGACACAAATATATCCCCTTTCACTGGCCCTTTCGGCATCAACCTACGAACAGGATGAAGTCTCACCTGAAGCAAAGATGGGGGGTTACAGAATCAGGTTTCTGTAACCGTGGTGATGCACGGATGTGGTAACTGACCTTACAATTTCATTCTTCTCACTTAGCATCTAATTAACATAACAATATCAACATGTGACTACGCACTTTGCAGTTATCAACAACCTACAGACTTCGCTGAATCGCTTTTGTCTTTACTCTTATAACTATGCATTCATCATACTTAATGTTACTTCACAACATTCATACACATGTGTTATGTTTACTTAACATATGATTTCCATTACATACATATGAAAGCAAATATATAAACATACCATAACATGAATACAAAACACATCATAGATTCATACACATAACACAGGGATTTATGTGGTTCACCCCCAGATGGGAGCTACGTCAATGGGAACTGTTCTTATATTACTTGGAAGGAGTAGCAGTTCCAGTCTGTGCACTCAGCTACAAAATCTTTTCTACAATATATCTCTATGCACTCAACTCCAGAGTCTTCTCTACAATATATCTCTGCGCCCTCAGCTACAAAGTCTTTTCCTCCCTTATATCTATCTGGTTCTAACCAACCAAATACCCAATAACATCTAAAATTCTTAGATATTCTAACCTTCCAACCCTTCCTTATACAAAATTTCTCACATATATAGATGTGCCCGAAGGTCACATATTACAATAACTATGGGCCAACCCCCATAGTACCCTTAAACCCAAAACAACATGGTTCTCCTGCCAACCATGCTTTGCCTTAACTTCGTTGTAACTCCACTATCCTTTTGCGCCACTTCTTCTGATTCTAACACTTCTTCTAACAGTGGAGTTCTGAGTACACGGCTTTGACTCTATAATGGCGCATCCTTTGCACCATTCCACTTCTTTACTATTTGCTCTTGTAGCTGTCATTTCGTCGCTTCATCCTTAACTGCTTCAACTACCTCTGGCTGTCCTTAGTACTTCGTCTTTACTAAGGGGACATGTCCTTTCCTATCAAATTCACTTTGCTCCATACCCTCCTCCCGGGAATTGCAGAGTTTCTTCTTCCAAAAAATGGTCAATGTTAGGCCTCGCCTAACTGTACTTTCTCCATCAAAACTTCCTATACTTGGGTTGCACCCAACACTTAGACTAGATACTTTTTCTAAAGTATTATGCCTTGGCTTCACTAACCCACAATTTGTTGAACTTTGGTTGTCATAGATGTCAACTAATTTCAAAGAGGATGTCAACTGATCCCGTTTGATTCATTGATGTCAACTGATTTCAAGGTGGATACAACAGTCCCACAGTAGTTTGAAGAAGTACATGGAAACCACTTTAAATAATTATATGCACAAGATGGTGAAGGTGATAGATATGGATGCCAATCTGAATAAGTATATCTAAAAGTTGCATGCAGTCTGAAGATGTGTGTCCAAGGATACATCGTGCATGATGAGTTTGAAAGGAAGGTACATCATGCAGTTCCAGTTCAAAGAAGCATATAAGCAATGTATCCTACTACATGTGGTACCTGCACAGATATCAACTCCACCAAGTCATACTCTCTCATGGTAGTAGTCAACAAACTGGATGGACAATGGTACATGTGCATAAGCAACCAAGGAGTTGGTTAAGCATAGGTACAAGTGTGAAAGCATGTTGAAAGAAGACTCTGGAATGTGCAAGGATTGTTTGGTCAAAGATCGAGAGTGCGCAAGCTATAAGAAACAACTTATGGTTGGATAGTCCTGAAAGCATGCAAGTCTATCCAATCAAAAGATACTTTCAGTTGTAAAGGGCACACAAATTCCTAGAAGTATACATCGGTTGAAGTCTGTCTATGAGCAAGTTCCAAATCCAATGGTAGAACAAGTCCACAAGTCCCACAAGTGATGATGTGGCAAGGGTAAAAGTCCCACCAAGTAGAAGTTTGTGTATGCGCAGATTCCACAAAGCATTCATACATCAAGTGTGCAATACCCACAAGGGTAGAATACTCACCAAGTTGAAGAGGAAGGATGCACACATACCTCAAAGTGACAGTACTTGAAGAGTGCAAGTGTACACCACCAAGGTTTAAGTTCCACTAAGTCATGGACCATGGATACGTAAGAAACACAATGGAAGACACATCAACAATGCAAAAAATGACATGTGGCAAAAGAACAATCCATGAATTATGGAAGAAGGGATTCCACAACCAACTTGTGGATATACAATCTATGCAGGACTTGTATAAATAGAGATGCAAATTGGATATTTGAAGCAAGCTTGATGGCGAGATCATAAGAGCTTCAAGTGCTTGTTACAGTTTTTGATATTTGGGGCATCAAGGGTTCGAGGACATAACAACATGATCTATCAAGGATATGAGTGTGCACATGTAGAAGGAATGAAGATATTAATGGTGCACAGAATGATGACGTAGATATGTGATGATTGTGCAAACAAAGAAAGGTAGAAACACAGAAGTATGCACAACTGCATGATGTTTTGAATGACAAAATCATAGAAAAGCATGCATAATGTCATATAGGTTTCCAGACAGAAGCACACACACAAAAAAAAACAAAGTATATCAGGTGATGCGTAGATGTTTGGATGATGCATAAATACTAAAGTGAAGTTCGCGAAGTTGAGAAGACCATTTGATGCGCAACGACAGAGCAAAAGCAAGGTATAGTAATCACGTCATGATGAGGATGATCTGAGACCATTGTGTTGAACAGAAAGGACGAATCATTGATGCAAGGCATGTCGTAGATTGTCTAAAATATTGTGGCACTTAAATAGAACAGGTTCATTAGGAAGTGCACAGTTCCATCAGTTACAAGTGCATTGTTTCAAGAGCAACACACTATCAATTGAAAGAATAGTATCATTCAGTGAATGCAGTTGCATTGTAGTAGAACGACAAAGCATACCTTCGCGCAGACTGTAGGATCAACAAGCACACAGTATATGAAGTAAGACATAAGTAGAAGTGTTGAATTGAGAGGAATGTGAATTCAAGTGATGTATGCAACAGAATGACTGTGGATCATTGGCATACGAAGGTTGCAAAAAACAAAACTCATATCATAATATTAGAAATGTACGCAGAGTTGAACTTCAGCAAATCATAATCACATATTGGATATTTGGGCAATAGGACGGGACAACGATAAAGGTATTAGGGGGTTGTATCCTCCTTCCAGTTAGTGTTGGAGAAACATAGGGAGTTGGTGCTTCCTTCAGGTCGGTGCCTCCTTCCAGTTGGTGCTGGTAAACACAAGAATTTGGTTATTCCTTGAATGTATTCTTTGTCCACTATAAAAGAATAATTTTGGGGTTTTCTTCTGTTTGGGTTTCCACATTAAAATCCTATGTGTTATGTGTTCTTTGTCTTGGTGTATATATGAATGAATGATTTATTTATAATGGATGCATAACTAAAGATTAAGATTAAGTGAAGACTAATCTGTTAAAGAAGGTAAAAACTGTTGATGACTATGGTAATACTGATTCACCCCCCCTCTTAGTATTAAATCGATTCCAACACAATTTCCATTTACTGAGATTCTGTCACCATTTACAAATTTCCTCTTATAACCAAAGAATATGGCTCTTGGTATACAAAAGGATAAATAAAACCTCAATGCCATCAAATTTCATGTTAAACAAGATACTTTTATTTGTGTTGTCACTCCTATTTATAATTGCATTTGATTCCAATGATTTGAGAACAAATTCTCTTCTCTCATTCTCACCCTTGGATTTAATCATGTGCCAACCATTAGCTAACGATCCATTGGGTATTTTAGATAGACATTCATTTTTACAACATCTTTTATTTCTTAATCATTTGAAAAAGTGATGTTCATCCTCATCTTCACTAGAACCTCTTTACATTGCACATCCATGAGATGAATTTGGACTTGGGCGTTTGTGGTGATTGTATGGCCTGGTTATCACTAATTGGCCATAAGAGAAATAATTGATACCAATGGGATATTCCAATTGTGGAAGAGGATTTTCCATTGCACTCCACATATTCATTTCTACCTCTAGTAAAATTTCTTTCAAATTCACATCTAATTGAGCACCACTAGGGTGAACCAACTAGTTAATAGGCCACCTTATCAAAGAACATTCTGATAGACTGAAGTGGTTGCAATTTTTTCTGAATATTTTATTGATATGAATACCAAAATGAAGACCATCTAACCTGGATAATTGTACCACTTCTCCTTCAATCAAATTTGTAATATTCCTCTTGGGAACATACTTATTCTTAGATGATCATAGATGATTTATCTTCATTGATATTCCTTTAAAATTCAAGTTATGATCTTCAATGTGGTAAGAGGATGATCATTTTGATTGGTGTATGCCTTGAACTTGCAATAAAGTTCTAGTTTTTTGGTCTAACAATTTATCTATTGGCCAAGATATTATATTCATGGGTTGGACTAAGAGAGAGCACTTGTTTCAATGTGATAGAACTCTCTCCACCATTACACACAAATTACATAATCCCAACATCCCTTCTTGAATACTATGGTCCTTGAGCACATTTGAGATAAAACCCAAGGTTATGCCTTCCTCTGTATTTGAACATATATGCTTAAGTATGACATGGTGTGCAAGGAATTCATTCCTTTCTTTGGGACCAATATTCACATAATCATCTTTCTCCCCCATATATTCACACCCTAACACATAAAATTCCCCTGAGGTTGTTTCATTATTTGAAGCACTGTTATGATTTGCATCATTTACATTCTTTGAATCACTAGCCATTGAATCACCCATCGAACCCTGATCTGTTTGAGGTACCAAACATTCACCATGCTTAAACAATTTCACACTTATCCAAGAATCAAAGTACATTCTACAACGAGTGTCTTCCAATGTCTTAAGTTCCTCGGTAGGACTGGATAATGGAACCTCTCCATTTAGAACATTTTCAACATTGACAACAAAGCAGCCGGATTTGGTTTTGTTACAATGTAGTAGCTTCATACTTGGGTAGACTCTTCCTTTTCCAACCTTTGAATTTATCCAAAATAAGTCTACGTCTTCTCCATCCATGAATGATGGATACCTCATTATTGACAATTTGAAATTCAAGCAATTCATTATTTGAATTATATATTTCAACATTAAATATATATTTAATCCTTAAAAATATTTTGTATTGATGCAATTTTTTAGTAACAAAATGAACTAATCATGGTATCAAAAAATTGAAGTCCTCACTACTGGTCAAGAGCCTTCTAGCTCATCATAGAAGTCTAAAAAAATTTCCCTATGCAAATGAAATTTAAAATAAAAAATATAGTTTTGGAGGTTAATCATTTGAACATTTGAAACTATTTATGTATCAGGAACTGGGTATTACGAAGAAGTAATAGCATTTTAAACTTTCCATAACCTCGAAACAAATCTCATCAACTCACAAGCTACCTGGATTTGAAATTTCTAAGGGGAGGAAAATAAGGGGCCAATCCTACCATTGCATAATTGTAATCTATCATGTGATATGGGTTTACGTAGCCACTCAATAGTGAACACCTCATAAAAAATCCAGGTAGACCCAAGAGTTGGTGTGCTATATTAACTTACGTCTTGATATGTCATGGATAGTGTTATATTATATATGGATATATAAATATTTGTAATCCTTCAAATAATACTGTGTTAATAAGATAACATATTTATATATATACTATGTAATCCTTTAATAATACACTATATAGAATATGCTTCCATGCATTATCATGCAAGGAGAAAAAATATATTTGGAGACCATGCGATAGGTATCAAATTGAGGGTAACATATATATTAAATACTACACAACGAAAAGTAATTTAATTGCATTTAAAGCAATGATAGGGTTTCATTAAAATGTTTACAAATTACCTCAACGAGAATTAGAATTAAATATGATCCTATAGGGGACACACCCGGCATTGAACACATGGGTTTTAGTTGGTTAATGAACACCCATAAACTTGGGAATACTATTTGAATATCATAATTATTCTAACGATAAATCAATAAACCTTAAGGATTATTGACAAAGTAGAGATTATGAATCCATAATCTGTGTGATACTATGAAATATAATTTCTAATCCTAAAACTATATGGCATTGAATCTTGTGCACATCAAATCGCCTACTATAACCTCTTAAAATGAAGTAGCCAAGTCTAGTACTCAATAGCATCAGACTACTACAACTTGTATTGAAAAATATCAGTGTTTAGTATCTGTAACAACATTGGTATTTAGTCTCTGTGTTTATTCTCTGATGGCCTCTTTGGAAGTGTGAGGAAGGGATAGCCTAAATATAATAGGGAGAGAAATGACCAATATTTTCACTCCCCCTCTAGCTCCTAGTAGTGTAAGGGAGTTCCCATGCTACTCATTCGAACATAACACATCTTGAAGAGGGATAGTGTAGTTTAGGGCCCATTATAATCCTCCACCTCTTCACTCCTCATCACTCTAACCATTAAAGGGTGAGAAAGGGCTAGTGCTTCTTCTCCTCCTTACTTATATTTCAGAAGAGGGATAAAGGGCTAGTGTAAATAGAATAGGGTGAGAAAGGGCCAATGTTTCCACTCCCCCTTCCAATATTATAAGGGATTTCCCATGCTATCATTCAAATGGAACAAGTGTAAGAAAAGGGATAGTGCTCCTTAACCCTTCCTCACGTAATATACTATCTGAACAAGAGAAAGTGCTAGTTGCTCACTCAAATACCAAGTCTTGAGTTTGAGAAAATGCAGATGCTTCATATCCACCTCCTCTCTCCTCATCCTCTAACCATAGAAGGGTGAGAAAGGGCCAGTGATCCTTCTCATCCTTACTCAAATTTTAGAAGTGTGAGGAAGAGCCAGAGAAATTTAGAATAGGGTGATAAAGAGCCAAAGTTGCCACTCCTCCTCCCAATAGTCTAGGGGATTTTCTCACTCAAATTACAAGAGAAAGGGTGAGTTTCTCACTCAAATTACAGTATTTTGTGAGAGGGACAATTTTCCCTATCCTCCTATGTCCTAAAATTACTCGTTTGTTGGAAATTGAGGCCACTCCACCTCCTCCTTTGAAAGGGTGAGAAACGCCTAGTGTTCTTTCTCCTCCTTAATCAGATTACAGAAGTGTGTGAAAGGGCTAGGCTAATTAGTGTTAGGAACCCATGTCTTTACTTTGTTAGTATATTATTGTCGGACGCATATGCTTTGTAAGTCATCCTATAGTATTTGTTGATCAATAGTTTGTGTTATTGTTGTTGGCGCATATGCTTTGTAAGTCGCCCGTAGTATTGTTGATCCATAGTTTGTAGTGGCCCATGGTTTTGACCCATAGTATTGGCGCCTAGACTTAGTATATAAGTGTGTGTTGAGACCTATGAAGGACCGTGAAGTTATTTGTATTCAGCTTGCTCATAGGAGGTTGCCCCCTCGAAGTGGTCTGTGATCAATATAAAAGTGATTCTGAGTTCTGTCATTTCTGCTATTTCGCATATTCTTATTAATTAATTGTTGCAGGTGCCTCACATCTGGTATCAGAGCACTTTCTTGGGCTCGCTGGGTGAAATTTCTGCCAAATTTTTTTTCGCATCTGTTGCAGGTTCGGATTTGGGAATAATCCCTATCCGCTTAGCTGTGGGAAGTACTTGGGCATAAGCCCTAAAACTCATTGTGAGGAGTACCACAGGAACCCCGAAGTAGCTGTCCCATTGAGAGGACCTGCCAGCGAAAAGGGCAACGAACCCTACCTGATTGACTAGTTCCCACCCGTGAGGTAAACCAAGAGCTGTTGTTTGTGGCAAAGTGGTTATCAGTTTTACCTGAGCCGTGGAGTGAGGGGTACTGCCCCAATACGCAAGCCGTCAGACAGCATTGGTGGCCGAGTGAAACCCCTAAACTGTTACGAAGCCGCACATACCTGGGGTCCATATCTATTTTCAGCTAAACTGTTGTCGATCACTGCTACGCCGTTTCAGATCCAGCCATTGCAGATTTATCTGTTCCAGATCCCTTCCGAGCCGTAGCCGCTCTAGTCTGGAAAAAGAAAAGGTATAAAATTTAGTTTTTTCTCCATATCTCCCTTGTTTTCACTCTGTTTCCCTTGAAATTTTCGGGGAACCCCTGTCATTCCATTCTGCATATTTCATTCCTAAGGACCCTATCCCCAATTCCCCTTCCCAAAGCCCGAAATACCACATTTGTCTGTTTTTAGGGTTTGCCATAACTTCCTCAGATTTCACCCAATCACCTTCAAATTTTACCACAGAGTTCCTTTCTGAATTCTGCTTCTTTGTCCCCCTCTGCCAAATTTTCCCATTCTTTCACCCCGCTTCTAAAATCCTCATTTTTGCTTCCCTGTCTATTCGATAGTGTTCAAAACCTAGTCAAACCCCAATTACCCTTCAGATTTTTTCCCAAGTCCAGATTTTCCTTTACTGAAGCAGTTTCTGTTTTTGTTTTCCTACCCAGTCAACCACAAAAAAAAAAAAAACTCCTGGTTATGGTTGTCACCCGTGTAGGAGCAAAAACCATGGAAGACGCACTTGCAGCCATCCAAGCCAAACTCCAGGATCTGGATGAAAAATTTCTCAGCCTCCATCTTGAACATTCAGCTATGAACAACAAATGGTAGTCCGAGTCTTCATCAGACAATGGGTTCTCTTCTTCCATCAATTTCCGTGGTCCGAAGCTTGATTTTCCTCGCTTCAATGGTACTGATCCAACTGGATGGATCTATCGTACAGAACAGTATTTCAGTCTGCATAATACTTTTGATGTCAACAAAGTTTCGCTTGCATCCTTTCATTTGGAACAGGAAGCTCTTCAATGGTACCGTTGGTACATCAAGGCTCATGCAGAGCCAAAATGGCCAGACTTTTTCCAACTCCTTTTGCAACGATTTGGTCCTAGTGCTTTTGATGACTTCACAAGAGCCCTCACTAAACTTCGCCAAATTGGCACTGTGAGAGAGTATCAAACCGAATTTGAGAAACTAGCCAACCACACTGCAGGATTGTCTGATGACTTTTGTCGGAGTTGTTTTATCAGTGGTCTAAAGGATGCCATCTGCTCTAAGGTCAAAATGTTCTATCCCAACACAATGATGGAAGCCCTAGGGTTGGCTAAGTTGGCAGAAGACAAGATTGCAGCCCAACAACGCTCCAAGCCCACTTTTGTTCCCTTCCGAAATATGGGTTCTCCACGACCACCTATACTGCCGGCTCCTCGACCAACTCCTATCAAGCGTTTGTCTGAAACAGAGATGCAAGCACGCAGAGAAAAGGGGCTTTGCTATAATTGTGATGAGAAATTCACTCGAGGACATAGATGTGTTCAGCAAAAGCTCTATCTCTTGGATGTGGATTCTCCGCCTGCCTCTGAAATTGGTGACGAAGATCCAGAAACAATGGATGCTCTGGTCGACATTCAGGAACCGCCTATTGACCCTCCGTCTCAGGATGACCAGCCAGAGATATCTCTCCATGCTTTAGCTGGAATCACCACCCCCCAAACAATGCAGGTTAGGGGTTACTTCAAGAAGCTTCCTCTTACAATAGTCATTGATTCTGGTAGCACTCATAATTTCATTGACCCTCAGATCGCCAAACAAGCTTATTGTTTTATCGATCCTTGCTCCAACTTTGAAGTCATGGTTGCCAATGGGGACACCTTACCTTGCAAAGGGAAGTGTCGAAACGTGCGTATCTCTATGGGAGATTATACCTTGCGCTCTGACATGTTTGCCTTGACCTTAGGCGGATGTGATGTGGTTTTGGGCACTCAATGGCTACGCACACTTGGCCCTATCTTATGGGATTTTGCTGAACTTTGGATGTAGTTTTCCCTCAATGGACAAAAACACACATTGACAGGATTACAACTAGGTTCTCTCAGCATCATCAGTTCACACCGCATGGAAAAACTCCTCAAGAAGAATTCACATGGTGTCATCGCTCAGATCCATTCCATTCAGATGCAACCATCACCGGTCTCCACTACTCCTTTGGATCTACAACAAATTCTAGATCGATATACAGGTGTCTTTGTTGAACCAGTGGGATTGCCACCTTCAAGGAAAGAAGACCATCGTATTCAGCTCCTTCCTGGAAGTGTTCCTCCCAACATCAAGACTTATCACTACCCATTTCACCAAAAAATGGAGATTGAAATGCTCATTCGGGACTTATTGAAGCAAGGTATTATTCGCCCAAGCACTAGTTCCTTTTCTTCTCCAGTTATTCTTGCCCGCAAACAAGATGGGTCATGGCGCCTCTGCATTGACTTCCGAGCACTTAATCACCTCACCATCAAGGATAAGTTTCCAATTCCGATTGTTGATGAGATTCTTGATGAGCTTCATGGGGCTCACTTTTTCTCCAAGTTAGATCTTCGTTCTGGGTATCATCAAATTCGGGTTCATGAGGATGATATCCCTAAAACATCTTTCCGCACACATGATGGCCATTATGAGTTTTTGGTCATGCCCTTTGGCCTCACTAATGCTCCTTCCACATTCCAGGCCTTAATGAATAAAATATTTCGACCCTACTTGCGGAAATTCATTCTGGTATTCTTTGATGATATCCTCATCTACAGTAAAACATGGGATGAGCATCTCCAGCATCTGGATCTTGTCATGCAAATTTTCTCTGACCATCATCTCCATGCCAAGCAGTCTAAATGTGTTTTTGGACAGAAGGAAGTTGAGTATCTCGGGAACATTATCTCAACACAAGAGGTTCGCGTGGATCCTGTCAAAATCGATGCCATGAACAATTGGCCGCATCCTCAGACACTCAAGAGCCTTCGTGGTTTTTTGGGGTTGACTGGCTACTACCGCAAGTTTGTCAAAGATTATGGGAATATTACAGCTCCATTAACTGCTCTATTGAAAAATGATGCTTTTACATGGACACATGCTGCTCAGTGTGCATTTGAAAAACTAAAACAAGCTATGTGTACTACACATGTTCTAGCTATGCCCGATTTTTCCAAGCCCTTAACTATTGAGAGTGATGCTTGCGGCAATGGACTTGGTGCCGTTCTCCTTCAAGATGAACACCCCATTGCGTTCACCAGCAAAGCCCTTTCAGGTAAGAATTTAGCTGCCTCTACCTATGAGAAGGAAATGATGGCTATTTTGCATGCAGTACAGAAGTGGCGACCATACCTATTAGGGAATCATTTCTGCATCAAGACGGATCACCAAAGTCTGAAATATTTCTTCGAACAGCGTGTCTCCTCCCCAGCACAACATAAATGGGTTAGCAAACTCATGGGTTATGACTATGAGATCACTTACAAGAGGGGTAAAGACAATATTGTGGCAGATGCTCTTTCTCGCACATTTGATGCCCAAGGTTCTCTTTCAGCTATTTCTATGCCTGTTCCAAATTGGTTGCAATCTGTTCAACAGGGTTATGTCAATGACTCTTCCTTATCTCAAATCATCCAACGCTTGACCAACAACCCTTCTTCTATTCCACATTACTCTTGGGATGGTGCTTCTCTGAGATACAAGTGTCGTCTGGTGCTTCCCCAGAGCACAGATCTTCAACAGGCTGTCTTCTATGAACTACATGCTTCTCCATCGGCAGGGCACTCAAGGTTCCTCAAAACGTATGAACGGGCACAGCGTAACTTCTTTTGGCAGGGAATGAAAAGGACAATTCAACAGATGGTGGCCGAATGTGATACCTGCTAGCGCAATAAGGGTGAAACAACACTCCTTCTAGGATTGCTTGAACCCTTGCCCATACCTACATGGATTTGGACAGATATTTCTATGGATTTCATTGAAGGGCTCCCTAAATCTGGTGGGAAGACAGTGATTCTCGTTGTAGTTGATTGCCTCTCCAAATATAGTCATTTTTGTGCTCTCAGCCATCCCTATACAGCCTCCTCAGTCGCTCAAATTTTCCTGGACCAGATCTTTCGTCTTCATGGCATCCCTTCTTGCATTGTCTCGGATCGTGATGCGACTTTCACCAGTCATTTTTGGATAGAACTATTTCACCACACTGGCACCAAACTGAAGATGAGCTCAGGGTACCACCCACAAACAGATGGTCAGACTGAAATTATCAATAAATGATTGGAAACTTATCTTCGTTGCTTCACCTCTGAACAAGAACATCAGTGGGCAAAGTGGCTCCCTCTCGCTGAATGGTGGTACAATACCTCTTACCACACTGCCTCTAAAATGACCCCATATGAAGCAGTCTATGGTCAGGCACCTCCATTTCTTCTTCCATACACCCCCAACAGTTCACCAGTTCAGGAAGTTGACATGGTCCTTCGAAACCGCGATCAGATTCTTCGCATTTTGCGGGACAATCTTCACATGGCAAGAAATCGCATGAAGCAACAAGCTGATCAGCACCGTTCCGAGCGCACTTTTCAAGTAGGCGATATGGTTTTTCTTCGTCTCCAGCCGTACAAACAATCCTCCCTGAAACTCAAAGGGTGTCATAAGCTCGCTCCAAAGTTCTATGGGCCATATCGGATTCTTCAGAAGATTGGGTCCATTGCTTATAAATTGGAACTTCCTCCTTCTTCCCACATTCATCCAGTCTTTCATGTCTCTTGTCTGAAGAAAGTCCTTAGCACCAACATCAGTGGAAAAACGATTTTACGCGAACTAGATAATGAAGGATCCATCCTTTTGGATCCAGAGGCCATCCTCAATCGGCGCACTCGTCAGCTTCGCTATCGCTCTATCACAGAGGTCTTAATTCAGTGGCACGGCATGCAACCAGAGGATGCTACATGGGAACCACTCCTTCAGATTCAACAACAATTTCCACATCTAAATCTTTGAGGACAAAGCTTTTTTTAAGGGGGAGGGGATGTTAGGAACCCATGTCTTTACTTTGTTAGTATATTGTTGTCGGATGCATATGCTTTGTAAGTCATCCTGTAGTATTTGTTGATCAATAGTTTGTGTTATTGTTGTTGGCGCATATGCTTTGTAAGTCGCCCGTAGTATTGTTGATCCATAGTTTGTAGTGGCCCATGGTTTTGACCCATAGTATTGGCGCCTATACTTAGTATATAAGTGTGTGTTGAGACCTATGAAGGACCGTGAAGTTATTTGTATTGAGCTTGCTCATAGGATTTTTCCCCCTCGAAGTGGCCTATGATCAATATAAAAGTGATTCTGAGTTCTTTCATTTCTGCTATTTCGCATATTCTTATTAATTAATTGTTGCAGGTGCGTCACAATTAGAATAGGGTGATAAGGAGTGAATGTAGCCACTCCCCCTCCCAAAAGTGTAAGAGAGTTCCCATGCTACTCATTTGAATGGAACAAGTGTGGTTTAAAAGGGCTATTGATCCTTGTATCTTCCTCCCAAAAATTACTAAATCAAACATTACTAAAGCAATTTCAAGGCCAGTTACTAACTCAAACCACAAGAATTTGAGAAGGGAACATGCTCATTCTCCTCGAAAAATTCTAAGCAAGTTCCCATGCTACTCATTAGAATGTGGTGTTGTGCCTACAAAGTGCACTTTTGGATTCCAAAAGTGTAATTTTGTATTCAAAGGTTTTTGGACTTTAGAAAACCTAATTTTGGGCTTTACAAAACTTCTTTTTAATTTTTTTGAAAATGAATCTAGTCTTGAATTAGTTTAGATTTAATGAAATGGGGGTGTCCCATAAGATTTTACCACAATATAGGAAATATGCAGGGTCCCCCTTTACACTTAAGAAACATTTTCTGTAATGAAAAAGCCCCTTTATATATAACACTATGGGTTACGTGGTCACAAATGGAGAAACATTTTGGCCGTAGATTTACGATAATCAATTTCATTTATATCACCCCATTATAACAATGAAATTGCACCGCAAAACTATCACGTAATGCTTCCCATCTGCTTCAGTGCTTACCTTGTCTGTTATGCGAGCCATGGTTTTTGTGCCCGCATAGGAAAATCCACAGAAAAAGATGTCATCCATTAGGAACTGTACCTTCATCGCATTTAATGTACATCCATCCCAAATATTATGCATGATCACACAATTAATATCCTTTCACCATCTCATGTGTGGTAATGAATCCAATCAACAAATCCTAGTTTTCTAGAAATGAGAGTCATCATGAATAATTAATGATCATTTACTTAATTATACGGTGAAAATTATTTATCCTGTTGCACATTAGTTAATGTTGAGGCAGCGCTGTTGCTAGCCATTAGATCTTAAGATGTACATTGACCCTGTAGGGTGACATTTAATGCACTAGTGGGGTGCATATACACTATTGGATGCAATACAGTGCTTCCAACAATGTATATGCACTCCACTGGTACATTAAATGAAACCCTACATGGTGCATATTAATTGCCTTCTTTTAGTGGTTAAATCTAGAATTTGGAATAAAATTTGGTTATTTTATATTTATGTGCTTCTGCTCACTATCGATAGCTCAATGTCTGAAGCACCTCATTCGCTTATTTGTTTTTACTAGATGTCAAAGGAATATTCACACAAATATCCTCCCCGTAGGGATGTAGAGGAAATCCCCCCACCAACCTTGTCAGAAGGATTGATATTACCAGACACTAGTGCAATGTGGGGATTTGAAGATGAACCTGACTGGGAAGAAATATATCAGATATTCTCCATGGGGGATTTCCCCCCAGATGATGACAATTTGGATGCATATCAGAACATATGGAAGAGCTATGTGCATTTCATTGCACCAAGTCCAACCTTTATGCCATTCAAATTGAATGATCCAACGAGGTGGTTATTCGACCATGCTGATCCGCAAAATGGAGTGATCATGGATGCAAAAGGAGAGTTAATTTCCTCGCTTAGGAATGAATCATTCTATTGGATGTATAAGATAAATTATTTTGAGGTATTCATGGACCACGTCTTCATTATAATTTTTTCTAGTAAGAACCCAAATCCTCTGGAACTCATCAAGGAGTAGTGGGATGAGGGTCCTACCTTCACAGAGAATTCCAATAAGAAGTATACGATACAATATTTCTAGAGGCCATATAGGATACTCATGGAAATTATATACCGGTTTTATGGCCTTGAACATTCTACCCACTTCCAGTTGGATTGGGAACCCCTGGTGAACCATGTGATATAAACCAGAGAAGTCTTTAACAGGGTAAAAATCTTGTCCAATAGCCTCTTTACAAGCCTTAAATATGTAAAACAATTACCTAGTAGTCGAAAGTTTCATATGATTGATTTTCTATTTTATGCTACTTGTTCTCGAAACACATTTCCATCCATGAAATGGAATTAGAAGGAATATTTATTTACCGTTTATGTTTACTACAAAGGGTTGTGGTTCTCCTATTATAAACCCCATTTGTATGATATTTGTGCCCATTTTTTCCCATCGCTGTATTTTTTTTATTTTTAGAAAACCCATACCAAGGATAACTAACCAAGCCATGGAATCCCTATCACAAATTGGTGGCTGGTATTTCTTGAAGTTCTTGACCTACATTCGTGTCTTCAATGCAATTGCAACCCCCCATTTGTTACCAATGTATGTTCCTGATCGATTTCTTTCCTGTGAAATTGCTTATCAAACCATCGTAAAAGGAGTTGGAGCCCATTTTTCCTATATGAGTAAGAAATATTGAACTAATTTCCCCATTTATGTTAGCTCCTTCACCTTAGCTAATTCTTAGTACACCTATAAGGAAGCGAATATATTGGAAGAGACGAAACTTGGATTTGTGAAGATGAAAAGGCTTGACCCTAGGAGGGTGATTGAAGGACATTTCAGGTCATTATCGTTACATAATACCTACATACATGAGGAATAACCTGGAGAAAATTTGTTTTAAGGGGATACTTCCTTTGATGAAGTTTTTGAGAAATATTGGAATGGGAGTAAAGGACACTACATGAACAACAGTTATCCCTTCAGGATACTGTCAAACCTAAGAGAAGAGTTTCCTTCGCAGCTGAGGCAGAAAAAAATGATGAATAAGAACGAACCTAGAAGAAAGAGAGAGGAAAGGGAAAAAATAAAATTGTTGAACAATAAAAACTGTGGTGGATTCAAACATAAATTTTATCTTAGGGAGAGGACTTGAAAAATGAATCCAAGCAAAAATCTCAACAAGATTCTTTGTAGGTAGAAGAGGCTAGGAATACAGCCACAAAAGAAGAACACCACAAGGCTATGGAAGAAGAATGAAAGAGGCTATAGAGAAAGAAAGAAGCTGAAGCCATAGGGATACAACCGTAGAAGAAGAAGAAGCCGCATAGGTAGACCACCACAGGGATGCAACCACAAAAGAAGAAGAAGAAGAATAAGAAGAACATAAAAGAAAATAAGAAGAGATCTGGAAAGAAGAAAAGGAGGAGAAGAAACATAAATAAAAGGCTGACAAAGAGGCATCAAGGATTCAAATCCTCTAGGAACAACAACAAAAGGAGTAGGAGGAAAACCACAAAGCCGATGAGGAAAGAGAAAGAGAGGAAGAATAAAAATTGCAAAAACTTGAACAACAATGAAAGGACAAGCAGGTTGCATTGCAAATGTCCCCCATCAATCTAGGTACTCCACTGGCTATGAGATATGTAGGGTACCTTCAACCCATAGAGGTAGATACTACAGTCATCTCCTTGGGAGATTATTTTGTTGATTCGAGAAGGAAGAGTATTTCAAAAAGGCTATCAAAGGGACAGAAGACCAAGGGAAATAAATACCAACAACATCATAGTGTCTGACATGGAAGGAAAGGAACTAGGTGAAATTGTATCTGACACTGCCTCGTTGATTGGATTATTGGAAAATGTTAGTGTGTCTTCGACCAGAGACCTGATTAAACATCTGCAATAATGTAAGGAAAAAATTGAGTAATATAAGTAGTTGTATGAATACATGAAGCACCATTTTGATGAAGTTCATCATGAGTCATTCATGGAACAAATGTAGTTAAAAGAAGCACATGATAATGATCTAGCTCTATTGAAAGTAGAACATGAGGAGTGCACAAGGGAATTGGAGATGGCTAGAGAATACACCAAGTTTCAACTCGATCTTTTACAAAAGGAAAATTCATTTTCTTTGGACCAAGTGAAACAAGAGGCCATCAAAATTAATTTGAAGCTTATGGAGTCTGAAAATAATTTTATTTTTCACCTAGAGGAATTGCAACAATACTATGGAAGCTTAAGAAAGCTTGCAGATGAACCTGAATCATTCGAATATGAATATAAAGTGATTCAACAGTATGCAAAGGACATTTATAAATGGCAGTAGAAATATGAGGAATTTCCCGTGAATCTTCCCACAATTGAGAAGAAAGAGTTGGAAAACTAGGATCCTGGAAAAGTGCCTGATTCCATCCAAGCAAAAGAAAATGAATCTCTTTTGAAGGTGGAACAGATATGCAAACAAGTTTGGATATCCGTTGATAATGGGATGAATAGGTTTGACATGCCGACCCTCGATGAGTTAATGGTGTTAGAGGTGATAGGGACAAATATATCTTTTATTAAGTTTGAAAGGGATGCAAGTGAGCTAGTGATTAAAGAATTGACCAAGGTTGATCATGACATATTCAACAACTAAATTTATTAACTTACATAATTAGAAACATGGACATATGGTTTCACAAACCTGATAATGTCAGAGTTAGATAGGGAAATCGAGCTTAAGATTCTAATGGTTGAATTTCAATTCGAATAGCTGCAAGATGGTTGCTATGACGAGATCAAGGATTGGAATACATAGTGGGAGAAATTCCTGAAATGATCCGAATTAAGATACGCTTGTTTATTTTATTTTATTCTATTATAATTATTTCTATTTTGTAATTTGTTTTTAAAAAAGAGATACATTTATTTCAATTTTGGACAGTTAATTCAATTGTCTCCCGGATTTGAAGCCGAAAGGGGTGGTGGTGGTGGTGGGAAACCCCTTCTATATTGAAATTTTTTACACTTTTTTATTGATTAATGGAATGTTGTTGACCCTTCTCTAGAATTCTTAGTGATGTTGGGATTAGGTGTTTTATAATATGTACATTTATATCTCATTATGAATTCCCAATTCCGTTTACAGTTAAGTCTTATTAAATCTAAATATATGTGATACATAAATTGGATAGAATAAGAAATATTTCCATTTATATTATTAATATTATGTTTTGCGTCTCCTTCACTAATTTACCATCTTCCCATTCATTCATTTAAATGTGTATCCAATATCAGTTAAATATGTGGGAGTAAAATTACTTTTGATTTAAATTATTTTACTCTATTTTACAGGAGAATTTTTCTATCATTAGTGTGCTGATTTTGGAGGAACTCATTCCATATCTACCTTTGCAAGATTTACTATTAAAATGGATAAATAACGAGCTCTATCTTTACTTTTCCCGATAGGATTCTTTTTTCAGAGAGGGACTCCGTTTATTCCATGTCTCGAGGAGTTCTCTTTTGCCATGACCATGACCCCTCTACGAGAATGACTAGTATTGTTTCTGACGAATTGCATTATTCAATCTAATCCATAGACATGCATTGGATTTATTTAATTCTATTGACAAATTCTATGCCTTCAACAATCGAGGTTTTCCTCGAGGGGTTACATTATTCGATTCGATTCATCCCAGTTTCAAGTTATAATGCCTCCAATGATCTAGATTTATCCTAGAAAAATACGCAATTGTATCTAGGCCATTAGCGGAAAAATTAACCTTTTATGTCCACCACATATTTCGATTCCTCCAATGGTCCAGATCTTCCTTGGTAAGTTGCATGATCCAATCTAAGCCGTCGGTGGGAAAATTCACTTGTTATTCCTTTTTCTAGTTACACCCTGTGAATGGCTTAGATATTTTGTGTATGATTAGAAATATTCTATCACGGACATTGACCACTGGTGCTCAGCTTCTACTGCTTTCATACTTTAATATTTTTCTTCATAGAGGATGAAGAATGTGGCAATTGCAGTCACAAAGAGAGAGACAATAGGAGAACAAGGAGCACGGTCCCTTTCTCAAGCTATTGTGATTTGAATGAGAAACTGGCCCTTTCTATCGCTCTAGTAATTTTTCTCTCGCTCTAGTAATTTTTGTGAGGAAGGGTCAAAGAGCAGTAGCCCTTTATACTTGGGTAATTTTTTTCTTAAAAAGTTGGCCATTTTTAATGTAACACATCATTTTGGAAAGGGTAACTTTTCAATTAAAACTTCATTATCAAAGGGTTAATTTCTCATGAGAACTTCATTGTTGAAGGTCCAAATTTTAAACTGAACGTTGTTTGATGGGTGGTATAAGAAATAAAAACATCAAAAAAAAATTGTTTGAGTGCCAAAGATGAATATAAATTCTATCCATGCTGGTTGGTTCACTTGCTGATCAGTGTTGTCATCGTTAGCCTCGTCTATGGTTTGATCCTCTTTTTATGTCTTCTTTGGTAGGTCATAGCATAGATTTCCTTGTCGATATTTTTTGTGCAGAGTTGACTGTATTTTTCCATTTTGGACTTTGTGGGGGTATTGTGCCCAATAAACCGTCATGCATATTGAATCACTCAATTCCTTCCATATGCCATGTCTTCATTCCCTGTTTGTATGTATTCTCTTAGTTAGCTTCATGTTTGTTTTCTAAATAAATAAGGTATGTTTCATCATTCTATGCAATACTGGGGGCTCGATGTTCCATTAGTTTTGATACGACTAGTCGTCAGCAACGTGCCTATTTTTTCGGCGGTATCATTCCAGTCTATCTCAATTCATGACCTTTGAAAAAAATTGACCTTGTCGAAGTGTTTTTAATTGTGATGATACATTGTAATTAATTTCTTCAATGATATATGGGAATGAATGCTTCTTGTCCATATAATAGTTTAAATGGTGTCTGACTTCTTGATCGTTTGTATGCCATTATGTATGCCTAGAGTTTTGCAAGTGCTTTATTGTCCCATTTGTCCTTGTTGACATGATGAAATTTTATGATGATCAATTCTAAATTCTTTTTGAACAATGGTATTTTCTCCCCCTATTCTAATTACGTAGCCCTTACTCATACTTCTTTGAGTAAGGAAGAGAATCAGCATTGTCACCCTTTTTTTTATGTTAGATTAATGAGAAGTGAGGAGTTGGAGAAGGATCGTGGGCCCATTCTCAAAATCTCGGTCTTTGAGTGAGGACCTGACACTTTCTCTTCTTCTAGTAATTTTTTGGGAGGATGTGTCAAGGAGAAATAGAATTTTCCCACACTCATTCAATTGAATGAGTAGCATGGACACTCCCTTAGACTTTTGGGAGGAGAAGGAGCAATTTCCCTTGTTAACCTTTTTATGGTTAGAGTGATGAGAAGAAGTTGGAGTGGCCACAACTTCGAACAAGCCAATAATTTTACAATGGAGGAGGAAAAGTAGAATGGGGCCCTTCTCTCGTTTTGATAAAGCATTGACAACTTTCCATAAATTTGCATTCAAGACACTTTTTAAAATGATACAGGAATAGTAAAGTTCAGATACGTATTATTATAGATTCACAGATAATGTCATTTAATAATATATCAAACGAACATTGAGGAGCATAAAAGACACTTTCAAATCAAACACCAGTGGAAAATTGCCTTGTTCTTGCTTTGAAAGCACAACATCTTTATTTCATTGATGCAATAGTCAATACATCGAGGGGATTGATTCATCTCTACCCTCTGGGCCCCATTGTCTTTTTTATCGAAAGTAGAATTTCGCTGATCCTATTCTGTGAAGAAAGAGGCAAGAAGTAAGAGACATGACTAATGTTGAGCTTAAATATCCTCTTCAATGGATGCTCTTTATATCTCGTACTGAACAACATCAATGAGTAGTTTTTTTTTGTATATTGCAACGAAATTTACCAGATGTTGTGCTGCAAAGGTTCATCTATAGAAAGGACTACATCTCGCCTTGTAATTGGGTACTCAAGAAATGAGACCTGGCAATCCACACTTCCCCCTAGTCTATGTTCCTGACAAGATACCAAACCCTCAGAGGTAGTCTTCCATATTTGTGTGCACGAGAGACCGAACCCTCCAAAGTAGTCTTCCTATTTGTGTTTGTGCAATGAGATATCGAACCCTCAGGTAGTATTGCATACATCAGGGATACTATGAAATGAATATGGAGCAAAAGTGCCAGCTTCAATCATTTAGGCAAGCTCATTCAAGATGGAAAATGGTTACTCTCTTAGTAGTCCAAAAACAATAGGATTAGTAGAAAAGGGTGTTCTAGTGAGCCCTTTGCTAAATGAACATCCTGATTCCTTGCAATTTTCATTCAACATGGGCTTCGAATCTCCAGCCAAGACCTAAACTTTTCAATGTTCATTCAAGGTGATCCATGCTTCAGAATGATCAATGAGTTTTTCTACATAGAAGCAAATAGCATCAATATTACAAGGGATAACATCTCATATAACAACACAGGAAAAACCCAACGGGCTGGAGGGACTATCTACAAGATCACCAAGGGGAAATAGTTGAAAGGATGATTAGTGTGGTGAGCAAGGTAATGAACTACCAATGGCCAAGAAGGGTACGTTCTCATATATAGATGTAGAGTGATAGTGATATGGTTGTTTGAATGTGATGGATTAGACTTGAGATGATGAGTCATGAATCTGGTGGCTGAGCTACAATTTCCATGATGAAAACTCGCATGCATGGGCATTTGAAAAGGTTGGGATTTATACGTGTAAGTAGGGGAAATGATGAAGGAGTGATCAAATGTATGGGATGACTTGGATATATCTATTCTATGATGATGATATTTCAATTTTTTTCTAGATTGACGGACCAACTAATTTGGGTTATCTATGGTTTCACACGAATGATCAGGCCTCCATCACTCAAATCAATTATACTATCACATGATAGCAGAAATACCATCTTGTGTGAATGGACCAAATCCATCATTTGAATATCGGCATGCTTCAATCATAACCACACGTAGGGAAACTTAATTTTATTCATACCTCGCATTATAACCCCATTGAGAATCTCGGGATTTATTTTGAGAAGGTGGCATGATCCTATCTTTACCATCAATGGGGAGAACCCCATTTTATCTTTGAATTGTTCCTTTACGCAATTGATGATACAGTGCCATTTCTATTCTTGCATCATGTTATTATGTCACCTATGGTTAGGATCTCTTTTGAAAAAGATGGAAGATTTGATTTGATACGTTGGAGGGGATTAACCTATTTTAACTACACTACAACTTCTCATGCTGCTAATGTTCTATATTTATCCTGGAAAGATGCCTATTTGAAATCTGATCCGTTAGCAAGAAGGGTACCCTTTTATCTTCACTGGAACTTCATGATTAAAGTATGCCCCCCCCCCCATGATAACATAATTGGTTCGAGTGATCAAAATATTGGTTACCCATGTGAAGCCGCAACCACTCTGAATTAGGTGGTGCACAAATATTAAGAGAATCTTCCTACTCAATTTCATAGCATATCCACAGTGTAATCGTCCCATTTATATGATATCCTATTCATCATTTTCCTTTTCTTATTTTCTTACAGGTATAATTCCCAACCTCATCTTACCCTCGTGCACGCAAAGTGTCACTATGAAAATCTTGACTCAACCATCAAATCCCCAATCCATCACCTCAGGACTAACCCATGGCATGCAAATGGCCAAATTGATGTCTCTCCACAGCTATATATGAACCTGTATCCTCCTTGGCTATCCTCATTTCATTTCCATTGTCAACCTAGTCGAGCATTGGCCCATGTCCCACTCTTCAGTGATCATGTAGATAGTCCCATCTACCCTAAGGGTTTTTCCATTTTTGTTTTATGAGATGTTGTCCCCCCATAAGATTGGTCTCAGTTGTAGCTCATTGGTCGCTTTGAACCACTACTTGCTCTAAGTGAGATTTGGGAAGTTGACATCGTGTAAGAGGGATTCAAGGCCCAGTTTGTGTGAACATTTCAATGAAACAAAATTCTCCTATGGAAAATGTGGCCTATAATGCTCTTGCCACATCTCACTCTCTCATGGCATTTGCTACCACTGCTACATCCAATGGGAATAGGAATAGAAAAGAGCAATTATTAGCAGGCTTGGACAAACGTGCTTGGATGAACCTGCTGAAGATCATGCTTAGTTCATGGGTTTTATTTTCCTAGTATATTTCATATTACACGACATAGTGGGATGCTTCCCTTCTTGCAGATGAAAATATATGTCCTTTTGCAACACAACATCGAGTATTTTAATCCAATGTCATACTAGATATCATACTAGAATAATTTACTCACCGACGATGTTCAGTACTAGACAACGTACACCGATGCTGTTCAATACCAAAATTAGTTTCACCCTCCAATGGATTGAAATCCAGAGATGGATAAATAACAAAAGTTTGGCAGATATCCTATGCTTATTGAAATCCATCAAATCAGGACTTCTCCATCCGTGATGATACTGAGTTTTCACTCACACAAAAGGACATGATTGATAGAAGTGCCTAGATTTTCTATTGATGCCTATGGCCCAAGTCATTCCTTGATTATCCAGTTTATCGCATTTTTGTGTCTTTGGCCTAGGACATACACAATATTGAAGACTTGAAAACCCATGTGTTACCCACTTATGGTCCTTTTACCACTAGCATGTTTTCCCAAAATGTTGTACACACATGTTTATTTCAGAGATCTCAAACTTCACATGTGAGTCGTATATTTTTCACCTCCGTGTTCCTCCAAAATGATGAAAAAAAAAATTTGAATTAGAGGAAGTTAGGGTTGGTTCCCTAACCTCTCTAACTATCCTAACTAATCCCTTCTTGAACTAACCTTTCATCTTTGTCATAAATACAAAGGAAATACCATGGGAAGAGGTGTACACACTCATTTGTAAAGTTATGCTGGAGCTAATTTGGTGGAAGAGAGGATAAAAGGACCTAGATCGGGTCTCAACAGGTTCCTGAGCAAATCAAGGTGAAAAATTTATTTGTTGCAATTATCTCAATGAATAAAATATCTTTCCTTTCCCAAATTGCTTGTTATTTGAAAGTGATTAAGCGGCTTCCAATGTTTATTTCCTTTCAATTTGATTATTAATCTATTTGTAGTCAAAAGCTTTGAGAAGGGTTATATTTGTGTTGTAGGTCTTAGAACAAGAGTTTGGAGCAAAATATTGAAGATTAAAGAGCTAAGATCAACCTTCAGTTGAATAAGGTATTTAGTTCCAATATTTGAAAAACCCTTATTTATATTATGAACACTGTCTTGTTTTATGTCTGCAAATTCCTTGATTTCTGCTTGAATTTCATAGTATGTTGGTGGCCTCTGTGAACCCCAGATATTAGGAAGTTTTTCCTCACAATAGAACTGGTGACTTCACTGGGGAGAGCTTGTTTTGCTTTGGAGTCTTCTTCTTTCTTTTTTTTTTTCTTTTTTTTTGAGTGTGATTATGGGTCTTAAGTTGAGTCTACAGGGGGTCTAAACCTTTGAATCCAACCCAGAACTTGATTTCATTGAGAAATTTCTCTTTTTTTGAAAGTTTTGAGGCATACATGCTGGTGAACCTTGCCAACAACATCATTTTTCCCTACTACACGCTAGTTCTAGGTTGCACTATTGTGTGTTAGGCACTTGTTTCTATACTTACAGTCACGTGTAATCATGTAGGTGAACTTTGACTTGCTAGGGTTTACTATTTATGATTTTGTCTTGAAATTTTCCAAGTTTTATGCTCTTTATAGGTTCTCTTTAAGCACTTTAGTGCCTATGTTGAATGATTTCATATCACCTTTATACCTCTCTTTGATTGAGATCTTGTTGAAGATTTTTTCCCTAGACCTTCATTCTTGATATTTTGGATTGTTTATGCTTTGGTAAACCTATTTTGGTGTTTTGGGAATGTCTACGAGTTGTTTAGACTCCTGAAGGGTTGCTTCCTTGTTCCCTTACTTATGTTCAATCCTTTTGATTGAAGTACTTATACCAAAGGTAGTGAACTTGGAATTTTCGTTTAAGTTAACTTTTCAAGTGTGTTGTTGTTAGTACTTTGAGTGATTTGAAGTTTTAATCTTATAGGATAGGTACAAAGATTTGATGCACTTTGTTATTATCTTAGTGTAGCATACTTGTTTATAAGTAGTTTTTCTTTTTATGTTAAAAAAAGAAAATTGAAAAAACAAGTTAATTTCTTTGCAAGCATTGTAATTTAATGACATAGTCATATTTTTTCAAAAAGATAGTTGCATATGCATACTTGCGTCTTTTGAAAAGTAAAGAAAAAAAATTCATTATTAGATTTGCATTGTCAGTTCTTCTAGTTTCGAAAAGAAAAAAAGTGAAAATATTGCATTTTTTATTTCATTTATGCAATTGTCATGATATTTTCATGCATGAGTATAGTTGCAGGGCCATTACCCTCTGAGTATATAATAGCCCTTAAAAAGAATGCTAATTTAAAATTCACTAGTAATATTTCTTTTCTAGGGACGATCACCAACTAGCTTAGGCTAGCACTTTGGACTAGGAGTTGTCTTAAACTGTCCAAAGTATTGAAACTCATAGATATTAGCCTATCATTAAGGAAAATACAGTTTTGTAGAAGGTGAGCCAGGAAGTTCCACTCACACCGGAGTCAAGAATGAGGTCATGCGAGATTAAGTAAAGGATATAGCCCTCTGATACTTAATTGACCATATCCCAAAGTTGTTGCGCATATGGGGACTTATCAGTGCCATCAATGTTGTTGAGTTTCGAGATTTGTTACCCTACCCATGTGCATTAACTCAACCTGTGAATTTCACCATGGACCGTCTCTGCAAAGTTGGTAACCTTAGTATCCTAACTTTAGGGATCCTACAGAGGTGATGGTAGAAGGTTATTTCTACTGTACCTAGGACAGACATGGGAGGAAATCCCTTGAAACTCTTTGAGAAGGTGGTTGGTGATTCAAATGCTTGGTCCTAAGGTGTTTGTATTGTGGACCCCGAGTAATTTTTCTTCATCCTTCACTGGTTTGTTCCGGGCCCTCATCATCCCAGACTTTCCTTTGGAAGGAATTTGTTTTCTTGGTTGGATTACTTAGGACTTTTCATAGTGGTGTGTTGTTTGTTTTACTTGTGTTTAGTTGGCACTAGGTTTTTATTGATTTGAGTTTTTAGATATGGAGGACCAACCTCTTCATAGGTCTAGAAGTTTTCATAACCTTCCTCCACTTACAGTGGAGCCTCCACCTCCATCTCAGTGGCGACGAATAAACACAAGTGGCTATTTTGAGCCAACTGGAATAAATGAAATTCGGGGAACCTGATCTTAGGTATACTATACCTGCTTCACACAACAAGGGTTGAATATTTGCAAGCTGAAGGATTTGTAAGACATTTTAACCCACCTTTAACTAGACCCCACGATCTAGTATTAGTGCAGGTAAATTCTTTAGGTGAACCCAGCTTAAGTGCATATAGGATCACATATGGTTTTGTTATGGACAACACAAGAGAAGGATCAAGAAATGTTTATACTCCTACATCAGATATCATGTCAGGAGGGTTCTCTCCTCCTCATGTTAGTGTGCAGATACCTAGTTCAATACAGTCAACTTCGGCCCCAGTGGTATCTTTTAACTTTAGTTCAACATCGTTAGGGTCAACCGGTACTCGAGTTACTAGTGCTTCTATACCTTTTGGATCTAACACTGGGTCATCTTGATTGAATTTCACCAGGATCTATAGTGTCCCTTTTACATCATCCCCTGTCTTTTAGAATTTCCAGACTAGATTCCCTTGGTTTCGAGGACACATTCCTCCTGTTAGTACAAATATTTTCATGGTAGGAAAAAGAAATGCGGTTGATCATAGGTGAAGCAGGTGCATTCGTATCATGTGACCACGAGATTAAATCCAAAGGACAATGATTGAGGCTTGACCATAGGAATGATCGCGAAGTTGGAAACCGTAGCATTAAGCGATCTCCATAGTTTAACGTATCAAGTTCCGTTCAATGGTGGAGATTCATTTAGGGCTTAGAGGATCATGGAATTTAAACCGAGAGCTCGAGCCCTGAAATAAAATCCTCTTAGCCATGTGGAAGCTTCAGGTTTATTTAGGGCCCGAAAAGTAGTCTCTCAATACTGCTTTTAGGGAGCCCTAAAACCGCTACATGAACACATTGATAAAGTAGCATGGTCTGAATACCATGGGGTATAATGTCGTAATAAGGAAGTGTCTCATCACACACTACAAAGGTTCTTGTAATTGAAAATCCTCGAGATTCATTTCTATCTCAGATCAATGGTTCACGCGCTTTCAGGATTCTCAAAATGCTCGACCAATAATTCTTGCACTCGACCCTGAATCCCAAACCACCTAGACACATGTCCACACACTGTGGATTTAGGGCCTCAAAATCGGTCTTAGAAAACCACCTTAATGCGTCCCTAAGACCCCTCCTTTCAAGTGTTCGAAAAATATAAGTAACTATCACCTCATGTCAGGATTCTGTCAGACCAAGTGGGCCATGTAACTATGATAACCCCTCAAGGGAAGTGTAGATATCGATATGATGATGGTTTAAATATATGACTGTAATGTTTTTAGTCCCATTTAACTTCCCGACATTTAAAGGATTCAACACAACCCTAAACAAAAACTGCTTTCTCCATGTGGCATCCCCAGGCTTATTCAGGGCCCGAAAAGCAGTCTCTTAATATTGCCTTCATAGAGCCCTGAAACCACCCTATGAGTACGTTGCCTCCAGCTTGGACCCACCTGTATTTTACCCAATCGGTATTACTACCGACGTTTTATCAATATCGGTCCCCACGCATTTAAGGCCCCCGTATCCCTCGTCTAAAGGAAAAATCATTTGGTGCCACATGTCCAACCCATTTAAGTTTCTCATTTTCAAAATTCCGCTATATATATTTGTTATTCAATTGTTTAAGTTCTTATTTTTATTCTTCCTTGAGTGCCCTTATTTTTCATTGTTGCACCGGCTGAATTCAATCCTGTTTAAAGCATTCATCATCCTTGCAAGTACTCTGCGAGCTCCACCATGGCATCTGTCATAGACCTTGAAGCAGCCCCCTTTGTAAGACCTCCACTTAAAAAGGAGGAACACTTGGGGAATGACCACTTTGACATCCGTGATCCCATGCTTTCATTTCCAAACCTGCATCAGTTATCTCGAGAGGCTAAGAACAAAGCAAAGAGCGAAAATGATTCATTAAACCTCTAGGGCTCTAGATTGGAGAAGATGGTCTTAAATCATGCTTGAGCTTTCCCGGAGCTAGTGCAGTGGTGCATAGAGAGATATGCACCCGAAAGGAAAGCCTTTATCTCTCGGCTTGGATCAAATGTATGCCCAATTAAAAAGGATCTCCTCATGGAAATGACAGACATTGAAGAAGATGGTTCCAACTTCACATTTGATGAGGAGATCCTAAGTGTAAAATTTAGAGAATTGTCATCAGAGAACAGGGAGGCATTCATTAGAATGTTGATTCCCCCAGAAGCAAACATCCCAACAGCATAGTCTATGTTCATTTTAGAAGTATTCTCAGAGGAAGATCGTCCTGCACTATCCATGGTATGCCAGATCCCCGGTTATGATCATGACTTAGTAATTGATGATGCTTCATTAATTTTTATTTTTCTAATAAATTTATCACAGCATGAGTCACCAGTCAATTTAGATATTTCATCTTTCCTTGCTCAGTCTATGCACTTGCAGTTCAAGAGTTTTTCCACTAGACAGCTTTTCAGGTACACCTCATATTTCCTTTATATGATCATTTACCATAACAAATAGTTCTTTGATCAAGATGACCTCCAAAAGTCAATTTCCCAACCAAGTAATGAAGGTTTTTCTATGTTTGTGGATACCATCATGAATAAGATCTATTACTTATTATTTGATGCTCCTCTACATAGAATATTTCCATAATGTAAGAGTTTGCTTTAGCTAAATCCCAATGACTCATTGGGGGTTTGTTTCTATGTTGAAAACCATACTGAGATGCGAGTCTATGGAGGAGAACTAGACCCATATAAACTGCCTATATTTTTTATGCCTAGACTTTTTTCCTTGGAATATATTCACCATAGGTTTAATTGTGATGACGTGCACTTCATGAAGGGAAATAGTGCTAGGACCTTCAAATTTCCTAGTGAAGAAGTTCCTTTTAAAGTAAGAACCAAGACCACACAAGCAGTAGTTGAAGAAATGTTGGTTTATTTTAACTTGATCTCTACAAGTTTTGCATGGAAGTACGATCCTAAAGGGATCATATCTCATAAAAGGAAGCTTGTAAGGTCAACGAATTATCCTCATTAGCTGCATCCAATGCTAGAAAAGGTTTCCAACTTGGATAGTTGGGAATATGAAAAGCTATATTTGGATCCAAGCCAGGCATTAGTAGCCCCAATTATTCCCACTCTGCATAAAGTTTATATTCCGAGAAAAAGGCCTACGTCTGAACAAACCTATGATATCGATAAGGATAAATATGAAAGTGCCAAGTCCCAATCCAAGAATTCTAAGTCTGAAAAAGTGTCCAACACGACATTACAACTAAATCCCACTCCCACATCTCTGGCACCTTTCATTTTGGAAAATTTTCCCTCTATAGCGTGGCCTCAGAAGCAAGAGACAACCTCTCAGCAGGATGCTCTAGTAACTGTTGGGCCTCTATTTTGGGGGGTTGATCCGGGTTTGGCTAAGTTCTTGTAGATCCAACAAAATCCTCTTTCACTGGCCCTTTCGGCATTAACCTACGAACAAGATGAAGTCTCACCCGAAGCGAAGTATGAGTGGTTACAGAATCAGGTTTCTGTAACGGTGGCGATGCGCGGATGTGGTTACTTGACCTTGCAGCATGTCCCTTATTTAACATACAATTAACATGACTATATCGACATGTGACTACATACTTCGCAGTTACAAACAACCTATAGACTTCGCTGAATCATTGTTTTCTTACTCTTATAACTACGCATTCATCACACTTAATGTTACTTCACAACATTCATACACATGTGTTCTGATTACTTAACATATTATTCCCAATCACATACATATGAAAGAAAATATATAAATATATAAGAAAATGAACACAAAACACATCATAGATTCATACACATAACACATAGATTTATGTGGTTCACCCCCCATATGGGAGCTACGTCCACAGTGTTATATGTCAAATCTGCACTTCTCCATCCATGATCACATTGCTCTGTCAATCACACAAAATGACACTATGGATGGAAGAGTTGGATTGAACTTGGATGAGTTACTGCTGAGATCACATATCTTCAGCTGAAAATCATATTTTTTCTATAGTTTTCATGATATGTGTGCTATTGTTGCCACTAACATGTAGCATTCCAAACGCTGGTCCTAGTGAAGACAACCCACGCACTTTCCTCAAAAGTTGTGTATGCTGGTTGTTAAGAGAAAAAGTTGCATACTGTTCGCTAGTTTACTATGATGGTACCCGCATCTTAAGATGAAATGAAAAAATATATTAAGATTACGAATTGGGATTAGTTGAGGTTGGTTTTGTAACTCCCCCAACCTCCCAATTCAACTGCATATCGAATCTAACTTCCAGCCTTGTGCCATAAATACAAGGGGAATCCATGAGGAAAGTCCAATGAAGAAGAAGCTGCTATTATGCTGAAGGAATTTCTAAGTCATTGTGAGGAGCAAGATCCCAGGACTCGGTTGCAGAAGTGTTTGGACAGATCAGTTATATCTCTACTTAACTATATTTCTTTGACAATAAAAGGTGGAAATACCCTTCTCGTCCCAATTAAATGTCTATTTGATTGAATGTCTGATTGTGATTAATATTAAATTGATTTCAATTTCATTATATATTTGTAGTCAATATACACTGAGGAAAGTTGATTTGTTTTGCAAGTACATTATTGTGGAATATCGGGGGAAAGATAGGACCAGCCATCGTTAAAAAGGTACAGATTTCATAATCTCGACCTCATTTCTTTCATAGTAATTAGTGCAAAGCATAATGTATTTACCTGTCACCCCATGTAAGTTGATAGTGTCATTTCCCCCACTATAAGGTATTATCATGCACAACAAAACTGGCGACTCCGCTGGGGAGCACCTGTTGTTTTCTACTCTGGGGACCATGCTAGGTTTTCTTTCATTTTTTATAGTCTTTTGGTTTTCTGAGATATTTTTATAGGTTACTTTGATTTTCCTTTTATCTTGGTTCATTTCATTCTGACTGAGCAAAGCTCTGTTTATTGCTTTTAGTCCTTGTGTGCTAGTCTTCTATGCATACAGAAGTGCACTTTCTGCCCTGTGCGCTAGTTTCCTTGGAACATACCCACACAATTTTTTGTTGCAGAGGTTGGTTGCTATACCAGACAGAAGCACATCTTTCCTATAGGTCTAAGCCTTCCATTAGGGTTTGGTTTCTAGGTTGTTGGTTCTACTGTTGGCATTTTCCTTGCTTTTGTAACTGTTACTAAAACATTTTTGTCTTTTTATGAGTCTTATTTAACCTCTTGAAAGTCCCTTTAGATTGCTTCACTTGTTTCAGCACTTGTCTTAGGTATCTTTTCTGTTTTTTAGGCCTTTTGAAGATGTGTGCAACTCCCTGCAAGTCACAGTAGTGCATCTTTTTCCCTAGATGTGTGTTGCACTGATATAGACCTGCGCACTCAATTCTGTTTGTCTGTTGCAATACCTATGCACTTTTATTGAGTCTTGCCTTTTTTTTTAGGGTTTGATCCCAGTTTGATTTTTTGGGTTGTTTTTGAAAGGTTTGATAGCCTAGGTACCTTTTGAACTTCTGTTCAGGTCAGTCTGAGTTAGTTGAAGCCTTCTTGATAGCTTTTCCTTTGAGTTTGTGTTGCGGTAGAGTGCCTTTGGTTTGCTTGCCTACCTGTTGTTGCAGCAACATCCCCCCAAAATTTTGTACATATTTGGGGCCCCTCCTTTAAAATTTTTTAGAAAGGCTGCCTCAAAAGGCCATTCCCAGCTTTTATCTTTGTTTTTAACAGAAAATCATACCATGAACCACTCCAAGTCTGCCAGGAAAACTTGTTTCTCAACAGAAGTTTTTCGTGAAGTCTCCCTGGAAATCACGGAACGATGTGATGAAACCTCGCAGTGGCGGAAGCCTTTGTTTAAACCGTTCGAAAGAGGACTTAGAAAATTTTTGCAAATCGCGGACCGTAAGAAGGAAAATCCGCGGAAACCTTCGGGTTTTCTTCCCGAAACGGCGGGAGAATTTGGGAAAGACGCCCGAAAAGATTTGGAATATTTTGTTAAAAAATTGCGGAAGCTTCTGATGAAAGTCGCCCGAAACGGTGGAAGAATTCAACGAAGCCGACCGAAACGGCGGAAGCCGTTCGCATAAACTTTCCGAACAGGGACTTAGAAAAATTTTGAAAATTTGAGGAAACCTTCGGGTTCTCCTCCTGAAAGGGCGGAAACCATTCATCTAAGCTTCTCGAAAAGTTTTGGAAGTTCTTGATAAAAAATTGCGGAAACAATTCACGAATTCCTCCCGAAACGGTGGAAGGATTCAACAAAGCCGCCCGAAACTTGGGGATGACATTCACTATTTCCTCCCAAAACCGCCAAGTAACTTAGTCTTTTTTCGAACTCTTTAAGTTGCGGAAGCATTAGCTACATTCTTCCCGAATCGTCGCGGAAGCCTTCGCGTTTCCTTCCCGCAGCACCGGCGAGAAAAGTTGCGGAAACTTTCAAAGTTTCCTTCCGAAGCACCGGGCGCCATTCACCAATTCCTTCCGAAACAGTGGAGGCTAATGGAAAAGATTTCCGAAATTCTCTCGAGGCCCGGCTGATACTTAGAAACTTTTTGAAGTTTTCGGAAGCCTTATGCGGAAACATTCACCGGAACCTTCCGAAACGCCGGAGTTTTTTTTTCTCCGCTACCGCAGGGGCCCTTTTTCAAAAGATTCATGATCATCCTGTGGAAGAGTTTCAACTTTCATTCCCGAAATGGCGGAAGCCTCCGCGTTATCCTTCCGCGACGCGGGAGCCTTTGCGGAGTGCTTTGAGTTTTTCTTCCGCGACACGGGAGCCCGTTTGCGAAAACCCCTCATCATTTCCCTCCGAAACGACAGAACTTTGCGGAACATTTAGGGTTTCCCTTCCGCGATGAGGAAACCTTTTGCGGGAGCCATTCGCCATTTGTTCCCGAAACGGTGGAAGTTCTTGGCATTTCTTCCCGCAATCGCGGAGGCAATTCACAAGTTTGTCCCGCAGGAGGCGGTCGCGCGTGAATGAAGAAAGTTTCATTTGACGCCGATGTACCGTTATTAAACGCGTTTTAAATGCGCCACCCACCCCGCACGTGCCATCTCATTTAAATAGACGGTGGGGGATCAGCCAAACATATCGTTATTTTGTTCGATTGAAAAATTCGTTGGACGTCGCGCATCCGCTCCAGCTCAGCCTACTTGTCCACGTTCACGGCCACCTCGTTCAACTATCCTCTCGGTGCCAGGTAGGATTTTAACCATCAAATTTGTCCCTTCTACGCGTCTAATTGCTATTGGGTTGTCCTCTGTTTGAAAACGATAAGCATTGGGTGGATTTTGACGGGCAAAGGCCCGTCATGGGCTATTTTGCCCGTCAAATACGGCTTAAATTTCATTTGTTCCGTCATGCAAAACATAGAAATCTTAAAATGTTAGATCATCAGTCTGCAAGCCGCATGCGTGGTTGTTCTTCGCGTTCGAAGTCACCAAACCGCCAAAGCCCCATGGGCTTTTCGTCTCACTAGCCGAAACCCCTAACCTGTGACCGCCTGAAGCTATAGCCACCCGGGTTTTTCATCACCCACATTCATCCGAGTTTCAAAACCTACCTTAGAACGTCTCGCCCAGATACCGTCAGATAACCATAGCGGTCGAAGCTTCCCTCGGCTCGTAAATATGAAAACGCCTCCGTATTGCGTCACAGGGTCATTCCTCCCCGAACTTCCTCGCCATTAGCCATTTGAACCGCAGCCATGGTGAAGTATACCCTTTTCCCCAGAGCTACACCGAAAGCAGGTTGCTTCCGCAACATGCATATCCTCCCAGGAACATTCCAAACCTGCCCCTTTAAAGAATTAGGATGACTAAAATCTAGAATGCTTGTTTGGAATGTTGTATTTGCTCCCTAAAATGTAGCTTCACATTTTGGTTTTATCTCAGTCACATATTAAAATGATGATGATCTCTGTTAAAATCTCACAGTATGCTGCTCAATTTTATAATGACGGATATTTGGTTGCTACCAGGGATAAGTCAAAATGCCAAAAGGTGGGAAGAAGAAGGCTAAGATGACAGAGAAAAGGCCTGCACCACTTAAAACTGAAACCTCACTCCAGGATACTAGGTGCACCACTGGTGTTCCTCCAGAAATCAGATGGGGTGACATTTATAGGATGATCCAAGACCAAGATATCCCAGACATGTTGTTAGAAGAGGGGCCAATTTATCTAAATATCAAAGCCTCAGGCATAACCAGAGCTGCTACCCGCCCTGAACTATTCCCCTGTGCTGAGGTGATCGGATGGATACTCCAACATGCCGATGACGAAGGAAGAGTAATAAATGACAGCGGGAAAGTGGCCATTGCCTCGTTTCAACCCGCATATCTTGCAGCAGCCTATAAATTTCGCCGCTCCCAGCAAGCTCTGACTGATGAATGATTAGGCAAAATGGACAACGTTGAGATGGCCAAAAAGCTGCTGGTCGCGGGAAAACATCTAAGAAAGAAAGGTAGCGATGAATATGACACACAGAATATGAGACCTCCTTTCAGATTGATCGCTTTGATGCTGTGCAGAATCTTCGGCATGCTCGATGGCACCGTGTATAAGATTCAGTGGGTCCCTATTATCCACTTCGTGGCATTTAAGGGAACTGTGTTTGACTGGGCCACTATCCTGTTAGATAGTCTGGCCTCGATGATAGCAGCTGCCAGGGAAGGTCTAGCCTTGAAGAAGGCAGAATTTTTTATGTCCTCATAACTGATTGATTGTATTTTGGCCAAGATGGACTTCCCCAAATTGGGCTGCACATGGGATAAGGCCATCACTCCGGTTTACACCGCCTTTAAGATGATGTGGGCCCAAAATTACAAACCTAGCTACAAACTCATCTGTGAGGGGTTCATCATGCCCCTATATGAGAATATATTCAAGTTGAAGCCCAATTGTCTGTCAGAGAACGCTGTGGAAGTCCTTGAGAATTACGGGGATTTTTACTTTTCAGAGCAAGGCACCTACCTCAGAATGTTTGGAGGGACTAAACCCCCATAGATTTTGCCGCAGTATGCCACAGATTATGTGGTCCTCAAGGAAGCAGTAAGACAAATCTTCCTGGATAGAATTGGAGCAATGCTCCACAAACAACATAAGGCTTCCTTTCCCCCTCTACCTTTCTGCATAGGTGCTTACAAGTTCTCGGGGGTTTCCTCAGCCGAAGAGTTTGTGCAGGAGCTGAAAGCTTTCCACTTCAGTGAGGTAATCTTCCACAGAAATGACAGGAAGGGAAAAGTGGCCGAGCATTGTAAGGAAATCTATGCTCATTTTGAGTACTCTCACTATCTCGATGGCGAGGAATAAGCATTCAGAGGCATCAGCAACATGTCTGAGTTGCAGATCTGTCGCCAAGGCACTGGAGCAAGCTCTAGCTCAACCAAGGTCCAGAATACCAGCCAGTAGAAGGAGAAAGAAGCTGAGGATGCCCGAGCTCAGGAGGAGCTCAGATTAAGAGAAGAAGCAAGGTTACTCCAAGAGGCGGAGGAAGCTAGATTGCAGCGGGAGGCGGAGGAAGCTAGATTGCAGCGGGAGGCGGAGGAAGCCAGGTGGCAGCAGGAAGCTGAAGTGGCAAGAATGCAATAAGAAGCTGAAAAGGAAGCCCAGCAGCAGAAAGAGGCTGAAGCTGAGCAAGCCGAGGCAGAGCGGAAAGCAAAAGAAGAGCTTAAAGCAGGGGAAGATGCCCAAGCAAGCGGGTCCAGTGTCCAAGACATGGAAGTAGACGCATCTCAAGCAGGCGGCTCTGGTACCCAAACTTTGGGAATAGATCCAACTCAGGGAGTCTGGACCCCACCTGCTGAAGAAGAAATAGACATTATGGACCTCCCAATTGTCCCGTACACTCCATCGGGAAAGCATACGGTGTCCAAGTGGAATGAGTTTGTCTATGACAAGAAGTGGAAAGCAATGGTCCTCAAATCGGAAGAAAGGATCAAAAGTCCCTTCCATGTAGACATCGTTACCCACCGAGAGGTCACTATAATGCAGAATACGGATAAAGACCCCGTTGCTATGGCATCCGCAGCTGTAGAAATAGCAAAAGCATCATTGGACAATGTAGGTGTGATAGTTAGAGATAATGTAGTGACAAAGAAGAGGGCTCGTACGCTACAACAGACTGTGGCTAATGAGCAAGCCCATAGGGATCTTGTGGTGAACAAGAACAATTGTGTGTATGCCGAGCATAAAGAGCTATCAAACAAGTACAACCAGTTGGAGGAGGAAAAGGACCAACTATCACTCCAAATGATGATCGTGGAAGCAGAGAAGAATGGAGCGAAAGATAAAGCATCTCAGCTAGAAGCAGACAAGCGGGCATTAGCTGAGCAATTAGAGCAGGCTGAGGGTAGAACAATGGACATGTCTCCCTTCCATGAGCTGTCCTGCGGTATCCTGAAGCAGATGCATGAAACTTAGGGACTAATCACTAATGAGGTCTGCAAGCTCAAGGCTATGGTGGTCAAGTTAAAAGAAATTAATGCGGAAGCCCATAGGCTCAAAGCCAAGCATACCCGTGTCAAGGCAAATATCATGAGCCAGATAAAATGGCGAGAAGGGAAGGGGGATTTCCCCGCGCATCTCCCATTTAAGTCTGTGGAGGGTTTTGAGGAAGATGTGGCCCTTTTGGACTTCTGCAGAAATTGTGGCAGCAAGCTGATAGCCAGTGTGCAAGGAACAAGGGATAAAATAAATGGTATGTATCAAAGAATCCAGGAAGTGCATGATAGGTGCAAATTGAACTTCCCGCAATCACTCGATGACTTCCCGGATTCAGAACAGCGCTTGGCTGAGCTAAAGGAGGAACTAGGCATCCGAACTGAATATGTTAAGAAAATTGATGTCCTAGCAATTGATCACCTCCAACATTATATTGGAATGTCGTGAGTCACTATCCACTTGCTCAAAGAAGTGCATCAAGCTACAGTAGTGGAAGTTCAAGGCATCGGAGCAGAGCTTAGGAAGAATGTGACTTCTCAGAAAATCTTGTTCCCCACTGCAGCAAACATAGTCATAAAGGACACGGGCATGTGGTATAATTACATAGCGGAGGAGGAGAAGAAAGCTGTAGCAGTAGCAGGAGCAACAGTAGATCCAGAATCTTCTCTCCCGGCAGCCATTCCAGCAGAGGTAGTGGGCTCGATTCCTCCTTCCCAGGAACCAGCAGCCTCGACAGCCAATGTGAGCGATCCTCTTCAAGCAGAAGCTCACGCACAGGAGTGAAATAGATGACTTCAGTTGATCGAATCTCTTCAGCTAAAGCACGTGTCCAACAGGGAAAGCGTTGGTGTTAGAATTATTTCTGCTATTTTGTAATTTTGGAACTCTCAAATATGTAAAGCGTGAGCTATGGGACAGCTGTCCCTATTTTCTGTTAAAACAATTTTGTAAAAGAAGTAGTAACATTTTTGTCTATTATAGGAGAGAATTTTCTGTAGATGACAAGTGGAAGATGCTAGGTGGCAGCCCAAAGGGCGATTTTGTAATTATAAATAGAAGGGAGGAAAGATTAGAAAGGACTTTTTGCAGGGAAGGAATTTTGTAAACCTGTACGAGCTATCTTGTATCGGTTCTATAAAATCGAATTTTCTAATAAAAGCCTGGAGATGGACGTTTTGCATAAGAATGATGGATGGACGTATGTTGGACTACTCTAATGACTTCTGTACTATAATGTGAGATCATTCCTACTATCTGAATTATTTCTTGGTATTAATGATTTTTGCTCCTTCCTGTGCAAACGATTTCTCCACTTCATGAGCAGTGAATGCGGTTATATTTAATCAGAAACTATCTTCTGATATCTTTATCATGGCTGTAGCTTTCTCTTTCTGATTTAATGGCTATCCATTTCTTCTTTAAGATGTCTGTCACAACTCATTGTTCATCCTTTAAATGTGCTCTTTGCAGGGATAATTACTTTTATTTTGTTTCTTTATTTAGATTTAAATCTGCTCTTTCAATTTGCATCTAGATTAAATAATTTTGCTTCTCTGTTTCATGAGAAATAGATGCGTTTTACATTAAATTAGAAGTTATCTTCTAAATATCTCTTATCTTGTTGTAGCTTTACGTATAAGAATCGATGGTTGTCTGTTCTTTCTTTATGTTATTTGTTACAGCTCATTGCTCATCCTGTTAATATGTGCCCTGCAAGGATAGGTAGATGTACTCCAATTTTTGGACTTAGATTTCTTTAGTCCTGCATTTAGATCAGATATAACTTAGGCACTTGCATCTCATAAAAACATAAAACCCAAAAGAAAGGTGGATCGGGCCATAACCGATATAATCGGAATTAAACTCCAAACCCACGGTTGCCGGAACCGCTAACCGGACGGATTCCCTACACCAAACGGGAGATAATCTAATTGGGATCATCTCTCGGGGAGAATCCCTTTCTGATTGGTGCCACGATATCCGAGGCATCAACAGTTTTTGGAACTAGAAGGAGGGCCTGAAAGTGCATGGCTGATAGAGGAAAATCTTTCGCTGTCATAGATGACACTGAAAACCCGCTTAAAGAATGCATTTCGAACAACCCAGATCTTGAATTATTAGATCAAGAACGCCTCGTTTCTGATCCTGAGCCTCAAGAAGCTTTATACGCTGTCCCTTTTACAGAAATAGAGGATTTGAGAAGACATACCAGATCCTACGTTAGGAAGCTAGGCGATTTAAACGCTGTCAAATTCCTCCCCAAGAAAACTACCCCTAGAAAAGAGCCACAATATACCCGGGATTCAATTCTTGTTCAAAGTTTTGAGGAACTTGTGAATCTAACTTTGGAAGAAATTTCAGACACTCTTAACAAGGTAGATCTCGAAAACTCAGAAAAAATTTCAGACCAAGAAAACCTTGAAGAGCCAAATACTCCAAAGAGTACTCCTTAGAATTCACCATACAATTCTCCACCAGGGTCTCCACATCCAAACATGGCTGTACCTGCTTGGAGAGCAAGGGGAGCGCTGAACCTAGCTGGACCATTCCATAATCTCCCAAAGAATCCAGAAAACATCTTGCCTAAGTTCGATCCTGGGAAGGCCATATCGGCAGAAGACCATCTCAAGAGTTTCTATTTAGCTCTGAACCTTTTGAACGTACAACATGAAGACGTAGTCTGCAGGTTGTTCCCGTATACATTCGAGCCAAAAGTATCATCATGGTACTTTAGCCTACAACCCAGCTCAATCTCTAGTTGGGATGAGTTCGAAAATTGTTTCTTAAAGAAATACGGAAACCAAAAGACCGTAGCAACACTTATGAAAGAACTCTTATCCATGAGAATGGAAAAGAAAGAAAAGGTTCAAGATTTCAATCAAAGATTCACAACGATGTTAAATAACTTCAGTGAAGCTAATAAACCAGCAGAGGAATCTCTGATTGAATACTACACCACAGCTCTTGAAGGACCAATAGCAATGTTCGTAAAACGATCCAAGAAAACTACCTTGATAGAAAACTTTGAGGAAGCTAGAAAGGTAGAAGAAGAAGCTGATAGCATTGCTAAACATGCCTTAGATGTAGAACCAAAACCAGCAGCTAGCAAGAAACCTTTGCTGCTCACTAGAGGTAAGGAAGAGCCATCTACAGACATGGAAAATGTAGTCAAGATGATGCAGAAATTATCTAATAAAATTGTGGATCTCGAGAAAGACAAGGCTGCTAGCACATCTAGGAAACCGTTCAAGCCATTTTATAAAAGAAGAGAAGACGGTGACCAAACTCATCCACCAATGAATACCGCCCCTGTCTTGAACTTGAATGAAATCGGGATGGAAAATTTCTGCACTTTTCATCAAGAACCACATTCGGAAAAGAGCTTCCCACAATGGATTAATTCCATGAGCTTAGTCATGAACCAAATGCTAGATTCACAGATCCCAGACCAAGATGTCTCTCCAGAGGAGTCGAGCCCTGAGTTAGAGGAACCAACCCCGGACACTACTATGGTGTTATGGGACTGGGTACCTATGACTGAATTAGCAGAAGATCCCATAGATAGCTCTCCCTCAACCGTAAACGTTGCTACTCACAGCAAAGGCCCAATTGCCGATCCCGTGCCAAGCACAACTCCTCATAAGCCTAAGGTTTCAAAAGAACCACCTAGGAGGCAAATAAAAATTATCCCACCGCAGCCCAAAGTCATCCAAACAGTGACCAAGCAGCCAAGCGGTGACATCATAGTTCAGCCACCTAAAGTCACAATAAGTAAAACAGATCAGCCAACTCAAATTGGGAACGAATCTGACATAGGATACGATATTATTGAAGATATCAAGAAAGTCAAAGCGAATGTGTCAATTTTCGACATGTGTAGCTTGCCCCATCAGCGAGACAAACTGCTGCATGTTCTACAACCAAAAACCAGCACTACATTAACAGATTCTCAAAACGATCCCGAAATTAATGAGGCTAGCATCGGAGGGAAATCCAAATCTCAAACATTGCCATTCTTATTGAACTTTGAGATTTTCAACCACAATGTTCACAACTGTTTGGTAGATTCTGGAGCATCCTCAAACGTTATCCCGCTGTCAATTTGTAAGAAAATTAATGGGTAGCCCGTTCCATCTCCAGCTCAAATTATCCAATTAGATAGGACTGCTGTCAAGGTAATTGGGGAGATGAACGATGTTCTAATTAGACTATCAGCTGACCCTAGAGTCTGTCAATTCGTTGACATAATGGTGGTCGATATTCCTGAAGCCTATGGGCTGATTTTAAGTAGGGATTGGTCTACCAAGCTAAGTGGCTACTTCACTACTGATTGGTCCCACCTATGGTTGCCTTATCAGAACAGACAGAATCAGATTAAGGTTCTTAGGGAACCTCATATGAAACAAAACGTAACCCAGTTAGAAGAAAAGAATGAGGCTGTAGCTTTCTCATCCTCGGTTCTGGTGAATTATTTCTTAGAAATGGATCCGGGTAATTATCAATCTGAAGCCATTAGCCATGAATCAGATAAACAGTCCGATCTCCTTCATTTCTCTCGGACTGATGATGTTGATTGTAACATAGTAAATTTAGTTACTGACGTAGACCACAAAGAAACTAACTTAGTTGGATCTAAAGATACATTTTGGACATTATACTTTGACGGTTCTAAAACTCTGGAAGGATCCGGAGCCGGTTGTGTTCTAATGGATCCAAAAAGAAACAAGTATTTTTTGTCTTGTAGATTAGAATTTGATTGTACTAATAATACCGCTGAATATGAAGCTTTGGTACATGGATTAAAGAAGGCCATTGGCTTAAATGTTAAGTACCTGAAGGTTTTTGGTGACTCCGAGATAGTTGTAAGACAGGTAAGGGACACCATTCATTGTCTCTCACCTCATTTGAAGGGTTATCAGGCTGAGGTATGGGATTTAATTATGCATTTTGACGCTTTCAATATAAAATCAATCCCTAGATTGCAAAATTCTGCTGCTGACTTGTTAGCCACATCTGCTTCTAGATTGGTGCCATCAAATAATAAATGCTCAATTGAATTGATTTTCAGGCCTTCCGTTCCCGATAACATCACAAACTTCAGAGTCTTCGATGATGATGAACAAATTATCAGCTTCCTAACAAATGAAGATAGCTTTCAAGCAGCTGCAATAGATGAGGAAGAACACGATGCTGATTTGATGAAGAAGGGTGAGGAGAAAGGAAATTTCATGCCCAAAGGGGTAAGGTCCCTCGAAATGTTGTTCGATCTTCAAAATAAGTTCAAAAGGCCAGCTAATACCAAAACTAACAGCTCATCAATGCAACATGAGTTAGTTAATTTGGGTACCGAGGCAGAACCAAAATTTGTCAACCTTGGCAAATGTTGTTCACCAGGAGAAAGAGACAGGTTCATTAAATTGTTTAAACAGTACAAGGATGTTTTTGCATGGACCTACGAAGATCTGAAAACGTATGACGTCCACATTATTCAGCATGTTATACCAATGAAAGCAGGCGTCAAACCATTTCAGCAGCAGTTAAGAAGGATGCATCCTACTTTAGAACCGCTGATTCAAAAGGAATTGAAGAAGCTCCTGGACGCCAAGATAATCTTTAAAGTCCGGCATTCTGAATGGGTTGCAAACTTGGTTCCCGTAAGGAAGAAGTCGGGAGAGATAAGGCTATGTGTAGATTTCAGAAATTTAAACAAAGCCTCGGATAAAGACAACTACCCCGTTCCTTCAATGGAACAAATCCTTCAAATGGTGTCAGGATCCGAATTGTTTTCTCTTCTCGATGGTTTCTCTGGATACAATCAAGTGCTAGTAGCCGAAGAAGACCGTCTTAAGACTACTTTCCGAACTAAGTGGGGGACTTTCGCGTACAGAAGGATGCCATTTGGTCTGATAAATGCAGGAGCTACATTCCAAAGGGTGATGGATATCGCCTTCCGAGGATTGGGTGGGAAATGTGTGGTTGTTTACTTACATGATGTGATAGTCTTTTCGAAGAAAACGGAAGATCATGTTGTTCATCTGAGGCATATCTTTGATCGTTGTCGGAAATATGGTATTTCCTTGAATCCCAAGAAGAGCGTATTTGCTGTTCCCGAAGGTAAGCTATTGGGTCATATCATCTCCAAAGGAGGAGTGTCAATTGATCAAGAAAGGGTCCAAGCCATTAATAAGATTCCAATGCCTCACAACAAGAAATCTATGCAGTCCTTTATGGGCACCATCAATTTTGTCCGCAGATTTGTTCCAGATTTCGCACAAATTGTTAAGCCGTTGCAACAGATGGTTAAACAAAGCATACAATTCAAGTGGATAGATTTGGAGAAGGACACATTTAGGGATATCAAGGCAGCAGTAGCCAAGGCTCCTTCCTTAAGAAGCCCAGATTTTGATAAGGATTTCATCTTGTATACCTTCGCTTCGGATGACTCTCTCGCAGCTGTACTCACGCAAAAGGTGGAGTTGGGGGACGAATACCCAATTTCGTTTATGAGCACTGGTCTGCAGGGGGCTGAGCTGAACTACCCCATAGTTGACAAGCATGCGTATGCGGTCTTCAAAGCAGTCAAGCAGTTTAGGCCATACATTCTGAAGAACAGAACTAAATTCATAGTTCCCCACCCAGCTGTTAGATCCCTTTTCGTTCAAAAGGAATTGGGAGAAAGGAGAGGGAACTGGGTCACAGCTCTACAGGAGTATGATTTGGAATTTAAACCAGCTACGATCATCAAAGAGCAAGGCCTGTGCAAACTACTTGCGGGAAACTCAACTGATGAAGAACAACATTGGAAGAATGAAGCTGAGTTAAATTCGGTTGAAGTGTGTCATATCTTCACAACTCCCCAGTCATTGTATAGGGATATGGTGCACTATTTGCAGTAGGGATATCTACCTAAGCACTGGAAATCTAAGCAAAGAAGGGCACTTCGCTTGAAATGAGCACCTTATCAAATCATTGATGGGATTCTTTTTAGGAAGAATTATGATGGAGTTCTCCTTAGATGTTTGGAAAAGGAAGATGCAAACAGAGTTGTCAAGGAATTGCATGATGGCCCCGCAGGTGGACATTATTCAGGTGAGACAACAGCACACAAGATATTGAGAGCTGGTTATTATTGGCCCACTCTGTTTCGAGATGCCCACACATATGCACGAAATTGTGATGTATGTCAAAGAAGTGCCGAAAAATTACCCAAGGCAGCAAGACCATTGCAGCCGGTCATCATCTCTGAGCCTTTTGAGCAATGGGGTATAGATGTTATCGGTGAAATAAATCCAAATTCTTCGTTGCAACATCGATACATCCTGACAGCTACTGACTACTTCACTAGGTGGACGGAGGCCATCCCTTTGCGCAAAATCAACGAAGACGCGGTCATCAGCTTCTTGAAGGAGAACATCATAACCAGGTTTGGGGTTCCAATTTCCCTTGTTTTTGATAATGCCACTTATTTTTCGTCATGCAAGATAAATGAATTTGTTTATGAATGGGGAATTAAGTTGCATTATTCAGCCAATTACTATCCTCAGGGGAGCGGATTAGCTGAATCCTCAAACAAGAATCTGATTCGAATTCTTAAGAAAACTGTGATAGAAAACCAGAAAAGTTGGCATATGGATCTCCCAAACGCCTTATGGGCAGATAGGGTAACCCCGAAGAATGCTTTAGGTGTCTCCCCTTTCACTCTTATATATGGAAAGGAAGCCATTCTTCCCCCAAACATCTTGCTCCCATCCTTACAATTATCCCAAGCATCTCGGGGTTCCGGTAGCCAAGCCTTACAATCTAGGATCGATACCCTGCTTCGACTTGAAGAAGCTCGACAAAAGGCTAAAGACCGATTTCATCAACATCAAGACATAGTTAAAAGATGGTTCGATAAGAGGAGGTCTGGAAAGAGAAGCTTTGAATTTGGGGACTTAGTCCTGAAATGGGACCATAATCACAAAGGTAAAGGAATGCGTACGAAATTTCAACACCTATGGGTAGGTCCGTACCAAATTTCGGCAAAATTAGGCCCATCCACTTACAAATTGAAAAATCTCGAGGGAGAAGAAGTAACCCTTCCTCTCAATGGCCTCGCTCTGAAACAATACTTCGCATAGTCTCTTTGAGACTTCCTGTACATAAATAAAGTTTTCTTTTATGATTGCTTTAGCCTTTAGTTGCTTTATTTTCGGCCATTTTGTTTCTTTCATTGTCGTTTAAACCTTTGCAACAAGTTTTTTTTTCTGAAAGCCCCTATGGTTGAGTTTCTCGTCGAGGGTAGCTCTCTCAAAGAAATCTCGCGACCCATGAGTCTGGAACTATGCTCAAGTAAATCCTGTCTGTGTGCTCTCGCTGAAATGTTCAGAAAGAAGGAAGCCTACACTACTAGTCACACTAATCCTGTGTAATAGCAGAGACCTATGACCATCTTCACTACTATCGTTGGGCTCCACCCACTCTCACACTTAAAGGCATCTCAAGAAGGTTACCAAAGTGGGACCCATGGAAAGTAGCACACCTCGAGGACATAGGGTATTGAAATGACTCCATGCTGCAAATCTAACAGCCAAAATGGCTTATACTCAAGAGTCTGTTTTCCAGAGATTCTCGCCTCAATTAAAGCATGGCTGAGACAAAAGCAAAAGACATGTAAAATCAAGAAGGTTGTCCAAAAGGCTCAGCCCAAAATGGGCTCCTCTCTGTCCGTGAGGTTTGATCAAATCAATAAAATTTCTAACTCACACAAAAGGACATTATGGATTGAGGAGCCTAAGTCAAAGATTATGTCCAAAAGAAAATATCCCTGGAAGGCTCAAACAGCTAAGCTGTCCAAAGTACAAACATCCAAAAGGATGCAAGCAGCATGGGAATGAGGAACAAGAACAATAATGTCCATGAGAAAGTGGTGCAAATCTCGTGGAGTCCGGCAGTAGTGACTATCTGAAAGACGACCCTCCTAAAATGAATCTCATATGTTGGCCCTCTGAGAGTGGTGAAGATGTCTCGGTCAAAGCTCCCCTTTCCCCAATGGCTAGCAGGTAAAGTGCCTTCTTCCCCTCACATGAATTTAAAATGCTCAGCTGAGTAGTGCACCTAAGACGGATGTCTTCGATTAAGTTTCGGACCATGAAGAGAGATTTTTCAGAGATCTGTGTTCGCCAGCGACTCGCCATTGTTGTTGCAGCAACATCCCCCCAAAATTTTGTACATATTTGGGGCCCCTCCTTTAAAATTTTTTAGAAAGGCTGCCTCAAAAGGCCATTCCTAGCTTTTATCTTTGTTTTTAACAGAAAATCATACCATGAACCACTCCAAGTCTGCCAGGAAAACTTGTTTCTCAACAGAAGTTTTTCGTGAAGTCTCCCTGGAAATCACGGAACGATGTGATGAAACCTCGCAGTGGCGAAAGCCTTTGTTTAAACCGTTCGAAAGAGGACTTAGAAACTTTTTGCAAATCGCGGACCGTAAGAAGGAAAATCCGCGGAAACCTTCGGGTTTTCTTCCCAAAACGGCGGGAGAATTTGGGAAAGACGCCCGAAAAGATTTGGAATATTTTGTTAAAAAATTGCGAAAGCTTCTGATGAAAGCCACCCGAAACGGCGGAAGAATTCAGCGAAGCCACCCGAAACAGCAGAAGCCATTCGCATAAAATTTCCGAAAAGGGACTTAGAAATCTTTTGAAAATTTGCGGAAACCTTCGGGTTTTCCTCCCGAAACGGCAGAAACCGTTCGTCTAAGCTTCTCGAAAAGTTCTGGAAGTTCTTGATAAAAAATTGTGGAAACAATTCACGAATTCCTCCCGAAATGGCGGAAGGATTCAACAAAGCCGCCCGAAACTTGCGGATGACATTCACTATTTCCTCCCGAAACCGCCAAGTAACTTAGTATTTTTTCGAAATCTTTAAGTTGCGGAAGCATTAGCTATATTCTTCCCGAATCGTCGCGGAAGCCTTCGTGTTTCCTTCCCGCAGCCCCGGCGAGAAAAGTTGCGGAAACTTTCAAAGTTTCCTTCCGAAGCACCGGGCGCCATTCACCAATTCCTTCCGAAACAGCGGAGGCTAATGGCAAAGCTTTCCGAAATTCTCTCGAGGCCCGGCTGATACTTAGAAACTTTTTGAAGTTTTCGGAAGCCTTCTACGGAAACATTCACCGAAACCTTCCGAAACGCCGGAGTTTTTTTTTCTCCGCTACCGCAGGGGCCCTTTTTCAAAAGATTCACGATCATCCTGCGGAAGAGTTTCAACTTTCATTCCCGAAATGGCGGAATCCTCCGCGTTATCCTTCCGCGACGCGGGAGCCTTTGCGGAGTGCTTTGAGTTTTTCTTCCGCGACACGGGAGCCCGTTTGTGAAAACCCCTCGCCATTTCCCTCCGAAACGACAGAACTTTGCGGAACATTTAGGGTTTCCCTTCCGCGATGAGGAAGCCTTTTGCGGGAGCCATTCGCCATTTGTTCCTGAAACGGCGGAAGTTCTCGGTATTTCTTCCCGCAATCACGGAGGCAATTCACAAGTTTGTCCCGCAGGAGGCGGTCGCACGCGAATCGAGAAAGTTTGATTTGACGCCGACGTACCATTATTAAACGTGTTTTAAATGCGCCACCCACCCCGCATGTGCCAGCTCATTTAAATAGACAGTGCGGGCTCGGCCAAACATATCGTTATTTTGTTCGATTGACAAATTCGTTGGACGCCGCACATCCGCTCCAGCTCAGCCTACTTGTCCACGTTCACGGCCACCTCATTCAGCTATCCTCTTGGTGCCAGGTAGGATTTTAACCATCAAATTTGTCCCTTCTATGCGTCTAATTGCTATTGGGTTGTCCTCTGTTTGAAAACGATAAGCATTGGGTGGATTTTGACGGGAAAAGGCCCGTCATGGGCTATTCTGCCCATCAAATACGGCTTAAATTTCATTTGTTCCGTCATGCAAAACATAGAAATCTTAAAATGTTAGATCGTCAGTCTGCAAGCCGCATGCGTGGTTGTTCTTCGCGTTCGAAGTCACCAAACTGCCGAAGCCCCATGGGATTTTCGTGTCACTAGCCGAAACCCCTAACCTGTGACCGCCCAAAGCTATAGCCACCCGGGTTTTTCATCACCCACATTCGTCCGAGTTTCAAAACCTACCTTAGAATGCCTCGCCCAGATACCGTCAGATAACCATAGCGGTCGAAGCTTCCCTCGGCTCGTAAATATGAAAACGCCTCCGTATTGTGTCACAGGGTCATTCCTCCCCGAAATTCCCCGCCATTAGCCATTTGAACCACAGCCATGGTGAAGTATACCCTTTTCCCCAGAGCTACACTGAAAGCAGGTTGCTTCCGCAACACGCATATCCTCCCAGGAACATTCCAAACCTGCCCCTTTAAAGAATTAGGATGAATAAAATCTAGAATGCTTGTTTGGAATGTTGTATTTGCTCCCTAAAATGTAGCTTCACATTTTGGTTTTATCTCAGTCACATATTAAAACGATGATGATCTCTGTTAAAATCTCACAGTATGTTGCTCAATTTTATAATGACGGATATTTGGTTGCTACCAGGGATAAGTCAAAATGCCAAAAGGTGGGAAGAAGAAGGCTAAGATGACAGAGAAAAGGCCTGCACCACTTAAAACTGAAACCTCACTCCAGGATACTAGGTGCACCACTGGTGTTCCTCCATAAATCAGATGGGGTGACATTTACAGGATGATCCGAGACCAAGATATCCCGGACATGTTGTTAGAAGAGGGGCAAATTTATCTAAATATCAAAGCCTCATGCATAACCAGAGCTGCTACCTGCCCTGAACTATTCCCCTGTGCTGAGGTGATCGGATGGATACTCCAACATGCCGATGCCGAAGGAAGAGTAATAAATGACAGCGGGAAAGTGGCCATTGCCTCGTTTCAACCCGCATATCTTGCAGCAGCCTACAAATTTCCCCTCTCCCAGCAAGCTCTGACTGATGAATGGTTAGGCAAAATGGACAACGTTGAGATGGCCAAAAAGCTGCTGGTCGCGGGAAAACATCTAAGAAAGAAAGGTAGCGACGAATATGACGTACATAATCTGAGACCTCCTTTCAGATTGATCGCTTTGATGCTGTGCAGAATATTCGGCATGCCCGATGGCACCGTGTATAAGATTCAGTGGGTCCCTATTATCCACTTCGTGGCATTTAAGGGAACTGTGTTTGACTGGGCCACTATCCTGTCAGATAGTCTGGCCTCGATGATAGCAGCTGCCAGGGAAGGTCTAGCCTTGAAGAAGGCAGAATTTTTTATGTCCTAATATCTTATTGATTGTATTTTGGCCAAGATGGACTTCCCCAAATTGGGCTGCACATGGGATAAGGCCATCACTCTGGTTTACACTGCCTTTAAGATGATGTGGGCCCAGAATTACAAACCTAGCTAAAAACTCATCTGTGAGGGGTTCATCATGCCCCTATATGAGAAGATATTCAAGGAGGATCCCAATTGCCTATCAGAGAACGCGGTGGAAGTCATTGAGAATTACGGGGATTTTTACTTTTCAGAGCAAGGCACCTACCTCAGAATGTTTGGAGGGACTAAGCCCCCATACATTTTGCCACAGTATGCCACAGATTATGTGGTCATCAAGGAAGCAGTAAGACAAATCTTCCTGGATGGAATTGGAGGAATGCTCCACAAACAGCATAAGGCTTCCTTTCCCCCTCTACCTTTCTGCATAGGTGCTTACAAGTTCTCGGGTATTGTCTCAGCCGAAGAGTTTGTGTAGGAGCTGAAAGCTTTCCACTTCGGTGAGGTAATATTCCACAGAAATGACAGGAAGGGAAAAGTGGCCGAGCATTGTAAGGAAATCTATGCTCATTTTGAGTACTCTCACTATCCCGATGCTGAGGAAGAAGCATTCATAGGCATCAGCAACATGTCTGAGCTGTAGATCTGTCGCCAAGGCACTGGAGCAAGCTCTAGCTCAACCAAGGTCCAGAATACCATCCAGCAGAAGGAGAAAGAAGCTGAGGATGCCCGAGCTCAGGAGGAGCTCAGATTAAGAGAAGAAGCAAGGTTACTCGAAGAGGTGGAGGAAGCCAGATTGCAGCGGGAGGTGGAGGAATCCAGGTGGCAGCAGGAAGCTGAAGTGGCAAGAATGCAACAAGAAGCTGAAAAGGAAGCCCAGCAGCATAAAGAGGCTGAAGCTGAGCAAGCCGAGGCAGAGCGGAAAGCAGAAGAAGAGCTTAAAGCAGGGGAAGATGCCCAAGCAAGCAGGTCCGGTGTCCAAGACATGGAAGTAGACGCATCTCAAGCATGCGGCTCTGGTACCCAAAATTTGGGAATAGATCCAGCTCAGGGAGTCCAGACCCCACCTGCTGAAGAAGAAATAGACATTATGGACCTCCCAATTGTCCCGTACACTCCATCGGGAAAGCATACGGTGTCCAAGTGGAATGAGTTTGTCTATGACAAGAAGTGGAAAGCAATGGTCCTCAAATCGGAAGAAAGGATCAAAAGTCCCTTCCATGCAGACATCGTTACCCACCGAGAGGTCACTATAATGCAGAATACGAATAAAGACCCCATTGCTATGGCATCCGCAGCTATAGAAATGGAAAAAGCATCATTGGACAATGTAGGTGTGATAGTCAGAGATAATGTAGTGACGAAGAAGAGGGCTCGTACGCTACAACAGACTGTGGCTAATGAGCAAGCCCACAGGGATCTTGTGGTGAACAAGTACAATTGTTTGTATGCAGAGCATAAAGAGCTATCAAACAAGTACAACCAGTTGGAGGAGGAAAAGGACCAACTATCACTCCAAATGATGATCGTGGATGCAGAGAAGAATGGAGCGGAAGATAAAGCATCTAAGCTAGAAGCAAACAAGCGGTCATTAGCTGAGCAATTAGAGCAGGCTGAGGGTAGAACAATGGACATGTCTCCCTTCCATGAGCTGTCCTGCGGTATCCTGAAGCAGATGCATGAAACTCAGGGACTAATCACTAATGAGGTTTTCAAGCTCAAGGCTATGGTGGTCAGGTTAAAAGAAATTAATGCAAAATCCCATAGGCTCAAATCCAAGCATACCCATGTCAAGGCAAATATCATGAGCCAGATAAAATGGCGAGAAGGGAAGGGGGATTTCCCCGCGCATCTCCCATTTAAGTGTGTGGAGGGTTTTGAGGAAGATGTGGCCCTTTTGGACTTCTGCAGAAACTGTGGCAGCAAGCTGATAGCCAATGTGCAAGGAACAAGGGATAAAATCAATGGTCTGTATCAAAGAATCCAGGAAGTGCATGACAGGTGCAAATTGAACTTCCTGCAATCACTCGATGACTTCCCGGATTCAAAACAACGCTTGGCTGAGCTAAAGGAGGAACTAGGCATCCAAACTGAATATGTTAAGAAAATTGATGTCCTAGCAATTGATCACCTCCAACATTATATTGGAATGTCGTGAGTCACCAGCCACTTGCTCAAAGAAGTGCATCAAGCTGCAGTAGCGGAAGTTGAAGGCATCGGAGCAGAGCTTAGGAAGAATGTGACTTCTCAGAAAATCTTGTTCCCCGCTGCAGCAAACATAGTCATAAAGGACACGGGCATGTGGTATAATTACATAGCGGAGGAGGAGAAGAAAGCTGCAGCAGTAGCAGGAGCAACAGCAGATCCAGAATCTTCTCTCCCGACAGCCATTCCAGCAGAAGTAGTGGGCTCGATTCCTCCTTCCCAGGAACCAGCAGCCCTGGCAGCCAATGTGAGCGATCCTCTTCAAGCAGAAGATCATGCACAGGAGTGAAATAGCTGACTTCAGTTGAGCGACTCTCTTCAGCTAAAGCACGTGTCCAACAGGGAAAGCACTGGTGTTAGGATTATTTCTGCTATTTTGTAATTTTGGAACTCTCAAATATGTAAAGCGTGAGCTATGGGACAGTTGTCCCTATTTTCTGTTAAAACAATTTTGTAAAAGAAGTAGTAACATTTCTGTCTATTATAGGAGAGAATTTTCTGTAGATGACAAGTGGAAGATGCTAGGTGGCAGCCCAAAGGGCGATTTTGTAATTATAAATAGAAGGGAGGAAAGATTAGAAAGGACTTTTTGCAGGGAAGGAATTTTGTAAACCTGTACGAGCTATCTTGTATCGGTTCTGTAAAATCGAATTTTCTAATAAAAGCCTGGAGATGGACGTTTTGCATAAGAATGATGGATGGACGTATGTTGGACTACTCTAATGACTTCCGTACTGTAATGTGAGATCATTCCTACTATCTGAATTATTTCATGGTATTAATGATTTTTGCTCCTTCCTGTGCAAACGATTTCTCCACTTCATGAGCAGTGAATGCGGTTATATTTAATCAGAATCTATCTTCTGATATCTTTATCATGGCTGTAGCTTTCTCTTTCTGATTTAATGGCTATCCATTTCTTCTTTAAGATGTCTGTCACAGCTCATTGTTCATCCTTTAAATGTGCTCTTTGCAGGGATAATTATTTTTATTTTGTTTCTTTATTTAGATTTAAATCTGCTCTTTCAATTTGCATCTAGATTAAATAATTTTGCTTCTCTGTTTCATGAGCAATAGATGCGTTTTACATTAAATTAGAAGTTATCTTCTAAATATCTCTTATCTTGCTGTAGCTTTACCTATAAGAATCGATGGCTGTCTATTCTTTCTTTATGTTATTTGTTACAGCTCATTGCTCATCCTGTTAATATGTGCCCTGCAAGGATAGGTAGATGTACTCCAGTTTTTGGACTTAGATTTCTTTAGTCCAGCATTTAGATCAGATATAACTTAGGCACTTGCATCTCATAAAAACATAAAACCCAAAAGAAAGGTGGATCGGGCCATAACCGATATAATCGGAATTAAACTCCAAACCCACGGATTCCGGAACCGCTAACCGGACGGATTCCCTACACCAAACGGGAGATAATCTAATTGGGATCATCTCTCGGGGAGAATCCCTTTCTGATTGGTGCCACGATATCCGAGGCATCAACACTACCCTATTTGTTTGGAAGTTGTTTTCTTGCAGGGTTTTGGTGCTTAGGAGCAGCCTCTTGGTCTGTTTTTCCATTGCATGCATCTGTTTTCCCTTCATCTTTTACATCCTGTTCCAAATCTAGATTTTTTTCCATCGAAACAACTCTGTAGTTCAAGTCTTTTTCGGTCTTTTGATTCGATTGGTTTAAGACATTAGGTATTTTATGTTTACCCACGCTTGCATTATATATTACTTGTTCCTTATTTCAGGTTCATTTTCTTTTGCAAATAGAAGAAACAGATCAAAATTGAAAATTGGTAGCTTAGTTGTAAGATTTATCATTATTTTTAAAAGTAGCATAGATTGTCTTGCTTTGAAAATTTAAAAGAAAAATTGAAAGAAAAAAATGTATGCTTAGGATTGCATATCTTTTGTATTGAAAAACATAAACGAAAAAAAAAAGAGTTTTTGTGAAGTTTTATGCGTTATTTTTCCACACTTTACTTTATGTCATAAACCATACCACACACATCACTGCCCTTGTGAGTAAGAAATAGCCTTTAAAAAGAACATCTAATAAAATTAATTAGCAACTTTTTCTTTTTAGGTTTTGACACTACATCAACTAGCTTAGGCTATGATTTCGGCATAAATCACCTTAAACTACCCGAAATCGTTACATTGCTCAACAATCGTAGTAAGACAATCTTTAGGTAAACCCACTTATATCAAAGTATCCTAGGAACTCTCTACTCAAACCAGAGTTAAGTATCAGGCCGTGTGAGACTGGAACTGCTGAGGATACCCCCTCACTTTCCTTTCGAGCATAAACTAGAGCTAATTCACATACGGGGGTCCACTAGTACTTTTAAGTGCTTTTGGATTTCGGACTTTTCTACCCCGCCCATGCGTCTTGTCTAGGCTGACGACTATTCCTCCAGGTATTTTCATATTTGTGGTATCCTTAGTATCTTGACCATTTAGGACTCTTCATAGGTAGAGTGAAAGACTATTTCCACTTCACCTCGGACAGAAGCGGAAGGTAACCCTTTGGTAGTAATCTTAGGAGGGAGGTTTGGTGATTCAAATGCTTGCACCCAGAGGACCTCCATTGGACGTCATGTAACTAACCGTCTATACTCTATTGGTTTTTTCTAGGACCTCATCATCCCAGACTAAATTTTGAGAGTATCAACTTTGTTTGCTTGGTCTTGATCACCATAGGACATTTTTTTAGTGGTATGTTGTTTTCTGCCTAGTCGAGTAGTGGCCACTAGGTTTTATACTTAGTTTGATTTTGATATAGTTGTGGAGGACCAACCTCTTTGTAGGTCACGAAGGTTTCAAAACCTTCCACCACTCACTATGGAGCCTCCACCACCACCTCAACGCCAGAGGACCGATTCCCATGGTTCATACGAACTGATGGGCCAAACTGAACTACCTGGAGAACCACATATCTTAATTCAGGATCAACAGATCTTTGATATTGTTGAAATTGAGGACTTAACTTCTAAAGAGTTTAACGCTCCTTTCCACTCTCCCCTGATTAGACCCAACGATTCATTACTGGTAACTGTATACTCTCTAGGCCAACTAGAGTATAGTGCGTACTGGTTTACCCCTGGTCATTTCATGACTAATCCAAGAGATGAGCAAGGATTTCCTCAAACTCCCACTGCAGCTATGGTTTCAAGAATTATTTCTCCTTCCTTTGCAAACACTACAACACCGAGCTCTTCGCAGACTGCTTCTGCTTCAATCCCGTCCTGTAGTTTGAATGCTGGTACTGAAGGCATGCCAAGCTCATAGGCTTTGACATCAACTTCAGTCTCTACCCCCAATTTTGGACCAGCTAATATCCATTTGATAGGGATACCGGTAGTGACTTTTAATCAACCTCCTTTTACTCAACAACTCTAGGGTATACCACAGTCTTCTTCCACATCTTTAGTAGGATCAATCCCTTCTGCATCTATACCTATTATGGGTACGATGACGGCACCGTCCATTACAACTACACCTGGTTTTAACCCCTATGCAAGTTATAATATAAATCCATCAAATATACCTGTAGGGAGTATCCCTTTCTCTCTGTTTGCTGGAGGAGGGGGTAACATTATTAATCCATAATTCGGAGGGGTTAACACCCAGCCGCAATGGACCACTGCCCCAAGAAGTAATCCTCTTTCTTTTGGGTGGAACAATTTTAACAATGATTTTACCTCACAACCGATGGCTGGGGGCAACCCCAACCGGCAGTACACGAACCAGGTAATGGGAGGTTGCCCCTACTGAATTCCTGTCCACCAAATGCCATTGGCACGATCTTGTTTAACTTTTCTGGCAACTTTGAATTTTCCATACCTTTCAAAACTTACTAACGATCCGGTGTGCCCTAATCCTGCATGGCCACATGTTCCCACCAAGCTGCCTTCAGACATTCCAAAGTTTGAAGGTAAGACTAGAGAGGATCCTGGTGACCACGTCACGATGTTTCATCTCTGGTGCTCTTCTAATTCGTTGAACAATGATTCCATCATATTGAGGCTCTTTCAGAGAATCTTGACAAGTGTCGTAGTTAAATGGTATATTGAACTGCTTGCAGCTACTTATGATACCTTTTGGGATCTAGCTACTGTTTTTCTAAATCACTTTAAACTTCCTGTCCGGTATGATTCCGGTACAGACCTTCTGTCAGCCTTCAAACAGAACAAAGCCACTCACTTATCTAACCATATTTAGGAGTGGCAAAGGAGAAAGAGGCTCATTAAACTTGATATCCCTCCAACGTTCTTATTAGAGTGGTATCTCAAATCACTCCTTCCTTACATTTCTAAGGAAGTGGCAACTTCTAGGGTGTTTTCCGAAGAGGAAGCTATCCTTAGAACCCAACAGCTTGATCTGGTATATGCTCAGTCTAGGATCTTATATGAGATTATTCCCGATGCGTCGAGGTCTAACACAGATCTAGGTAAACCCAATCCTGGACCACATGCTGATGGCATCATGGGTTCGGTAGATTCTGCAGCGTTTGATGCTTTAACTAAGTAGGCTCATGCCTTATCTGTCAAATAGTTTGTTGCAGAAGCAACTCCAGTTGCAGCCTCCCCTTCGCAAACAGAATCTGTACAACAAGTACAAACGAATCAAAAGGTCCCTCGACATCCCAAAAACAAAATAAAGGGAAAGAAAGGGGAGGGGAACCACCAAAATCCCAAAAACACAGAAAATGCCGAGGAGGGAAAAAAGGAGAAAAGGAAAGTGAAGTTCCCTTGCAAGTTATGCAAAGAGGACCACCTTACCCATCAATGCCCGCTGATGGAAGAATCCCAAAAGCTGCTCCATGGCAAGAAACCAACTGTCCTAAAGGACCCATTCCCTCACGGACAAGGTTCAACTTGTGGTAGCTCCAGTGTTGGGGGCACCTCTCGTGCCTCGTCCGCTGATCAATCGTTTATCAATAAGGTTAATTCGGATATGCTTTTACAAACTCAAGCTAGAAAATATACTCCGGATTCACAACAAAGAGATAAGGATGTTCCCGAGTCATCTACCCCTCTCGACATCGAGAGACCAGTAGAATCATTGTCGAAGATACCGAAAGGTGTCTTCAAACGGTTTGTGCACAACCCCAATGTGCGGGTTGCTCCTAACTACAATGTTGTGGAGGATTTAGCCCAAACCGCCTATGCCATGTCCACTTTAGAAGTACTACAGAGTTTTCCATTACAACGCAGTGCACTTCTTACAGTGATTGGGAGCGTAGACTCATCCAATCCCCAACACCATAAAGCTCAAGGTGCCGCCCTGCAAGCGAGTATAGCAGTTTTACAACTAGAAGATGTTGGAAATGCTCAAGTACAATATCTTCTAAGCTATCCATAGAGACAAATGTGACATGAAATAGAAAAGGAAAGTGACCACAAAAATATTCATAATTTTCATATGCTATTTCTGCTAAAAGAACTAATGCTATATCAGCATGGGAAAGCTAGTGATGATGACCCTGTAATGCAGATTGCAATTCTCCTATAGTCACAGCAGGATTGCTAGACCGAATTTATTCTAATGAATTTGGAGTGTCAACAAAATGGTCACTGTTGATGTATATGTAACTTCAGAATGTATTTCATCTATGTATATTGTAGTCCTATAGAGATGTTATTATTCCTCTATACGGAAGTGTTTGTATTCCTATAGAGATGTTATTATTCCTCTATACGGAAGTGTCATCATTTATATTGTAAGTGTCGTAACTTATACTTGATGGGTTATTAGACCACCTTGTTGGCGTCGACCCTGTATAAGTCATGTGGGTCGAAGGGTTATTAGACCACCCTATTGGGGGTCGACCATGTGGGTCAAAGGGTTATTAGACCACCCTATTGAGTGTCGGCCTAGTCAGCATTATGTTATGTCATTAAGTTAAGGCCGACCTAGTAAAGGTTATTAGGCAAGTCAAGTCATGTATAAATAGAGTGCGGGAGGCACTCTATTTGATCATTCTATTCTCACACACACTCTTTGGAGAGTGGCGCACTTGTGGAGGAGGAGAAGCTACTGCTAGGACATGTCTATCTCTTATGCTTGGGTTGTATCATTGCTTTATCTATCTCTGAGGAAGTTATTGGGGTTTTTCACCTTTATGGTTTTCCCCAAGTAAAATTTGTGTCTCTTGTGTGCTTGCATTATTGTGTCCATGATTGATATCATGTAGATATGTTGTACATGTTGTTCTCTCAGTTAAGATCCTAGATCATATTGAAGTAAATTCTGAAAAACTAACATGGTATCAGAGCTAGCCTGAAAGAAGGCATGGTATGGCATGTATGACACTTATTGCACTTGCGATGCTAGGGCTTGATATAGAAAAAACCAGTCATCGTAGAACATTCTCTATAAATACATTTTGGGGAAGTTTTCAGATCTGAAATGTTTACAGGTCGAAGATCCGATCCCCATGTACCTTGTTTCCAAAGGCCAACTTCTAATTCGTTGTACTTTGTGTTTTATGATCTATACAATCTAGGGTTTCTACCTCTTCCAGATCTAAGTCATAAACAGGTGACCTAGGAAAACAGGTCATAACTTGGGCTAGGAAGCTCCAAATGAAATTTAGTAAAAAGTAATAGGTAGTGCATAGATTGTACTTTCTCAGGTAACTTTTTCAGAGGCCGAAACTAAACCAGCGACACGTGGCACGCTGTATAAGTTTGCTCTCTTGTTTTTTCCCATAAACAGGTCATGTTGCGACACTTGGCATAAATCTCTCTCAGAGAATCCAATTGAGGTCAGACCTATGGGGTTGGAAATATGACAAGTTGGGATACCATAGGTAGAAGTTTCATACCCTGTGGATTGGAAAGTTCGGAGTTACACCAGAAAAAATCAGGTGCATATTTTTGTCAAAATAAAATTATTTTTGAGCACCTTCATTCATGGCTTCGGGAATTTAGGGTTTTGGAGAAAGTTGGAATTTTTGTAATCGGAGACCACGGCTGGATGTTACTCATCAAAATCGAAATTTAGAGACCAAGATCAGTTTTTTTGGTTGGGAAGAAAGCTGAGCTTGATCAAACCCCAGTTCGGGACTTTGATCGGAAAGATGGAAAATTAGGGCTTCTACAAAAGTTGGAATTTTGGAAATCTGTGACCACGGCTGGAAGCTCCTCAGAAAAATAGAAGCTTAGATATTTGAATCAAACATTTTGGTTGGGTGAAGCTCTGGGAAACTCAAACCCTAATTCAGGGTCCTCCCTAGTGAATCTGAAAAACTTAAAGGCAATTTTGAGGGGTGAAACTTTGCATTTTTCAAATTCTGAGTATACCATCTTGACCAACTCAGAAAGGCGCATCTTTCTATCCTTTCAGAAGTTTGAAATTCAAAGTTTGAATTTTAGCGTTTCTCTGACAAACCCTAATCCAGCTCCAGATCCAGTTCCTGCAAATCAAGTGGATTGGGTTAATCCTAGAAGAGAATGGATTGGTCACCTGCATCAATGAAGAAGTTCCCGTTTCAGAGGGAGATGAGGCTAAGGCCTTTCATAAGAAGATTACAAGCAATCTCGACAGGTATGAATTATCCAGGTATGTTTCGAGATTTGTTCATGATTAATTTTATGGTATGTTTGTCTTCATATTATTACGGTTAGTACAATCTTGATTAAATTTAAACTTGTCGTATCACCTTAATAAAATTATGAATGCATGATAGAAGATATTCATTGATTAGGGTGTTGACACTTATGATTGTACTAATGCATTATGTTGTTGTATGAGGTTTATGTTGTCTGCTAACATGAAAGGTACACCAAGAAAGACAAATCATGTTCTAGTGCAAGAACATATGATCATGGTGACATGAAGACAATGATTCATCCATTGTCATGGATCACTTAGAAGATCTATTTATGAGGTATGTATAACTTGGTTCTATAATGGTTAACTTATGAGATATGCAGGTTTCCAGCACAAGTCATTGAAGAGAACAAGAAGACATCATGTGGGTATGTTAGACATAACTAGCTAACATACTAATCCAGGTATGTTTTTACTATATCATGTTAGAATCCTACCTTGTGATAGGATCTCTTATATAAGTATACATGGCATGATTGATAATGATTATTTATAGGTTTGAATAATCATGGGTGTATGCATATTATTTTTCTTACCTTAATTGATGATATGACTAACCAGAAGAGTCATAAAAGTATAGGTTTGAGTAATCACGGGTTTAGGCATATTATGTTTCTTACTTTAATTTATGATATGAATAACCATAAGAGTCCTTGAATACTAATGCTTATTATTTTTGTTTGAAATGATCATGACTATACATGCTTAAGATTATTGTGTTTTGATAGTATTGAGAATATACTAATAAATGTATGATTATGTATGAGATCTTGAGGATATCACAATAATGATAATTGTAAGCATGCATAGTGATCGAGGATGGATATAAGTTCAAGGACAGGTAATCCAGGAAGCAAAGATCAAGAGGGAGCACACTCCAGTAGTTTCTGCAAGGATGCAGATATTCAGAGGGAGTCGACCAATTCTCACAATCCACATCAGGATGGAGTTGCAAAGATTCAGAGGGAGTCCACACAAAAACCAAACAAAGATAAGTATTTGAATTGTCATTTCTTACATATTTGTTTGTTTAAATAATGTTTTTCAATGATGTATATGCTTATGTTACTAGACTTAGGTTGTGTATTATGCATATTAGAATAATTGCATTAATGAACAGTATACTACTAATATGCATGTGATGGGTAAGTGGCCTATGGCACTGTACAACATTCCATTGCTACTTATCTAGAATGAAACCTCTTTGCTGACATGTTGGGAGTTGTGCACACTCTTAACAATGTTCTGGTAGAGATTGGAAGGCATCTAGAAAGTTACAGGATATGGATAAATGTTGTATTGAAGCATTGGCTAAAATAATTGCATGATTGTATGACATATTTTTTTATGTGTAAGAATTTGTTTTGAAAACTATGAGATATTTCTAATCATGCAATTTAACTTGTTTTGTAGGAAAGATCATATACCATCACCTACAAAAGAAGGAATACAACATTTGTTCCAGCAACAAAGATATCTATTGAAGATATTGAAGATATTGAAGTTGCCAGGATCTGGGATGAAGTAATGGAAGAATGTCATGATCAGTCGATCATGAAGAATGATGTTTGGGATGCAGTCCCAAGGCCTGAAGGGAAGTTTGCTGTGACTTCCAAATGGATCTATAAGATCAAGCATGCTGCAGATGGTAGCATGGAGAAAGACAAAATGAGTGATGAAATGGAAGATACACCAGATGGATGTCAAGATAGCCTTCTTGAATGGTGTAGTTGAAGAGGAAGTGTATGTAGAGAAGCCACTTGGTTTTGAAACACATGATAGGAAGTCATATGTGTGCAGGTTAAAGAATGCCTTATATGGCTTGAAGCAAGCTCCTAGGACTTGGTATGGTAGGGTGGACAACTTCCTATCTAGTTTGGGCTTTACCAAGATTAAAGCGGATTCCAGCCTTTACTACAAGTTTGAGGAAGGCAATCCTGTGATACTACTATTGTATGTGGATGACCAGTTTGTTACAGATGATGATAGATTGATTGTCGATACCAAGAGGAAACTTGTAGTCGAGTTCGAGATGAAGAACTTGGGTATGATGCACTACTTTCTAGGCATGGAGGTGTGGCAGAGTGCAGATGGAATCTTCCTTGGACAAGGGAGGTATGTAGTAGAGATCCTGAAGAGGTTCAGGCTGATGAACTACAAGGCCATGGCCACACCTATGCCATCGAACCTTAAGCTTTTGTGTGATGCTTCATCTGATCCGGTTGATGTCATTATGTATCGTCAAATGATTGGGTCCTTGATGTACTTGACGAACACGAGATCGGATATTTGCTTTGCGGTGAGCACATTGAGCCAGTTCCTGATGGATCCGAGAGATGTTCACCGGGTTGCTGTAAAGCATATTTTGAGGTACCTAAAGGGTACAGTTGATTATGGGCTCAAGTATGATGCGAATCAAAAGTTTAACCTACAGGGTTATGTTGATTCAGATTGGGCAGGCAGTGTTGCAGATAGGAAGAGCACTTTTGGGTGCTACTTCAGTATGGGATCAGGTGTGATCTCTTGGTTTAGCAGGAAGCAGTCCTATGTAGCATTGAGTACAACCAAGGCAGAGTATGTTGCATCCTGTTTGGCTAGTTGTGAGGCAGTATGGCTTTGGAAGCTACTATCTGAGTGATTTGACATACCGCTGGAGGCTACTGGTATATTTTGTGACAACCAGAGTTGTGTGAAGCTGTCTGAGAACCCGGTGTTGCACGACAGGTCGAAACACATAGAGATCAAATATCACTATATCAAGGATATGGTGGAGAGGGGAGTAGTGAAGCTCCTGTATGTTGCGATGGATGAGCAGATTGCAGATGTGTTGACGAAGCCACTAGCCAAAGTGAATTTCGAGTACTTCAAAGAGAGGCTTGGTGTTCTTTAGATTGAAAACACTTCGAGGAAGAAGTGATGGAGACATTTTCTGAAGCCATTCCAAGCATGGTGGAAGGAGGATCCTTCATATGGCTATGGATATAAGCACTGGATGATGAGCATCAGGATGATGTTCTAGTTTCTGATTTGTATGATCAGTTGGATCATTTATGTATGTATGCATCATGTTGGATGTTGGATATGATCAATTGGATCATTTATGTATGTATGCATCATGTTGGATGCTGGATATGATCAGTTGGATCATTTATGTATGTATGCATCATGTTGGATGCTGGATATGATCAGTTGGATCATTTATGTATGTATGCATCATGTTGGATGCTTGGACGATGTATCTGTATATGTATCAGGTGGATACGTTGTATGATCAAGCAGATCATGTATGTTGATGGATACATTGTGTGGGTCGTGTATCTATGTATGTATCAGGTAGATACATTGTATATGATGATATGTATCAGGTAGATACTTGGTATGCATCAGGTGGATGCATTGTATGATCAGGATGATCATGGATGACGAGCTTCAGGATGTTGCTCCAGATAACATACATTAGGATGATGCAGTGATGATGATCAAGATGATCATGTGTACATCAGGATGATGTATGGTGAGTATCACGTGGATACTCTATGGCCATGGACAGGTTGTGCAGATGAGCATGTAAGTAGACCTGGGAGATTTGGACAGGATGAAAAAGGCCTCAGATGCTCTTTCGAGGCATTGCTCTGGGAAAACATATAATAGCACCCTGGGAGATTTGTAGATGCTCTTGCTAGGTTTTTCCGCTGGCATATAATAGCTCCCTGGGAGATCTAGCAAATGCTCTTGCGAGGTTTTGTCCTATGGCATGTAATGTGTCCTTGAGAGATCCGACAGGTAGAGCTGTGTGCTCGTAACAGCCTGGGATGCTCTTGCGAGGTTTTTCCATGACCACATGTAATGTACTCCTAGGAGATCTGACAGGTAGAGCTATGTGCTCGTAACAGCCTGGGATGCTTCAGCCAGGTTTTGTGGTGAGATCACATGTAATGTGATCCTAGGAGATCCGACAGGTAGAGCTTTGTGCTCGTAATATCTTGGGATGCTTCAGCCAGGTTTTGTGATGGGTCACATGTAATGTGCTCCTCAGAGATCCGACAGGTAGATCTGTGTGCTCGTAACAGCCTGGGATGTTGCAGCCAGGTTTTGTGATGCACGTAATAAGTCCTGAGGATTCCACAATATGGCCAGTGATGATGAAGACCTATAGATGGTGGGCCTACATCCAGTATGAAAAAGGAATGGCTCTGTAGAACTTCCTATGATGAGTAGATTCAGAGATTGATTGAGATAGCAGTAGCAGTGACGATGACGATGATTCGAGGATGATGATTCGCTGATGATGATCCAGAGAAGAAGACTTGTGCTAGTGGATCTGTGTCGAGAAATACCTTCCTAGTTAAGAGGGTTGATGTATATGTAACTTCGGAATGTATTTAACCCATGTATTTCATCTATGTATATTATAGTCCTATAGAGATGTTATTATTCCTCTATACAGAAGTGTTTGTATTCCTATAGAGATGTTATTATTCCTCTATACGGAAGTGTCACCATTTATATTGTAAGTGTCACAACTGATACTTGAGGGTTATTAGACCACCTTGTTGGCATCGGCCCTGTATAAGTCATGTGGGTTGAAGGGTTATTAGACCACCCTATTGGGGGTTGGCCATGTGGGTCAAAGGGTTATTAGACCACCCTATTGGGTGTTGGCCTAGTCGGCATTATGTTATGTGATTAAGTTAAGGCCGACTTAGTAAAGGTTATTAGGCAAGTCAAGTCATGTATAAATAGAGTGCGTGCCTATTTGATCATTCTATTCTCACACACACTCTTTGGAGAGTGGCACACTTGTGGAGGAGGAGAAGCTGCTGCTAGGAGATGTCTATCTCTTATGCTTGGGTTGTATCATTGCTCTATCTATCTTTGAGGAAGTTATTGGGGTTTTTCACCTTTATGGTTTTCCCCAAGTAAACTCTATGTCTCTTCTATGCTTGCATTATTGTGTCCATGATTGATATTGTGTAGATATGTTGTACATGTTGTTCTCTCAATTAAGATCCTAGATCATATTGAAGTAAATTCTGAAAAACTAACAGTCACCACTATCTCTTGACAAGTGTCGGATTTTGATGCTACTAGTGGAGCTCCTCACACCCATTAGTGGGACCAACATATTCATCAAGGCGCCAGAGCCTGTAAAGAGCTGCCCCGATCTTCCTGTATGCAACTCAGACATACTATTAAGCAGACCAGACATGCTATGGCATGTTTTTGTTCTCCAAATTAGACTAAAATCGGTGTTGACGTTCCCAAAATCAAGTTGTGAAGGTGTTGCACAATAGGGTATGACAGGGTACGGGCATGGGCACTGGTTGGTATCAGTATAAAGAATCTGACTCATGTATGCATACTCATGTTAACACAGGTTTATTCAAAGATGGATCTCTACTCTCTCTCTTCTGGTGTCTTCCAAGCTCACGTAGGAAAACTGAAAATCCATATTTGAGCAGAAATTAGGGTTTAAAAGTATAAAGAGGGAAGCATGCAGTTTTTAAGGGTGTCTTGCTGGGCCCACTCTAAATGCAATATTCTTGGGTTTTTTTAAATAATAATTTATTTCATGCTAAAATCGGTGTTGACGTACCAAAAATCAAGGTGTGTGAAGGTGTTGTAGGGTACATTAGGGTACGACAGGGGAAAAGGTTGGTATTAGTATAGAGAATCTGACCCGACTACACACATTTATGCTACATAGGTTTATTCAAAGCTGGATCTTCTCCTGCCCTACTTCTGCTTATGTGCTATTCTATTTGTTCCCACGTGCATGGTGATATCAGAGTGACTATCTATCTTATTTGTCCAGATAGTCAACTTTGCTTTTCAATTTTTGAAGTTTGCATCGTAGAAGCAGATAGACATGAAATATGATCATTTATATCTTAGTTATTTTTGGAATTATCATTTTTTTCTTTCCCATTATTTTGTTTACATTGATTAATATTTTGAAATTCTTTTTTGTTTGTTTGCAGGTTCGGTCAAATAATTTGGGAACTGTTGGATTTCTAGGTGATAGTAGATGCATGAATGTTGCAATAACGTGGGCATGTAAACATGTAGTTGTTGTTTGTGATAGCTCCACTATTTGAAATAATACCTTTTTAGCCAGATTGTTGAAACACAACATGCTTTTTGGTAGAGTTCGTCATGCAGAACCTGGAGTAATGGATGGATATGGATTTGATATCACTCCCCTGTTGCCATTGATAACCTAAGCAAGGACATGAACTCAATTTCTATTGGAGACTCTAAATGTCTTCCCTCAAAGTGGATGATATACTAGTTCAAGATATTTCTTTAATTCCAACCGAAAATTATGAACTTCTCTTATAATTGTTTACCAGTAAAAGAAAAGTTGGAAACACAAAGGTCATTCCAAGACTACGAGGGGTATATTGATATAATCACGTCATGTGTAGGGCATGGTATTTTTAGGAAGCTATAATTTTCAGCAAAGCCTACTTGGCTTGGAGATTTTAGGCTACCATGTAGCAAATTGTAAAATGTATCATTTAGTTGTACAATATTAGCAAGCGCACAGTCATTCTTCAAAAGTCTCGCGTATCTATCTGGTTCCTTTGAAACTAAAATGTTTCTTTCTACAATCTACTTAAAAATGTGACTCTTGATAATATGTCATTACTCTTGATAATATGTCGTTAACAATTTTCGATGCAGCCAACGGGGTAGTTTCATTCTCTATGTAGTTTTCACCAATGGAATGGCATGTCACATAAAGGAATAAGGATGGGCATAAATCCTATGTGAATTTGGTGGAATAAATATGGCACAAAGGAAGTCAGAGATTCATAAGAATGAATATAGAAATACTGAGACACACATTCGGGTATGCACATCATCGTCTTAATTAGAAGGCCATAGAATATCATGCTAAATATCTTATAAATAGATCTACCAAAAAACAAACAAAAAGGAATTCACATGAAATGGTAGCAACGACTTGTGTTCACATTAAGCCAAAGGAATGCATGATCAATGGAATTTTCATCCATGTGTGCAATTCCAATACATTATATATTTTGAAAAGGATATCTAGACTCTGAAGGAACCAACATTTTACATCTTTTGGTAATGATAACTGCTGAGTACCAAGTTATAAAAAGGATCTCTATATTCTGATGGACTCATGGTAAGTTGGGTTAATTAGGTTCAGCATTTGAATGAGTGAACAGAACACCATTGTGAAGCAAATCAAGCAAAAATAGCAGAACATGGAGCCGAACTCTATTCCATTGTAAGTATAAGCTTGAAATATCATTTTCTGTTTGTAGAATATACCTGTTTTCTTCACATTTTGATAAAGGTTTCAATTATTTTGTACCAATTTTGAATGGATTGGTAGGTGAAACAAAATACTTTTCTGTTGTGATTCTTTGCATGACTACACCTGGAAGAGATTTATAATTCTTTTGCTTCCTATTTATGTTGTATTTTCCAAGCTTTTATTGATTATCCTTATAACCTTCCTTGTGAAATTATTCACAAGGTCTTTCAGCCCGTCATCTATGGTAGAGAAAGTGCACATGTTATAATCTCAAATAACCTTGTTTTTAAACTTTCTTATATGGTATTTCAGACTATCATCTATGGAAGAGGCCCGATACCTGAAGGCATGACGATGGTACCCATGATACTTCCATATGGGCGTGTTGGATACGTATTTTTGTTAAGATTCAATATGCTAAGACAGAAAATATCAGCATTACATTTCATTTCACAACAATAGCATATATAGGATCACTGAATAAACAACAAGCACAACATAAACACAAGAGACACAGATTTATCCTGGGAAACCCTCATGGGGTAGAAAACCCAACAAAGCTTCCTCAATATAGATGACCAGCAAATACAAATATTTAAACCAAAGACATGAGCTCCTCCTCCTCCATAGCAGAACTCTCTCTCACAAGTGTGCCACTTTTCGAGTGATAGAAGTGTGTGATAAGTGAGGATCATCCTCCTCTACTTATACTAGTTTCCCGACTGACTTTTACACAAGCTAGGTCAGCCCCAACTTAATTACTGGGTTAAACACCCCATTACAACTGACTGGTCTGACCACTCTAGGGTGGTCTAATAACCCTTTGACCCACATAACACATACAGGGCCGATCCCCACTAGGGAAGTTTAATACCCCAAGTTAACACATTCCAACGGAGGAATAAATATCTCCGGATATACAATAAGATCTTCAAAAAGGAATGAAACATCTCGGGAATAATAAAGTACAAATATAATATTCTTAGAAGTTACAATATTTCAAAACTCCCCCTTAACGAGAAGGATATTATAACAACATCTGCAGGAGCAAGGAGTCATCAACATCATACATGATACATCTATAAATCATTGGAATCTTTCTCAACATCATCAGTAACTCAAGCAGTTACTGGAACATATTCAATACTAGAACATCGACATCTTCAATACTGAGTCTTCATCTGCTACAACACTCAAATAGCTACAGCAACATAAACCTCACGATCAACAACATCATCTGTATCATCTCGATCTACAACATCTGAATCATCTCGATCTACATCATCTGGATCATCTCGATCTACAGCATCTGGATCATCTCGAACTACAAAATCTGGATCATCTTGATCTACAACATCTGGATCATCTCGATCTACAACATCTAGATCATCTCGATCTACAGCATCTGGATCATCTCGATCTACAGCATCTGGATCATCTCGAACTACAGCATCTGGATCATCCCGATCTACAGCATCTGGATCATATCGATCTACAACATCTGGATCATCTCGATCTACAGCATCCTCTGCAATGCACACAATCAAATTATAGGATGATCAATCCTACTCGCTTTAGGACATAGGTCGATGGATGATACAATCCAAATCGAGTTCCAGGATGATCAATCCTTATCACTTTAAGACAAGTCTCATGTCTAGGGACGATGCAATCCCGATCAACTTCCAGGAGGATCATTCCTTATCACTTTAAGACAAGTCTAGGGACGATGCAATCCCGATCAACTTCCAGGAGGATCATTACTTATCACTTTAAGACAAGTCTCATGTCTAGGGACGATGCAATCCCGATAAACTTCCAAGAGGATCATTCCTTATCACTTTAAGACAAGTCTCATGTCTAGGGACGATGCAATCCCGATCAACTTCCAGGAGGATCATTCCTTATCACTTTAAGACAAGTCTCATGTCTAGGGACGATGCAATCCCAATCATGTACCTTTTGAACCAATGTTCATGGACGATGCAGTCCTCTCATGAACCTTTTGAACCAATGTTCATGGACGATGCAGTCCTCTCACGTACCTTTTGAAGAAAAGGTTCACGGACGATGCAGTCCTCTCACGTACCTTTTGAACCGAGGTCTAGGGACGATGCAGTCCTATCACGTACCTTTTGAACTGAGGTCCAGGGATGAGGCAATCCTATCACATACCTTTTGAACTGAGGTCCAGGGATGATGCAGTCCTATCACGTACCTTTTGAACCGAGGTCCAGGGACGATGCAGTCCTATAATCAATTCTCGGAGACATCTGTCTATGGATCAAGTCAAGGGACCTAAGTCCAGGGACGATACAATCCCCACCTATCCACTAAGGACTTCATTCTCAGAGACATCTGTCTACGGATCAATTCAAGGGACCTAAGTCCAGGGATGATACATTCCCCACCTATCGACTAAGGAATTCATTCTCGGAGACATCTGTCTACGAATCAATTCAAGGGACCTAAGTCTGAGGATGATAAAATCCCCACTTGTCCACTAAGGACTTCATTCTTGGAGACATCTGTCTACGGATCAATTCAAGGGACCTAAGTCCGGGGATGATACAATCCCCACCTGTCCACTAAGGACTTCATTCTCGAATACATATGTCTATGGATCAATTCAAGGGACCTAAGTCTGGGGATGATACAATTTCCACCTATCCACTAACGACTTCATTCTCGAAGACATTTGTCTACGGATCTTTTTAGAACATTTGTTCAAGGATGATGCAATCCCCTCTTCTTTCTCGGAGACATATGTCTATGGATCTTTTTAGAACATGTGTTCAAGGATGATGAAATCCCCTCATCAACTTAGACCTTGTCTTAGGACCATTCACCAACCTCACTGTCGGCATCACCAATATAGGTATCCACATCATCGACCACACTGTCGATGCAGGAAATCTCATCATCAGCGACCATATCACTCCCCCTTTCGAGGAGGGTTCTTCTGAACTACACCAATCTAGTCTCGGAAATACTCAAACTTTAATTGAGGTAGAGGTTTGGTCAATACATTGGCAACTTGTTCATTAGTGTCTACAAATTCGAGTTTTATAGTTCCTTTCTGTACCATATAGAAATATCAGATCTCTATGTGCTTTGACTTATCATGGAACACTGTATTTTCTGTCATCTTGATACAACTCTGGTTGTCACACATGATCACAATGGGATCCATCTCTAAGTCAAATAGTCCTGATAATAGTTTTTGAAGCCATACTGCTTCACAACTAGTAGAGCAAGCAGCTATATATTCCGCTTCAGTTGTACTGAGAGCCACACTGGACTACTTCCTGCTAAACCACGGGATCATGGCAGATCCAAGACAATAACATCCACCTGATGTACTCTTCCTATCTGATACAGTTCCTTCCTGGTCAGCATCTGTGTAGCCATATAATATGAAGTCATGATTTCCAAGATCAAAGTCTATCGTACCCTTTAGGTACCTCATCACATGCTTTGCAACTATCAGGTGAACACATCTAGTTTCCACTAGATACTGACTCAAGGTGTTCACAGCAAGGAATATATCTAACCTGGTATTCGTTAGATACATCAATGACCCAATAATATGTCTGTATAGAGTCACATCAACTAACTCTGAGGAGTCATCAGCTAACAACTTCAAGCTGGAACCCATGAGAGTGGCCATGGTTGTACATTCGAACAAATCAATTCTTCTCAAGATTTTCACAGCATACTTTCCTTGGTTGAGAAAGATTCCTTTTGAGCCTTTTCATGCTTCCAGTCCTAGGAGGTAATGTATCAATCCAAGATCATTCATCTCGAACTCTATAGCTAGCTTCTTCTTGCTTTCCATGATCTGTTTCTCATTCCTTGTCATAAAGAGATCATCTATATACAATAATAGTATAACCTTAAGGTAAAGGTTAGGAACAGCTTTACTTTTGGTAAAACCCAATCTTGTCAAGAAACTATCAATTCTCCCTCTGTGACTGAACATCATTAACACTCTCCATTGAGTGATCTTCTGCATATCTATCTGTGCCATCTCCCATCATATGGGTCTACTGATATGAGCTTGGAGATCATTCGAACTCTGTGGTGAGTTCCTTCTTGCATCCATGTCATCTGTATATAGAAACCATATTCAACCTTGTAGCAAAGGTTGAGATCCACATCATCCATGGTGATCATTAAGCTCATTAATTTACTATCGATCCTGGGTACCCGAACAGAGCTTTCTTCAATTGAATCCTTGATTCACACTTCTTCTTCAATTACAAAATTAAGATAATGGTCTTATCTAGCCACTTGGAGCAAACATCTCATCAGGATTCTCTTCCTCTTTCTAAGAGAATCTTCTAGCCACGAGCCTTCTATATTATGTTTGATCTGTAGAGCTTCTTGTTGAACATCCATCACTTGTTCGGTGTTCATCATTCTTCATGATCTTTCCTACAAATAAAAATTAAGTACATGATTAGTAATACTTCATAATCATCAAATCATGTTGACATGTTAACCTATTATGCATATATATATGATTTACATAGTTATGCTACTATCTTGACCAATACTTTGGCACAACACTTTTCCATATACACTGTATGCATACAAGGGCTATCTAGATTCCTTCCATCTCTACCAGAACATACTATCGAGAGTGTGCACATATCTCAGCATGTCAGCAAAGAGGTTTCATTGTAGAAAAGCAACAATGGAATGTTTGTCCAACTTACCAATCATATGCATATTAGTAGTATACTATTCAATGCTATATGAATGTTTACACTCAGCATGATATATTCTAGGAATACAAATATGCGTACAACTATTACAAGCAATATCATTTACTATTTCAGAGATTCAAATAACAAATCAAATACTTATCTTTTATGTTTGTGTGGTTTCCTCCCACTTGATCTTCTATGTGTGTTTTGAACTTCTATTCATTTTGTACCACTGGACATGCTCAAGTGTGCACTAGTGTCATCCTCATGATCTCATACGCAAACATACATTCATTAGTATAATATCAATATTATCAAAACATTATAATTCTAAATAATCTTGAATATGTATGGCATGATCATTCAATACATGGGTATACTAATATCCTAGCACAAAGTAGGATTCTAACTTGACATAGGAAAACATACGTGGATTAGTATACCTGCTTAGTTATGTCTAACACATCTAAACAATATCTTCTTTGTTCTCTTCAATGATTTGGAGATCCTATGCTAGAACCTGCATATCTCATAGGTTAAGCATAGTAGAACAAAGTCATACATACCTCGTAAGTAGAACTTCTTTGTGATCAAAGATTATGGATGAGTCTTTGTATTCATGTCATCATGGTCATGGAACTTGATTTGTCTTTCGTGATGTACCTGTATCTAGTTAGCAGACAACATCAACCTCATACAACACCATAGTGCATTAGTACAATCATATAACCCTAATCAATGAATGTCTTATATCATTCACATGTATTCATACTTTTATTAGGATGGTAAGACAAATCTAACATTAATCAAGATTGTACTAACCTAAATAATATGAAGACAAACATATTATGAACTTAATCAAGAATCAGATTTCAAGACATACCTGTATCTCTTTAAGTCATACCTGTCGAGATTTCTTCTAGTCTTCTTATGTAAGGCCTTAGCCTCAACTCCCCCTGAAACTAGATCTGGAGCTTGATTAGGGTTTGTCAGAGAAACCCTAAAAATTCAAACTTTGACTTTCACACTTCTGAATGTATGGAAGGATGTGTCTTGCTGAGCTGATCAAACTAGCATACTTTAATTTTGAAATCTCCAAAATTTGACCCCTCAAAATTGCCTTTGAAACTTATGTATCTTCTGGAAAGGATCTCGAACTAGGTTTTGATGAAGCCCACCCTTCTTCCCAATTAAAAGCTTCAATCCAAATCTCTAAACTTTTATTTTTCTGAGGAGCTTCTAGCCGTGGTCATAGACTTAAAAAATTCCAACTTTTGCAGAAGCCCTAATTTTCCATCTTTCCGATCAAAATCCCGAACTGGGGTTTGATCAAGCCCGGTCTTCTACCCAACCAAAAAATTTGATCTTGGTCTCTAAATTTCAATTTTCCTGAGTATCATTCATCCGTGGACTCCGATTCCAAAAATTCCAACTTTCTCCGAAACCCTAAATTCCGGAAGCCATGAATGAAGGTGCTAAAAAATAATTCTGTTTTGACATAAATATGTACCTGATTGTTTCTGCTGTAACTCCGAACTTTTCGATCCACAGGGTCTGAAAATTTTTTCTGTGGTAGCCTGACCTGTCATCTTTCCATCTCAACAGGTATGACCTCAATTGGATTCTCTGAGAGAGATTTATGCAAGTGTCATAACGTGACCTGTTTATGGGATAAAACATGAGAGCGAACTTGTACGGCGTGCCACGTGTCACTAGTTCAACTTCGGCCTCTAAAAGAGTTTCGTGAGATAGTATAGTCCGTGCACTACCTATCACTTTTTACTAAATTTCATTTGGATCTTCCTAGCCCAAGTTATGACCTTTTTTCCTAGGTCACCTGATTATAAATGAAATATGGAAGAGGCAGAAACCCTAACTGGTACTGATAATAACTCACAAAGTACAATGAATCTGAGAGTTTACTTTGGACACAAGCTACATGGGGATGTCATCTACGACCTGTAAACTTTTTAGATCCTGAACCTTCGCAAAAATGGATTTATAGCGAAAGTTACACGATGACTGGTTTTTGCTATATAAAACCCCAACCTTCAAATTGTCGCAAGTGAAGCAAGTGTCGTAAGTGCCATACATTGCCTTCCTTTAGGTTAGCAATGATACCATGTTAAGATTCAATATTCTAATATAGAAAATATCATCATTACATTTCATTTCACAACCATACCATATACAGGATCACTGAAGAAACAACAAGCATAGCATAAACACAAGAGACACAGATTTATCCTGGGAAACCCTCATGGGGTAGAAAACCCAGCAAAGCTTCCTCAATATAGATGACCAGAAAATACAAAGATGTAAACCAAATATATGAGCTTCTCCTCCTCCGTAGCAGACCTCTCTCTCACAAGTGCGCCACTTTCCAAGTGATAGAAGTGTGTGATAAGTGAGGAACATCCTCCTCTACTTATACTAGTTTTCTGACTGACTTTTACACAATCTAGGTCAGCCCCAACTTAATTGCTGGGTTAAACACCCCATTACAACTAACTGGGCCGACCCCTCTAGGGTGTTCTAATAACCCTTTGACCCACATAACACATACAGGGCCGACCCCCACTAGGGAAGTCTAATAACCCAAGTTACCACATTCCGATGGAGGAATAAATATCTTCGGATATACAATAAGATCTTCACAGAGGAATGAAACATCTCCAGACTAATAAAGTACAAATATAATATTCTTAGAAGTTACAATATTTCAACAATTGTAAGTTTCACCATCAATTGGGTTTCGTTCACCTCCACATCATCGGCATGCGAAATGTATACTCATTTCTTTTTGTTCTATTTTGATATTCAAAATTTATACTTGGTGAAGGTTACACTCTTTATAAGTTATTGGATTGTTGTTTATTTTTGAAGGGCCTATTTATTCACCAGCTAACTGTCCCCTTATATCACCCTCAGGAAACTTGAGTCCCCTAGGAGTCTCACCATCAATCATGTTTCCTTCCCCTCTAAATCATCGACATGTGAAAGGTACACTTCATTTATTTTCACAGATCTTTGAGATGTATTCTGAGTATAATAGTAGCAAATTTTACTAAGCACAGCTTGCTTATTGCATTGTTAGGACCCTCTGCTTCTCCTGCAAATATTGCCCCTTCGGAATCACCTCAGATGACACAGAGGATACCTTTGGCACCACCACCATTGGTATTTCCCCCCCTCCACCTACTAAAGGTATGGAAAGTAAATAATACATTTTGTTATTCTTTGAACATTCATTATGTTATCACGAGTTGAATTTATCTGTAATTGTTATCATTTTATTTGCAAATAAATTTACTCCATGCATATAAGATCAGTCTGCTTAGATTTCACCTTATTTCCGTGTATAAAGAATCAAGATACATTATGTGTGCCTAACTTGATGCATTCTTTGTACAGATTGCGGTTCAATAGCTTGCACTCAACCATTGACTTCTACTCCGCCTAGTGCACCATGTGGCTGTGTATATCCAATGCAAGTGGAGCTTGAGCTTGGGGTGGCACTTTATGCTTTTTTCCCATTGGTTTCAGTGTTGGCTGCATAGATAGCAGTAAGAACTTTCTTGAAACAAATCCAAGTAAGGATAATGGGAGCAAATGCAAATGCCCAAGATCAGGAAAAGACAATTGTGATTCTTGATTTGATACCACTTGGAGAAAAAGTGACAATACAACTGCATTCTTGATTTTTGAGAGATTTTGGAAAAATAAGGTTATCATTAACATGACCCTTTTTGGTGACTATTGGGTAATTTTTGTTTCTTACCTAGGTATGTGACCATTTTCTAGAATTTGGCAAGATGGTGTTAACTGTTGGAAATTTTATTCTCATATCAATCCATAAGGAATTCTATTTAAGGGTTCTAGCTCAATGATAGAGCACCTGCCTTATAGGCAGGAGGTTGGTGGTTCGATTCCTCATTTCCCTATATATATTTTGAAACCACTAAAAAGAGATAAATGACTGCAAAAATGACCAAAATTTTCATATAAATGACCACTAGTACAACATGAGAGATAAGTGACCAAAAAAATGACCAAAATATGCATATAAATGACCACTTTTGAGTTGGCAATCACTGGTAGCAAATTAGCAGTCATTTATCACATGACAAAAAACGTGGTCATAAATTTGGTCATTAATTGTAGGGACCCTTCCTGTAGGGTCCTCATGAACTAAATTTGAAACTTAACAACTTAAGATAAAACATATTAGATACCATCATACATAGAGAAATAAAATAATTTAACCAAATATCTTAGCAAATACAATGAAACCATAACCTGTCAACCGTAGGTCCTGTCCGTTGTCGAAGGAGGAGTCACCGTCAATCCATCCCAGCTTGTCCATTGTCGTTCACATCTTCATAGGATCCTTCCAACCAAATCTCATTTAACCATAGGCGAAGCAACCGTTAGCTTCGCCACCCAACCATAGGATTATGCTTTCAGTCGCATAGCCACCCCCAAGCTTCGGGGTCGTAGAGCTCACACACACCAAAACTAGAAACTCAGAAATGGGTTTCCCCCCCACCAGAATCCCTTTCCAAACTCCAATAGCAGCAAGTCACTCTCTTTACAAAAATTACGATAACCATCCAAATAATGGGTCCCTTCCCCAGTCCCAAGCCTTCCTTAAATAGAAAAATCCCTTGCGACACATGGCGCTTCATGCAAAACTGGTTAATTTCTTATTATTCAAATGTAATTTAGCTCACCTATCCATGTGTCAAGTTTTCTAAGAGAGTGCACCTACTTTCCTAAATTTACTCAAGTTTGTATCCATGATGTTCCATCTAATTTCTTTTTGTGTGGGTGCGAGTGGTGTTTAACTAAATGCTCAAGCCTAGTATTCCATTTGCTCCTAAAATAATAATTTCTATTTTTTAAATACTAAAAATGAATTTTCATGTGAAAATGGTCTAAAATAATAATTTATATTATTTTAAATTCATTTTCCTGTGCAAATGGTCTAAAATAATAATTTCTATTATTGTAAATGCATTTTCCTGTCCAAATGGTCTAAATGCATTTTATAAGTTTTTATGCATAATGTTTAATAGTTAATCCCCTCTAGGACCTAGGTACCACACTGTTGGGCCCATACATCCTTTATTCTCTTCTGTTGACATGGTACCACTCCATCGGGTCCACTCGTCTGTTAATTTCGTTCCTCGTCAAGGTACCACATCGTCAGGTCCTTGCATCCATCAATTTTGTTTATCGACAAGGTACCACATTGTCGGGTCCTTCCATCGATATCCTTTCGCTATGTCTGAGTAAGTATGTTCTTACTGCACACCCCCCAACTCATACGTGAGTAACTCCGTCATGGTCCACTCACACGACCTCACGCTTCCCCTGAGTAAGCGGATCAGTGCTTCTCTACTCACGCCTTGAACTCCATTGGAAGTCGACACCATCATTTTCCTTCCGTGTGTGATTTATCCATACTCTATGACCCTTAATTCCTTTGTGTGCCCATCGATGATTGTTTCACCTATCGCTACACAATTCTCAAAAGCACATATTAATAGTCCTGTCCTCATTCATCATAATTCATTTCCTAAACCCGCTAATCGTTAAGCAGTTACAGTTTACTCAAAACATCATGCATTCCATTAATCAGTAAGGCATTATGTCTATATGTACTTATTTTGTTCTCATCACATAATTCATCATACAGCTAATCGTTAAGCATCATATTCATGTACACATAACACATTTTTCACAAACAAAGCTAATCATTAAGCAACATGCAATTATTCAATTAAATCAACTATCCAAATCCACACATGTCATTTAGTTCATTAATTCATTTATCGATTGTCATCACGCACATCATCAGGTGTTTCTCAATTATTAAGACACATCCTAACTTGAAGGGCCACTTTATTGAAGTCTATTCATCTGGGTCACTCGACAGGTTCCCTTAAAGTCCACAATCATTCTAGGGGCGTTGCATACACCCCCTCTTGTATAGAACTTCGTCCCGAAGTTAAAATTTGTTCTCATACTTCTGACACTAGGCTTAACTTTAATTTCTTATTCTCATCTTCGTGTCATTCTCTTCTATTTTTCTATGTAGGGACCCCTCTTGTAGGGTTCTCACGAACTGAATTTGAAACTTAACAACTTAAGATAAAACAAATTAGATACCATCATACATAGAGAAATAAAATAATTTAACTAAGTAACTTAGCAAATACAATGAAACCATAACCTATTAACTGTAGGTCATGCCCGTTTTCGAAGGAGGAGTCACTGTCAATCCAACCCAGCTTGTCCATTTCTGTCCATGTCTTCCATAGGATCCTTCCATTGAAAGCTTGTTTAACCATAGGCGAAACAACCGTTATCTTCTCCACCCAACCATAGGCTTATGCTTTTAGTTGCATAGCCACCACCGAGCTTTGGGGTCGTAGAGCTCACACACACCAAAACTACAAACTCAGAAATGGGTTTACCCCCCACCAAAATCCCTTTCCAAACTCCAATAGCAGCAAGTCACTCTCTTTACAAAAATTACGATAACCATCCAAACAATGGGTCCCTTCCCCATTCCCAAGCCTTCCTTAAATAGGAAAATCCCTTGCGACACATGTCGCTTCATGCAAAACTGCTTAATTTCTTATTATTCAAATGTAATTTAGCTCACTTATCCATGTGTCAAGTTTTTTAAGGGAGTGCACCTACTTTCCTAAATTTACTCAAGTTTGTCTCCATGATGTTCCATCTAATTTCTATTTTTGTGGGTGCAAGTGGTGTTTAACTAAATGCTTAAGCCTAGTATTCCATTTGCTCCTAAAATAATAATTTCTATTTTTTAAATACTAAAAATGCGTTTTCATGTGAAAATGGTCTAAAATAATAATTTCTATTATTTTAAATTCATTTTCCTGTGCAAATGGTCTAAAATAATAATTTCTATTATTTTAGATGCATTTTCCTGTGCAAATGGTCTAAATGCATTTTATAAGTTTTTATGCATAATGTTTAACAATTAATTCCCTCTAGGACATAGGTACCACATCGCTGGACCCATCCGTCCTTTATGTTCTTCTGTCGACATGGTACCACTCCATTGATTCCACTCATCTATCGATTTCATTCCTCGGGAAGGTACCACATCGTTGGGTCCTTCCGTCCGTCAATTCCATTTATCGACAAGGTACCACATCGTTGGGTCCTTCCTCCAATATCCTTTCATTGTGTCTGACTTGCGGGAGCTTCATGTATGGATTTATGATCTGTTACATTCAATCCTCCGTCTACACACTATTGGAGACTAATGGTGCTGAGGAGTAAGTCTGTTCTTACTGCACGCCCCCCAACTCATACATGACCAACTCCATCATGGTCTACTCTCATGACCTCACGCTTCCCCTCAGTAAGAGGATCAGTTCTTCTCTACTCATGCGTGGAATTCTGTTGGAATTCGACATCGTCGTCGTCCTTTCGAGTGTGATTTATCTGTACTCTACGGCCCTTTAATTCCTTTTTGTGTCCGTCAGTGAACTGTTTCACCTGTTTCTACACACATTTTCAAAAGAACAGATTAATAGTCATGTCCTCATTCATCATAATTCATTTCCTAAACCCGCTAATCATTAAGCAATTACAGTTTACTAAAAACATCATGCATTCCATTAATCAGTAAGGCATTACGTCTATATGTACTTCTTTCGTTCTCATCACATAATTCATCATACCACTAATCTTTAAGCATCATATTCATGTACACATAACACATTTTTCACAAACAAAGCTAATCATTAAGCAACATGCAAATATTCAATTAAATCAACTATCCAACTCCACACGTGTCATTTAGCTCATTAATTCATTTATCGATTATCATCATGCACATCATCAGGTGTTTCTCAATTATTAAGACACATCCTAACTCAAAGAGCCACTTTATTGAAGTCTGTTCATTTGGGTCACTTGACAGGTGCCCTTAAAGTCCACAGTCATTCTAGGGGAATTATATTAATTGTGACAATTAATGACCAAATATATGACCAAATTAATGACCAAATATATGACCACAACATAAGCTATAAATAACCAAGATAAATATGACCACATTTTTGGTGGCATGATAATTGAACACTAATTTTCTACTAGTGGTCACCAACTCAAAAGTGGTCATTTATATGTGGATTTTGGTCGTTTGTTTTGATCATTTATCTCTCATTTTGTTGTGCCAAGAAGGATCGAACATCCCTTTCGGTATTATAGAACTATTAGTAAAAGAAAACCCAAGAAGGATCAGACACCCCTTCGTATATTCTCCAAATATCAAGAATATCATGGAGATATTCTATCTAGATAACTTTGACATAACTAGCTTTGAGAAAGGAATGAACACTCCTTCTTGCATTGTTCCATTTTCTACAAACCACAATAAAGATCCATTTAAATGGTAAGGAGTAGCACTTGATTGAAATGTGACTTCTCGTAATATCCTCGATCTGTTTATTACTAGCATAAATACCAAATTAAAATGACAGTTAATATGAAATAATGATCGCTGCTTCTATGATCTATTCTTTCTCAAATGACTATATAAAATGTACATTTGATCTCTCATGGATAATCCTAGCAGATTTGTTCTTAATCAATCAATTGATTTTAGAAAGGAGTGGTCGTTCCTTCTCCATCGATCATTCGCCTGAACATTTGCAAGTATACATCTAATATACAAACACTAATTGATCATTATAAACATTGTATGAATTCTTATATTAACTACATAATATTTACTTTTTTGCAGATAAAATATGTATGCGTTGTTGAGCCTTAGTCAATACCAAGAAATATCATTCTTTGATTTGTTAAAAGATCACAACCTTGGTTTATTCAAGCATGGATGGTATGTTGAGATGGATGAACCAGATAATTTGTACCCGGATTTATATCTATTCTACTTGGATGAGGAAGGATTTCCAACTCAAGCTGGAATATTGACATCTGCAGATCCCATTTCTGACGATTTATTACGTGTTCAAGTTGAAGTGATAGAGAGAGACCGATGTTTCCTTCTATAGACTAATCTTATGGTTTTTAATTTTTTACCAGACCTAATGAAAAGTGGTCCTGATTCAGATCCGGTTTCGTGTGTGAATCAAGGGTGGATTTTTCCCTCGTATGATGTTTGTAATTGGTCTGGAATTAATACTGCATCATCTCTGAAGAAATGAATTTTGTCAGTATGGAAGAAAAGAATCCTAGCTGTGAAAACCTTGTATGTATTGCATTACATGAATATTGAAAAGAAGTTGACAAATGTAGACCATGAGAAAATTCTTTTGTACCTTAGAAGATAATTTCTCAACCATACTAAAAAAGATGTGACCAAATATTCCTTCAAAGCACTGAAAGCAAGTCCTTCTAAAGAGATGATGCAGAAAGCGACTAAGAGCTTCGAAAGCTCAAAATAAGTTCAACAAGAACAGATCAAATACTTTTTGCTCCATGAGAAACTTTTTTCTATTGATGTAATAAGATGTGTTATTGTGCCTCCGCATTTGCAATATCGAAAAGTTGATGAGAAGGTCGTGGCAAAGATGGTTTTATCTCTTGTCTCAACTTTTACAACAACGTTGAGAGATGTTATTCTGTTTTCTTTGGATAAGGAGACTAAGTTGGGATTTATTCCTTGAAATGAAGAGAAAATTAATTTTCCTTCAATAAATTTCTATATATTGGATGGGAAGCATACTATTTCAACGCAGAAAAAAATCATTGAAACTAATAAATATCAATCGGTCCATTTAAGGTATCGTCATCGAACAACTCGTCTTCTACATAAAGATGTTCCCCAAAACGTTATCAGCAAATTATATAAACAACAAATTTATCAAACAAGGAATTTGCAGACACTACATTCATTTCTCAAGTTGTAAAAGCAAGGGAGAAATGGGTATCCTATGGTAGTCCATCCCGCCCGAAAAAGGGAAACGCTTCCAGTGATGATTGGCAAGTATAGAGTTTTTCTTCTTATCAATCAAAGTCCGTAGATTGATGCATGTGCTCTAAAATTAGTAAATTAAATATTATCTTTAATTTTATATGTTTGCAGGATTTCCAAGGTGAATGTATGGATATCTTTGTTGTTCAAACAAAGGACAGCCTTAAAGACAAGCTAACTCTTGTTTTGACAAGCTAACTCAAGAGCATCACATAGGTTGATTTTGTTCAAAATAAAATAAAGAATCATGGATCTAATTTTTTTAGGCAATTGTGTGATCTTGATGAAGATGAATTGACAGCTGTGGCAGACAATATAATCAACAGATCAGTTTGGCTGAGCACATCAGTCGACAAAAATGTTTGCGCAGAGACTTTATATCAATATTGCAAGCGAATCAAGGACGAGAAGTCAACCAAAAATTCGATCTATGAATATTTCAAAGTTCATGATATTCATACTTTTAGTTCATAGATTATCACTGACGATAATGTCATTGAAATCTATAAAATTGCTCCAAATTAGCTCCACCAACTGTGCAGTATTTTATGCTCCGATAAGCAAGCAAAATCTCCTAGAGAAAAGAGAAATAAAGAATATGAAGATGATAATGGTACCAAATTACCAAAGGTTGTTGAGAAAATATTGAACATATATATCAATACAGAGGGGATGGGTATGTCCATTGACTCCGTAAAAGATAGTTCACAATTTGCTTGTATATGTTGTTATACTGCATATTTGGTCAACACACTAAGATCCATTGCATTTTTGGTGCGGAAATCAACTGTGAACTTGTTATTGTTGATATGTATAATTGTGCTAGTGCCTGGACAGAATAATATATGCTTGCATTGTTGTACTACTTAAAAGCAAATGAAGCAGCTTGTACTTGTATTTTTTTAGCTGATATGGAAAACTCTTGTATGGTTTATAAATCTTTCACAGATTTCAGCAAGAAAAAAAAGCGGTAACATGGAATCCTACCAAGGGAGTTTATAGAGATTTCTCAAAGGACTCATTTATAGGATTCTCTATTATACAATATTGGAGAATTGGATGGGATGAGGATAATTTGTCTACTTTTCAAATGGATATGGATTGGAAGTATGAGAACCTACCAATGATTGATTTACATTTGTCCAAGGTTTCCAATGATAGTTCGAGAAGCCATGTTTTTGAAAAAGAAAGGACACGGGAATTCTAGGATCACATGGTTTCCATACTGGTCTCTTCTTGAGGTACATTTCTTTCATTGTATGCAGGAGGTAGAGTTATTCGTTTGTTGATCAGATCTCCAGATAGAATAATTATTTCTATTGTGGAGACAATACAACAAGAGCTGTTTATGAACAATTTCTATCATGAATTGGATATAAACCAAGATATTTGTATTAAAATTTTGAGATGTCTTATTTCATTGTATTTTACTTTTCTCGTTCGGTTATGTTCAATAACTTCTTTGAATTCCTATTCTACTATAGATTTAAATAAAAAGCACACTCAGATATCATCCAATAAAATTATAGTATCTTATGAAGACATTGAATGTGATGGAGAATCCACAAAGAACTACCAAACTAGTGGACAAGATGGACAAGAAGGTAAAAAACTATTTTTCAAAGATCCTGGTTAAACTAACTAAATTGTGAACGGGGATAGTGACCTTGAATACTTGCAAAAAGTTATATAAAATGTATACCTACAAATTTCCAGGTCAAGATGATTGGATTTCTTTTGAATGTGTGGATCATCCACAACGAGAGCTAGGATCGACGATATCTGTGGATATTAGTCGACAAATCACATTAGATATGGGAGCCTTGGATAATAACGAACCAGGCGAGGACTTGGTATAAAAACACGGTATCTGCAGCAATTTTATTAACCACTCAAATGTTGGCCAGTCATTGATAGGTAAGAGACAAATATTACTTTCCACCTAAATTGGTAAAACAAATTTATTCCGAAATATATCATGACAAGCAATATTTATGTGCAGCTCCCATACAAAAGTGTTATTGATATTAGAAATGGGAGGTTTTCTATTTCGTAAGAAAGTCAAAGAAAATGACTCCAAAAGAGAAAACAAGGGAAATATAAAAAGTACTGATGGAGAAAAAAAGTAAAAAAGGAAGAAGAAAGTATTGTTGGTGAATTTGAATTTAAACACAAAGAAACTTCATATGAGACACGAACAAATGCGATACAATTTTTGGGATTATGTCTTTCCATATTCAATGTTGGGATTTGGTCATCTAAATGTGGGGTCAATGAGGGGAAGTCATTGTTTACAAAAATTTTGAGGGCAAGTAGTGCAGAAAAAGCATATGGGGACCAAATTTTATTTTTATGGTTTTGAGAGAGATGTACCAATGATAATAAAATAAATACACAAAAAAATATGGAGAGAGTGTGGGAGGAGTTCCCAATGAAATATTCGCAAATTAATACATCAATGATTGTTTTGGAGGGTGATGATGTGAAATCACATCCATCTGAAAACTGTATTTTGAGTAAGCCCATTATTGCATCATCCACTAGGACAGAGAGTGAATTGGTACATTGACTATGGCAGGGTTTTAGTAAAATCCATGAATCAAATGATATCAAAACCTTCAATGCCTTCTTCTAGTTGAGTGAAAGCCATCAAATGTGACCTATCATTTCCTCTTTCAAGAGCGGGAAACACTAGATGTAACCTATGGAGATTTTAAATCATTTAATGTGTTTTCTGTTTTTTTCGGTGACGTTGCTATTTTCATTTGAATCTAAAATATTATTAGTTCAGTGTGATGCTTTTATTAAATTATTTGAATCTGATAAATTTTGGGTGATTTTTGTAATCAAAATCTTCATTTACAGTTACATGTTTGTGATCATTAACTTCATGAACAAAGTATTGTTGTTGTGGTTATATATATAGTCACAGTTTTTGTATGCAGTCCAGTTATCATCACAAAAGAAACTATTGGTTCTGGGAGTAGAGGGATTTATATTTGGAGTTCGAATGTTATCCAACATTGAATATTTTTTCAAACAACCTCATTTTGTCCATTATTGCTATCGTTATTATGCACGGATGTTCAGCCCCGATATTATCATTGTTTCCAGAGAACATTTTGACATTCCTCCGTGCTTTTTCTCACTCGACAACATGGAAATAAAAATTTTACTTGGTATATTTGAATGCTTGAATAATGAAGACTTTGTATTTATTTGAGGTAGAGAGCAATGTAAACATAATACTATTTATAATTCCTCAATGTTTGGATATTATAATGTTGGTGAAGTACTGCACATATACAAAAATTCGTTCAAGGATGTACTTATCCAATATGGAGATATATAAAAAAAAATGGACATGCTGTTTATAGATGAAGGACAATATCATTGAGCAGATAATAGGAAGGAAAAGTGCTTGAAAATGCCAACTAGTTGGGCATTTGACGGTTCACAAGAGAGAGAAATAACTATAAAAACAATGTTGTGTTCTATGTTGAATCATCTCGGGCCTCGTTCAAAAATGTGGCGTTGGTTAAAGACATTCAACTTCAGATGACTGTCAGATTATACAGACAACAATTCATTTAGTGATTTGTATATTTTGACAACTTCGACAAGTTGATGTAAGTTTTTTTGTATATTTATCTTGGATAGTTCTCATATTATTTATGGACATCATATAATGTATCTAGTGATGTGTTTCAAAAATTGCAGAACATGCAAGCAATATACTTAGAAACATTGAAACACAATATTTTATCAACTCGGTTGTGTGTGTTGTTTTTGGTTTGCAGATACTAGAATATTTGTTACTAGTAAACAATTGATTATTTTTTATTTCAATGGAGTTTTTTTACACGCAATTCATAAAAAAAAAACTTCGTATTTCCACGAACACCAGCTATCAAATCAACCACAAAGTATTATTTTATACGTCGAGGATTTAGGTTTTTTTTTTTAAATGCTTTAGTATATTTGAAGTTGGTGTATGGACCCTTGCACAACAAACAAACGTTGACGAGTTTTTTCCAACATTATTAGAAAGAAGATGATTGGAAAGGGAACAATTTAGAGTAATTTTAACACAACAATATTGTTCTTGCATAGCCAGAGAGGGTTATCATGGTGATGGAAATACTTATGTATTTCTCAAGCCTTTAAACAAATTTTGGGACATTCTGATCCATGGTTGGGATGCTACAAATATAATGATTGTAGATGACTCGAAAGAAAAACATGTTTGTAACCAGGAAGGGAACTGTATTATAACAAAAATGTATACTTGCCAAGATGTCAATGACACATTCTTGTTAGATCAATTATGGCCTTCCTTGATGCAGTACCTGAATGGCGTGAGTGATGTGAGGCCAATTGTGAAAAAAATGAAAGTATTTTATTAAATAATACACTTGGATGTTTGTTTGTACTAGTATGTTCAATTGAACTGTGATTATAATACTTGTAAAGTGTCGAGTTTGGTTTTCGAAAGTGTAAAATCAGAGATTGAAAGTACCAAAATTGGTTTTCAAAATTGCAATTTTAAGTATTGGAAGTGTCAAAAGTAGCCTTCCAAAAGGGCAAAATCAGGTTCTAAAAGTGCCATTATCATATTTATCATATCTTAAAAGCACAAAAACCAATTTCAAAAGTGGCGATATCAAAAGTAAAAATATGCTTTTAGAACATGGATTTGGCACTTTTGGAACCATATTTTGCACATTAGAAACCTTGATTTTGGGGTTCAGAAATGTTGTTTTTGACCCGTCTTCAAAGTGACTTGGAATAGAATATGTCCAAGTTTAATGAAATAGGCATTACTATATCTAACATTTATATTATGCTATATTCAATATCATATACCCCTCATCTATCTTACATCACATATTATGTTATACATATTTTAAATTTATGTTATACAATATTATCATACACTACTACACTACCTTCTTACACACAAAATAAAATAAAATAAATCAAATTAAGAGAATATGAACCATTAAGACAAGTGGCACATTTCCTCCAAAAATAGACAAGGAGTTACATCTCCACAAATAAAATAAAATAGAAGAGAATATGAACCATTAAAGACAAGTGGTTCATTTCCTCCAAAAATAGACAAGGAGTTACATCTCCACAAATAAAATAAATAAAATAGAAGAGAATACATGAACCATTAAAGACAAGTGGCTCATTTCCTCCAAAAATAGACAAGGAGTTACATCTTCACAAATAAAATAATTAAAATAGAAGAGAATATGAACCATTAAAGACAAGTGGCTCATTTCCTCCAAAAATAGACAAGGAGTTACATATCCACAAACAACATAAATAAAATAGAAGAGAATATGAACCATTAAATACAAGTGGCTCATTTCCTCCAAAAATAGACAAGGATTTACTCACATACATTGAAAATAAAAAGAAAAAGAAAAAGAAAAATATAACCACTATTAAGACAAGTGGACTCATTACCCAAAATACACAAGGAGTTATTCATCAATGTAACCACCACCATCCAAGTGGCATGAATAATCCTATAAAAGGATACCATCAATAGGAAATCCAAAATCCATATAAGGTATAAATGCCACTTAATAAATCATATTAATATTTAATAATAATAAAACTATATCATCTTTATATATCTTATATAATTACATATCATATACATATATACATAATTATTTACTTTATACACTATTTATATATCACATCTTACCATATATATACTAATCTATGTTAATATATTACATATACTAACAGATCCATAACCCCTTGACCTTTGGAATTGAAAAGAAATAAAAATACATTCAAACTTATCTATGAAGTAGGAATAATTCAAGTCTTTTTATTCTTCTATTAATGTAAGGGAGGTTAAAATTCTTTCACAAAGCACATCTATAAATTCCAAATGCATATAAACAAAGTTATGAATCCATAATAGGCTCAACAACTGCAAAGTTGGAACCTAAGCTCTGATACCACCTATAATGTCCCCTGGGGATATCAGAGTGTCTAGGGGACATATCATTAGTTGTTTGAGGCTAATTACTTGATTTTTAGTGCAGCGGCTAAACCATAAAAATTTAATTTCCATTTTTCCAAAATTAATTGCGACACAAAATCCAATAATTAACAATAATTTAATATTAATTGATTAACACATCCAACATCTGATCTAAGGGATGGGAAGGATTCTTAAAATAATCTAAGACAATCAAACCTTCAATCCAAACCATGTCAGAGATGATAACCACTTCTAAAGGCTAATTATTCTTAATCACAGTTAACTAGTATTAAGGTGTTAATTACACTTAGTGCACAAATGATGACACTTATCGCAAATCCAATTGTTTAACAAATAACCATTTATTATCAATAAAAATGGATTAATAACATCTAATTACGTGTAAATAAGGCCTAATTACCAAAATTATAATATTTAATCATGGTAATTATGAATAAGAGTCCACAAGACTAGTTAACTAGTTTTCTAAAAAAAACATCTAGTCTTGAACAAAATCAACTTGTAACCATGCCATTAAGCTCAAAATAAATCCTACAACCAATAAAAACATAATTAATCGTGCACCTACAACCAATTAAAGGTTTATTTTCATATCATTCCAATTGCACATAAGGTGATATTTTCCATCAATTCCAATGAAACTAGTTAACATTCATTGCAAGGAATTGAGTCTAAGTAACTGAACCAAAATGAAATGCATCCATAATTAAAGGATCACACCTGATAACTATCCACCTACAACAAAATAACATGTTAGGAACAGGGAACATGGTTGTAGCATTCCGTTTTTACGAAAAAAAGAGATTTCAATTCACAACTAGTTATCAATTTTCACTGCAATGTATCTATTTTCCAATTTAACTTTCTGAATGCCAAATAAAGAGAAATATATGACTATTGTAGCTCATGTACATCATATGAGGGGTCCCCTGCATTCATATGTCTGTATCTTTCCTCCCATATATAGTCCATTAAATAATTCACAAAAGTAGCTAATTCTACTCATCTGAATTGACTAGTAATTCTAATAATCGCTAGAATAATTAAATCCACGACTCATAGAATAATTAAAATTACATTCCAAATATAAATAACATGTTTTATCAGTCATAATAGAGCTATATATCATTCAAACATTTCTTCAAAAACTTCATATGCAAAGTCACAAATCTACTCAAACAATTCCATTGAAGGAGCTAGAAGTTGGAAATTGATCTAGAATTTCGGTAGAAATTTCCCAAACAATATCAAGAAGATTTACCCTCACATTATCACACAAATTTCAATTGTATTTTTCATACATAAGCATAAAAATATCACTCAGGAATTTTTACAAACACTTCATGTTCCAAGTCTCCAAACTATGCAAAACAATCCAATCGAAGAACTAGTTTTCGAATAAAATATAGGAGCATCAAAGAGAAGTGTCTTAAACCATTATGAGAATACTGTACCATCAAAATACACAGTATTTAATTAATAGGGGCAGAAATATAACTTATGTATCATATTTTTCAAAGAATTATTTCCTCAAACAATTTGTGCACAAAAATCCCAAAAACTAGTTTCCAATTCCTTCACAAAATTTACTTGCATAAATAGATTGAATTCCATGAGAAATTATTCCACAAATATCTCATACATTTCATCAAACATTTAATGTGCATCCATAAATAAATCATATCATATCCAAATAAATTAAAGAAACATGAGATTAAGCACTTATCTTTTTCAAATACACAACCAAAATTGACCGTGCCACATTCCACCCAGCCATAGACACAGTGCAAGCCAAAAATCACTTTTCAATGGTCACCCCCAAGTCGGAACCATGATGCCACAAGCAAGAGCGCACTCAACCAAAAATTCTATCAAGGAATCAATCCAACCACAACCTAATGAAAAATGTGGCCTCTACTTCCACTCTAGGGCAATTCTAGTGGCTCCAGGACAACAGTTCAGCCACAACCGAATGGCAAGTAGCACTTCCAATCCAGGGAAATTCCAGTGGCTACAGGACAACCTAAAATCCAAGGCAGTGGACTTCACCCCTGTTGCAAAACCAGGATCTCCAGAGGCAATACACAGCTATGTCGAACCTCAATCCAATGGTAGTGGACCTCACCCTTGCCGCCAATCCAGGATCTCCAAAGGATATTACACAACATACACCAGTGGCTCCAGAGTAACTCAGCTTGGGAACACACTCCACAAGGACGCAATGACCAGCAAGTATCTCATACCAAGAGTAGCCAAAACCGAACCACAAGTGCCAAACACAATCACAAGAGAGAAAGCATGAACCAACGCACAAGTGTGACTAGCCAACACAAGCAAATCAAATTCCTTCATGAGCCATTCAAATTGGGAAAGAGAGAGACACAAGGGATGAGTTACATTCCAAAAATAGAAAATAGGAGTTACACATCATGAGGCTACACCAAGAGACACTAACCCAATTCAAGAGGGCGCACTAGGTGTGAGAGAGAGAGAGTGACTCCAATTTTAATAAAAACAATCCCAAAATAATAAAATCAAGAAGTAACACAACATAAGAGGGTGCATATGTCAAGAGGGTCCACCATCATAGACACAAATACTTAGGAACAAACTTTACCACTTCCCCTTGCTCATAACATTGTTGTTCCTCGTACTCTTTTATGTGGGATCGGTCGATCCAGTTGTTTTATTTTATTTTATTATTTTATAATTTCAACATAATAATAATAGTAATGTGCAAACCATAGGCCAAGCACCTTGTGCCACTTTGTCCAACATAACAACAATAATAATATGTCAAGGGGCTAAACCAGAGAGTATTACATTAAATCCCTCGATCAGGATTTTGCTCAAGCTATTTAATCGTAAAAAAGGTTTAAATTTTATATGTAAAAAAATAATATTAATTCAAGATCACCCCATTTGAATTAATATTATTTTGTCCATATAAAATCTCAACTATTTTAATGATTGTTATATTTTTTTTAAACATTAAATAATAATACACAATTTATTTCAAATCTTTTGAATCTTCATTAACGTGATTTATGGACCATGGTCTTGGTAACCCATGGTATCACATTGTATCAAATATCATGGACAAACTTACCATGGGTTACCCAAATCCAAATAGTAATTAGCTTAACGTGATTTGGGCATAAATTCACCCATGGTATTTGATATGATGTGATACCATGGGAAAATTTACCATGGGCCACCAAAACCATGGGCCACAAATCACATTTGAATGATTCAAAAAGATTTGAAATGTCTTCCTTAATATTAATATTAATATGAATATGAATAAATATTTACATTAACAAATTTAAGTGCATATTGTAATAGAAATATTATATAAATAAAATGTTAATTTGTAAAAAAACTTTTCTTACATATAATTAATTAAAATTAAATCTAATTCAATATTAAACAACAAGAATTTCAAAAATATAGCAATCTCAAACATTTGTCCATAAAATTTATTTAAATCTAAAGCCTATTCGAAATTTATTTTAAATGAGTCAATTCCCACTCCCACTAGCTCATTAGCTTGAGGTGTGGGTCCCATCAACAAGGCGGCCCAAGTTCAATTCCCCTTAGGGGTGATTTAGTTGGGAGGAGACACAGAAAAATACATCCAGGTTGAGGGTTGGTGTGGCCCAGGGAGGGTGCGATCCCCAAGTGATTTTAATGGTGTATATGCCCCTGGGTCACGGTTCCTTAGACGAAAAGCCACTCTCCCAATTTAGGGAGATTCAAGCAAACCAAAAAAATGAAAATTAAATAAAAATTTATTTGTATTTGTATTTGTTAGTTTTTATTATGTTGAAATATTTTTGTGATAAAAATAAAGTGGGAAGTTTTGAAAAACATAATACTGAGAAATTCAACTATGGAATTGTGCTCAATATTAACTAATTTGGGTAAAAATTCTAGAATATTGTATTTAATGGCAGTGTGATTGTAGAGACACAATCTTGTGTACAACTCCATGGAAAGTAGTATATGGTATGATGAAAATATCTATATAATTACAAATACTTGTAATTATGTTGAAATATAACTTTTGTGGATGACTCCATGGAAAGCAATCTATGAGACAATGAAGGTATCTATATAATTACAAATACAAATACACTAATCAAAAACACTTTTGGGCAATAATCCATTTTAAAAGCTTTAAATGATATTCCTAATTCAGTGCAAAACCAGGGTTTATAAAGTGCAACACTTGGTTCTAGATGTATCAATATCGTATTCCAAAATTGTATAAATCATATTTTGAAAGTGCTAATATCTAATTCCAAAAGTACGAAATCATATTTTTAAAGTGCATATACCGGTTTTCAAAAGTGCAAAATCGAGTTCTAAAAGAGCCAATATCGACTTTCAAAAGTGTAAAATTTGGTTCCAAAAGTGTAAGTGTTAGATTAAAAAATGAAAAAAACAGTTCCAATAGTTCCAATAACGAATCAAAGTCCAATCTTGGACCCTAATATTGACACTTTTCGAATCGGATTTTGCACTTTAGAAACCCCAATTTTGGACTTTAGAAAGGTTATTTTAGGCTCATTTTCGAAGGGGTTTGGATTGGAATCAATCCAAGTTTAATGAATTGTGTTATTTTCATATGAGCCAACTAAATTTCAAATGCACTTTCCTTGAGTTCCATAGTCAATTGTACTTTCGATTTAAAAGTAACACATAATGTTTATAGCAAAGTGAATACTTCAACCACACACTAGTACAAATGAAAATTGACACTATATGTATGAAAGATAACATGTATCATGGAATCATTGTCAATTCTTTAGTTCACCACAACTAGAGTGAGTTAGGACCAGTTACAAATTCCACATATATTTGATCAAGTAGATTGAATTGCCAAATAATGGCGATGGAGGAGGTGGAAACATTAATCGTCAATATTACAGGCAGCCATCCATCAGATGCATATGCCATTTATTGAGAACAAGCATGGTTATATAAAAGTATATTTATTTATTCTTATCATAAACATTAATTATTGGTATTTAAATGTTTGCATTTTATGATTAAGTTATTTATGCATAGTAATTAATTGTAATGTTTATGTGTGAACAATGTTGAAGTTAAGATTGTGGTTTAAATTAATTTAAGATATGTAAAGGATAACTACTTAAATATTACATTGGGCATTATGAAATTGGTTGTCATTATAATTTCCATAATTTCTTCCAATATCCCCAAAGGATTTTTCTCAATCATGATGAAATGAATTAATGTAGAAGATAAGGCAATTACATCAATGTCATGTTGTCTTATAAGGAAAAAAGAAAAATATACCTTCTCAAAATTTCAAAAAAATCCCAAATTTCCCAAGAGTCATTTCAAAGACTCCCTAAGTCATGATGAAACATGAATGAAGAAGACAAGACAATGACATCAATGTTATTGTATTATATGGAAGAAATATAAGTGGCTCTTAAATCATTTCAAAAACTTCTCCCAAAGTCCCCAAAGGTGATTGCAAAGACACTCTAGGTCATGTTGAAATGGCTTAATAAACAAGTCAAGAAAATGGTATCAATGCCATTGTGTTATAAGGAAAACATAAAAGTGATAGGAAAATAGCATCAATCCCAATGAAAAAGGAAAATTTTACAATGTGAGCATATACTTACTTTGTTGATAAATCACACTTGCCTTAGGTGTGGTAACTTGAGCTCACCCATATATATATATAACAGTGACATGAACAAAAGATGATAGATCACTAGTCTAAATCCATCTTAACCTAAATCTAATCAATATTGAGAGGGAATATATCCCTAGAAGTGCAAACTTTTGATATAAAAAATGCACTCTAAATAAATCTTTCACTACAAAGATTTGATCCCTCTTGATGCTTGATAAGTCTATAATTAAGATGGATCTAGGATCGTTATTATTATGGTCATGTTTCCTTTTCACTTTTATCTTACAAACTTCAACTTTTATTTCATTTTAGTTTGTTAGTGTTATGTTACACATCGCATCCATACTATGTTGTATAATGCACCTCTCTTCTCTCATTGAAACCAATGTACCATAGTGACCCTAGATTTACTAAGCAACTAGAGATATAAGCAATAAATAAAGGCACGTGATAGATCTAATCTAATTTAGTTTATTATTATATTTTTATTTTTATTATTGTGGTGTTTTTTTTTTAATTATTTTTATTTCATTTGAGATTAGGTAGGAGGTAACCAAGGAGATGTAACTTAACCTAACAAAAAATTTGGAACAAAATTGAGATCGGTAAAATTAAAATTAAAATTAGTATGTATATCTGTCATAGATCCATCTTCAATCCAAAATCTCTTAAGAATTGATAGTTTTCTACTTCAATTAATTTGTAATCCCTCTTAGTGCTTAATATATGGGTTAATATGGATCTATGTTGGTTATTGATATGGCCATATTTTCACTTTTATGTTACAAACTCAAAAAAAATATTCATTTCAGTTTATTAACATACATTACACATCTCATCCAATACCACTACTCTGTCTTATAGAATAATAATATGAGTTAAGGTCAATATGATTATAAGTGTTGTGTTGAACATGACAAAATTTTTCTATAAAGATAAGCAAAAATATACATGATGTATTTTAGAAAAAATTAATCAATACCACATACTTTTCCTTTTGGAGTAGGATAATATTGAACAATGAATTGCCCCTTTTCCTATTTTCCCTCACTGAAATGCATTGATCCGATATTTGTTGAAACTCATCGCCAATTAAGTTAGATTACAAATTTTAAATGCACAAATGGATTTAATAGATTCGGAAACCCCTATGTCTCTTCGAGCATGGAATTTATAGCTTTCATTTGTGCAATTTCATCTAACAAAAAAAAATTGGTTATTTTTTTAAAGAAATTCCTAGTTTAATTTCATGTTATATTTGTTAAATTTGAAAGGGACAAATCATTGTTCCCTTCTTCCTTTAACACATATCAAAAAATAATAAAACTTAACTCACACAATTTGTTGGGCCTTTATGAAAAAGTATGAAAAAATGATCAAACTCAAGGGGATGGCATCTCTTGAAATTGTTGCCGCATGCTTGTCAACATGTATGGAACCCACCATCTAAACCACTATGTCCATTCCACTTTGTATTCAACTCACACTGTCATTATATATCTTGTTGATGTGTTATGACTATTGGAGGCCCATTCAATATTTTGTCAATGAGTTATTCGAGATACACACACTTCTACTATGGAATTGAAGGAACCCTCTATATTTGGTATTTAAGGTTTAAGTGGGAAACACTTTATTAGGGATCTTGCATGTTTCTATAAGGAAAACATTTCTTCATTGATTTCCCTATTTCTCATATGCCTCTCAACATACAAACAAGCTTTAAAGTGGTGGGGGCATCTTGGTTCCATGCTTCTCAAGTAGTTGAGTGATCCTCTTAGATGAATTATTTGGGGCAATTTGGAAGAAAAAATCTAGTAAGGGTTTGTGCAATGGTAAGAAGGTGTACAAGTAGTTCTTTGTCAATTCCATATCTAGGAGAAACTCTACGACATTCTGTCACTATGATCCTTGCACACCATTAAATCTTAGCATATTGAGAAACGTACCTCTGGTTGTACTTGTTCCTTCATCTTGGGATTAATGATCTACTAAAGAAATGTAATTATAAATCCTAGGAAGGTCAAAGAGAGGAGCTACTCTTGTAGTGAGGAGATAAGGATGCAGCGATCATGTGGATTTAGAAATATATGAGGAATCCTCTTGATGTCGAAAACATGGGTTGATGGGGGATGAACACAGGTATGTGTAGGTGTCATTGGTGTGATGGACAAAGCAATGGTTTTGATTGGCCAAATGGGCACCCTCTATCGAATGTAGATAGCATTGATTGGGAACAACCATGGTTATCCAATAGTATATTTTACCTACTGTATGAAACCTAGTTATATTTTTTGTATTTAGATGTTTTGAGTCCATGGCTATCATGTTATCTGTATGTAGCAATTAATTGCAATGTCTCTATATGAGGATTGTTGCGGTTAAGATTTTGGTTAAAAATAACTTAAGATATGTAAAAGAAAACTAATAACACATCACATTAGGGGCATTATTAAAGTTGTTGTCCTTATCATTTCTAGAATTTCTGCAAAATTCTCTAAAGGTGATTGTAAATTAGACTCCCTCTATCATGATGAAACAACTTAAAATGAATAAGACAAGACAATGGTATGAATATCAGTTTCTTATAAGGAAGAAAATAAGTTCCCTTGATCATTTCTAAGATGTCCTCCAAGTTCTACAAAGGTTATTGTGAAGACTTCCTAGGTAATAATGAAATGATAATTAATAAGACAAGACAATAACATCAATGCTATAAGGAAAAAGGGAAAGTGGCCCTTATCATTTCCAAATTTTCTCCCAAATTCCTCATAGATAATTTAAAAGATTGTTTAGATCATTATGAATGACTTAATGAAGAAGACAAATTTGTCTTATAAGGAAAATAGAAAAGGGAACAAAGAAAATGGTATCATTCCTAATGAAAAAAGGAAAAGTTGATTGCATGAGCACATACCTTTCTTTCAACGAAATTTTGTTGTTCTTCATTCATTACGGATTTAATACGTCGCCTTTCTTTGAACGGATTTTTGTTTCGGAGTGCATTCCGAGTTTCATCTTTCTGAAGCTAAATTTACAACAAAGTCTTCGACCTTCGATGCCTTGACACCTCCATTTATATGGCGGGGCAAATAACAATGAACGCATTGTAGATCTGAAAGTCCGGAAAAGAGAGAGAGAGAGAAATGGATCAAGGTGTTGTTTCCATTTTGAAGCTTCTGTGGTTTGTAATCATGGCAACTGCAATAGCGCTGGATACTGCAACCGCAGCGACTGTTAGCTCTTCAATGAAGAAGCCGTATAATCATTTGGCTTTATACCATCATCAATTCTTCAACCGCATACTCGATGAGAGCACTTCTCTTCAACTGGATGATGATGATTTTGCTTTGAACCATGTTGAACGCAAGCTCGGGGAAACTCAATCCCCATCACCCATGGACGCACTTCGCGATAGAAGGGACGTGGAGGCGCTTTTGTCCTTCAGAAATGCGGTCAAATTCGATCCTTATGGATCGCTTCTCAACTGGACGCCACAAAACTCAGAGACAGTGTGCTCCTGGAATGGAATCCGCTGCAGAAAGGGCACCAATAGAGTGGTTGCCATAACACTTCCTGGCATGGAATTGGAAGGAAGGCTTCCACCATCTCTAGGTAGCCTTTCATTATTACGCAGTTTGAATCTTTCTGGTAATCATCTGACAGGAATAATTCCACGGGAGCTTGGACATCTTAAAGCCCTGGGAATACTTGACCTCAGCATTAATTTGCTATGGGGTCCTATTCCAAAAGAGCTGTGTAATTGTACACGTCTTCAACGGATCAAACTTTCACAAAACAGCTTGACAGGCACTATACCCACTGGATTCGGCCGTCTACACAAATTGGAATATCTCCGCTTGAAGACAAATAATCTGACTGGAAGTATCCCAGCTTCTCTGAGCAACTGCACGTCTCTCCGAGAGTTGACCATTGGATTCAACGATCTGATTGGTCCAATTCCAGTCGAACTGGGCTTGCTGCAAAACTTATACAAACTGGGTCTCGAGTCGAACAAGTTGGAGGGTACCATTCCTCCACCTCTCGGAAACTGCTCTTCACTGCAGATTTTATTTTTGGGGGACAACCCGGCAATCTCAGGCAGTATACCGCGTGAATTCGGTAAGTTGAGAGAGCTTTTTCAATTGTCAATTTATGGTCCAGGTAATATTTCAGGCCACATCCCTTCAGAGATAGGGAACTGCAGCAAACTTGATTGGTTGGATTTAGGATATAACAAAATTGAGGGTTACATTCCCATCAATATATTTGGTCTTCCCCTCTCCACCTTAAGTCTTTGTGGAAATAAGTTGTTTAGCATAATCCCAGAAGCCATTGGCAATTTAAGTTACTTGACTTACCTAGACCTTCGTCAAGGTAATTTTCTAGCTTACCTAAATCCATTGTCAAATTGACTCAATTATCCGAGCTACATCTGGATTTAAATGAGTTAAAGGGTAACATACCGAGGGGATTTGGCAATTTTAGCATGCTCGAAGTACTTCGTCTAGAGTTCAATCATTTCACAGGTGGCATACCTGAAGAACTTGCCAACTTAACCAAATTGACCACGCTAATTCTGGGTGGAAATCCATTATCTGGCAGCTTTCCCAAATCCATTATTAAAATGACTCAATTATCTGTGGTAAATTTTGGTACAACTAAGTTACATGGTAGTATACCAAAGGATATTGTAAATTTGAACATGCTTGAAGGACTTTATCTGGATACCAACTATTTATCAGGTAGCATACCTGAGGGTATTGGCAATTTGAGCAAGCTTCAAATCCTTTATTTGCATAACAACAATCTTACAGGTACAATTCCCAAGGGTATTGGCAATTTGAGCAAGCTTCAAATCCTTTATTTGAATAACAACACTCTTACAGGAACAATTCCCAAGGGTATTGGAGAATGTGTAGCACTTCAAGAGTTAGATTTATCTGAAAACAAGTTGAATGGAATTATTCCTAACTCTCTAGGCAAGTGCAAGTCTATGATGGTTTTGATAGTGACAAACAACTCATTGTCAGGTAGAATACCGGTGACTTTAAATAATTGTGCAGCTCTACAAAGGTTGAAGGTGTCTGAAAACAAACTTAGTGGAACATTGGACATAGGCTTTGCAGTTTCTATGAAAGTTCTGTCTGCTCATTCTAACAATTTCTCTGGAATTGTCCCTGCATCTTTGGCTCATTGTACCCAACTTCAGCTATTGGATTTAAGCAAAAATAGATTGATTGGTGAGCTTCCTCATTACTTGTCATATTTTTATGACTTAAGAGTTTTAAGTCTTGGTTATAATAAGCTCCATGGTTTTATTCCTGAATGGATTACAAACCTCACCCAGTTGCAGGTGTTGGATCTATCCAACAATAAGTTCTATGGAAGAATTCCATCCAATCTTAAGACACTCAAAGGATTTCAAATCATTGGGCCTTCCTTATTACTTAGTGGTAATACACTATATGAGGATATAAGAATTATAATCAAAGGTTTTGAGTATACTTTGGAATATGTTCTAGCGACAAATACCATATTTGACTTGTCTAGCAATAACCTTATTGGAGAGATACCTCTAAGCATAGGAAAGCTCAGTGGCTTGCGGTTGTTGAATTTATCTAGAAATCAACTACAAGGGAAAATTCCTGCATCTCTTGGTGAGATATCTACTACTTTGGAGCAGTTGGATTTATCAAGGAATAATTTAAGTGGACCGATTCCTGAAGACCTCATTAAAGTTACCTCATTGGCATTTCTAGACATTTCATGGAATAGCTTATGTGGTAGAATCCCAAAAGGAACACAGCTTGAAACTTTTAATGAGAGTTCATTTGAAGAGAACAAATGCTTGTGTGGTTATCCTTTACAGAAATGCAAGGAAAATGAAAAACAAAATGAAAGAGCAGTAGGGAGCATCAACATTACTACAGGTCGAGGATGGCTAAGTAAAGTGGATGAATATTTCTCATTGATTGCATTGGGATTGGGGGTGGGAATTGGATTTGGTGGAATTGTAAGCATGATGATACTTTGGGATAAAGCGAGGCATTGGGTGATGCCTCCTAAGTCACAACCATTTTATGGAGTGTATCGTTTTCCTAAATAACCTCTAGAATTGTTTCATTCCATAAACAGTGTGTATGGAATTGTTAGGAACCCATGTCAACCCTTCTATTTACTATGTTAGTTTATTGTTGTTGGACGCATATGCTTTGTAAGTCGTCCCGTAGTATTTGTTGATTCATAGTATTGGACGCATATGTTTTGTAAGTCATCCCGTAGTATTATATGTTCCATGGTATTGACCCATCGTATTGGGCATAGACTTAGTATATAAGTGTGGGTTGAGGCCAATCAAGGCACTGTGAAGTTATTTGTATTGAGCTTGCTCAAAAGAGGTTGCCCCCTCGAAGTAGTCTCTGATCAATAAAAATATTTTGTGATATCATATATTGTACATTTTATCAATTAATTGTTGCACGTTCCTCAAATGCTTCAAATACTGCCTACTGAATTATTTAATACGTCGCCTTTCTTTCAACGAAATTTTGTTGTTCTTCATTCATTACGCATTTAATACGTCGCCTTTCTTTGAAAGGGTTTTTGTTTCGGAGTGCATTCCGAGTTTCATCTTTCTGAAGCTAAATTTACAACAAAGTCTTCGACCTTCGATGACTTGACACCTCCATTTATATGGCGGGGCAAATAACAATGAACGCATTGTAGATGTGAGAGTCCGGAAAAGAGAGAGAGAGAGAAATGGATCAAGGTGTTGTTTCCATTTTGAAGCTTCTGTGGTTTGTAATCATGGCAACTGCAATAGCGCTGGATACTGCAACCGCAGCGACTGTTAGCTCTTCAATGAAGAAGCCGTATAATCATTTGGCTTTATACCATCATCAATTCTTCAACCGCATACTCGATGAGAGCACTTTTTTTCAACTGGATGATGATGATTTTGCTTTGAACCATGTTGAACGCAAGCTCGCGGAAACTCAATCCCCATCACCCATGGACGCACTTCGCGATAGAAGGGACGTGGAGGCGCTTTTGTCCTTCAGAAATGCGGTCAAATTCGATCCTTATGGATCGCTTCTCAACTGGACGCCACAAAACTCAGAGACAGTGTGCTCCTGGAATGGAATCCGCTGCAGAAAGGGCACCAATAGAGTGGTTGCCATAACACTTCCTGGCATGGAATTGGAAGGTAGTCTTCCACCATCTCTAGGTAGCCTTTCATTATTACGCAGTTTGAATCTTTCTGGTAATCATCTGACAGGAATAATTCCACGGGAGCTTGGACATCTTAAAGCCCTGGGAATACTTGACCTCAGCATTAATTTGCTATGGGGTCCTATTCCAAAAGAGCTGTGTAATTGTACACGTCTTCAACGGATCAAACTTTCACAAAACAGCTTGACATGCACTATACCCACTGGATTCGGCCGTCTACACAAATTGGAATATCTCTGAGCAACTGCACGTCTCTCCGAGAGTTGACCATTGGATTCAACGATCTGATTGGTCCAATTCTAGTCGAACTGGGCTTGCTCCAAAACTTATACAAACTGGGTCTCGAGAACAAGTTGGAGGGTACCATTCCTCCACCTCTCGGAAACTGCTCTTCACTACAGATTTTATTTTTGGGGGACAACCCGGCAATCTCAGGCAGTATACCGCGTGAATTCGGTAAGTTGAGAGAGCTTTTTCAATTGTCAATTTATGGTCCAGGTAATATTTCAGGCCCCATCCCTTCAGAGATAGGGAACTGCAGCAAACTTGTTTGGTTGGATTTAGGATATAACAAAATTGAGGGTTACATTCCCATCAATATATTTGGTCTTCCCCTCTCCACCTTAAGTCTTTGTGGAAATAAGTTGTTTAGCATAATCCCAGAAGTCATTGGCAATTTAAGTTACTTGACTAACCTAGACCTTCGTCAAGGTAATTTTTCTAGCTTACGTAAATCCATTGTCAAATTGACTCAATTATCCGAGCTACATCTGGATTTAAATGAGTTAAAGGGTAACATACCAAGGGGATTTGGCAATTTTAGCATGCTCGAAGTACTTCGTCTAGAGTTCAATCATTTCACAGGTGGCATACCTGAAGAACTTGCCAACTTAACCAAATTGACCACGCTAATTCTGGGTGGAAATCCATTATCTGGCAGCTTTCCCAAATCCATTACTAAAATGACTCAATTATCTGTCCTAAATTTTGGTACAACTAAGTTACATGGTAGTATACGAAAGGATATTGTAAATTTGAACATGCTTGAAAGACTTTATCTAGATACCAACTATTTATCAGGTAGCATACCTGAGGGTATTGGCAATTTGAGAAAGCTTCAAATCCTTTATTTGCATAACAACAATCTTACAGGTACAATTCCCAAGGGTATTGGCAATTTGAGCAAGCTTCAAATCCTTTATTTGAATAACAACACTATTACAGGTACAATTCCCAAGGGTATTGGAGAATGTGTAGCACTTCAAGAGTTAGATTTATCTGAAAACAAGTTGAATGGAATTATTCCTAACTCTCTAGGCAAGTGCAAGTCTATGATGGTTTTGATACTGACAAACAACTCATTGTCAGGTAGAATACCGGTGACTTCAAATAATTGTGCAGCTCTACAAAGGTTGAAGGTGTCTGAAAACAAACTTAGTGGAACATTGGACATAGGCTTTGCAGTTTCTATGAAAGTTCTGTCTGCTCATTCTAACAATTTCTTTGGAATTGTCCCTGCATCTTTGGCTCATTGTACCCAACTTCAGCTATTGGATTTAAGCAAAAATAGATTGATTGGTGAGCTTCCTCATTACTTGTCATATTTTTATGACTTAAGACTTTTAAGTCTTGGTTATAATAAGCTCGATGGTTTTATTCCTCAATGGATTACAAACCTCACCCAGTTGCAGGTGTTGTATCTATCCAACAATAAGTTCTATGGAAGAATTCCATCCAATCTTAAGACACTCAAAGGATTTCAAATCATTGGGCCTTTCTTATTACTTAGTGGTAATACACTATATGAGGATATAAGAATTATAATCAAAGGTTTTGAGTATACTTTGGAATATGTTCTAGCGACAAATACCATATTTGACTTGTCTAGCAATAACCTTATTGGAGAGATACCTCTAAGCATAGGAGAGCTCAGTGGCTTGCGGTTGTTGAATTTATCTAGAAATCAACTACAAGGGAAAATTCCTGCATCTCTTGGTGAGATATCTACTACTTTGGAGCAGTTAGATTTATCAAGGAATAATTTAAGTGGACCGATTCCTGAAGACCTCATTAAATTAACCTCATTGGCATATCTAGACATTTCATGGAATAGCTTATGTGGTAGAATCCCAAAAGGAACACAGCTTGAAACTTTTAATGAGATTTCATTTGAAGAGAACAAATGCTTATGTGGTTATCCTTTACAGAAATGAAAGGAAAATGAAAAACAAAATGAAAGAGCAGCAAGGAGCATCAAAATTACTACAGGTCGAGGATGGCTAAGTAAAGTGGATGAATATTTCTCATTGATTGCATTGGGATTGGGGGTGGGAATTGGATTTGGTGGAATTGTAAGCATGATGATACTTTGGGATAAAGTGAGGCATTGGGTGATGACTCCTAAGTCACAGCCATTTGATGGAGTGTATTGTTTTCCTAAATAACCTCTAGAATTGTTTCATTCCATAAACAATGTGTATGGAATTGTTAGGAACCCATGTCAACCCTTCTATTTACTGTGTTAGTATATTGTTGTTGGACGCATATGCTTTGTAAGTCGTCCCGTAGTATTTGTTGATTCATAGTATTGGACGCATATGCTTTGTAAGTCATCCCGTAGTATTATATGTTCCATGGTATTAACCCATAGTATTGGGCATAGACTTAGTATATAAGTGTGGGTTGAGGCCAATCAAGGCACTGTGAAGTTATTTGTATTGAGCTTGCTCAAAGGAGGTTGCCCCCTCGAAGTGGCCTCTGATCAATAAAAATATTTTGTGATCTCATATATTGTGCATTTTATCAATTAATTGTTGCAGGTTCTTCACGAAAATTGAATGATGAATTAATAATAGATATTAGTAAATCATGTCTATATAATATTTTTCTTACAAAATTAAAAAATTAATAATTTTATAAAATATTTTTTTATTATTCATATTTTATCTTTATAAAATGTAGTCATAATTCATTATTATGGATTTTCATTTCAATTTGTAAACTTATATTTTTTATATAGTTTCAATGATTTTAGATTTTTACTATGTATGTAGTTTTTCAATTATGTTTTTAATGTAAAATATGTATATTGTTTTTATATTAAATATTTTGAAAAGGAAAACTTTAAATAATAAATTTATTTAGTTAGATGAAGTTAAATTCTATCTACACTCTTATATATATATATATGTATATACATTCTAACTTGTTTTTAAATATATCTATCTCTTTTAAATATATATTTTTTTAATATTTTAATTTCTAACCAAATTTTATATTTAAAATTTAAAGATTATATTTAAAATTATAAAATCACTTTATAAAACATTTTATTGATATAAAAGTTTTGAGACAAATCACCTTTTAGAAATCCATATTGATAGATTTATGAGTTGTATTTAACTTAAATAGGAGAGAATAAAATAATTTAATAATGATGTTTTTAATTGATTTTTCATAAAATTTATAATAGTAATATTATTTATATTTAATTTATGTTTTTTATTTTTTTTATTAATTCCTATGATATTATTTAGGATAAACATAGTTTTTAGGTGGATACACTATATTTTTTATTCAATTTTGTTTACGCATAAATATTCTGTTTTTATTATCAAATTGATAATAAATATGTATGAAAGTCTTTTATTAAATAATAATGATATTCTAAAAATAAATGATCAAATCCTTTAGTAATAACTTTAAATTTTTTTAATTATAATAAAATAAAATTATAATTTATATTAAAATTAACAAATAAATTAAAATTTAATAACTTTATATTTATATTGTTGCTAAATTATTGATGTAATTACTTTCATCTTTTACTGCCAAACAAAATCTTATTAACCCATGGGATACATAATGCAAAACTACCTTCCCACAATATTTTTATTTGTACTAATAAAGGTCTGTTACCTTTTGTTAAGTTTAAACCAAATAGACAAACAAGATCTCTGAAAGAAACACAATCACAAGATAGACACACAATATACCCTGGGAAACCCTCATGGGGTAGAAAACCCAGCAAAGCTTTCCTCAATAAGATGATCAACCAAAATACAAGATGTGCTCCTTCTCCTTGACTCCTTAGCAGATCTCCTCAACTAGTGCGCACTCTTTCACAAGTGAGTGAATGATCTAAAGAGGAGTTCACCTCCTCTATTTATACTTGACTCCCAACTGACTAAAAGACTAATGGGGCCGACCTCACCTGGAGAAGTCTAATAACCCCTAAAATATAACTTCCGGGCCGACCCACACATGGTGGGTCTAATAACCCTAGTTAATACAAACCCCTGGAGGAATAAACATCTCCAGATACATGATAGGGTTACCTCGGAGGAATGAACCATCTCCGGAATAATAAAGTACAAATATAATATTCTTTGAAGTTACAATATTCAACACTCCCCCTTAACAAGAAGGATATTATAACAACATCTGCAAGAGCAAGGAGTCATCATATATGATACATCTACAAATCATCGGAAGCTTTCTTCAATTCATCTTCATCAGTAACTCAACCAGTTACTGGAACAGTGTCGATATCAATCCAATCATCGGCATTGTCATCAGCATCGTCATCATACAATCATCAGCATCGCCATCATACGATCATCAACATCGTCATCACACGATCATCAGCATCGTCGTCACACGATCATCAGCATCGTCATCACACGATCATCAGCATCGTCGTCACACGATCGTCATCATCATCACATGATCATCAGCATCGTCATCACACGATCATCAGCATCGTCATCACACGATCATCAGCATTGTCATCACACGATCATCAGCATCGTCGTCACACGATCGTCAGCATCATCATCACATGATCATCAGCATCGTCATCACACGATCATCAGCATCGTCATCACACGATCATCAGCATCGTCATCACACGATCATCAGCATCGTCATCACACGATCATCAGCATCGTCGTCACACGATCATCAGCATCGTCGTCACACGATCATATTCCTAGGATGATCAATCCTGCTCCTTTTAGGACATAGGTCCATGGATGATACAATCCAATCTCCAGTTCTCGGAGACTTCAGTCTACGGATCAATTCTGGGACCTTAGTCCGGGGACGATGCAATCCCCTGCCTGTTCATTCAGGACTTCATTTATCGGAGACCCAGTCTATGGTTCTATTCTGGGACCTCAGTCCGGGGACGATACAATCCCCTACCTGTTCATTCAGGATTTCATTATCGGAGACCCAGTCTACGGTTCTATTCTGGGACCTCAGTCCGGGGACGATACAATCCCCTACCTGTTCATTCAGGATTTCATTATCGGAGACCCAGTCTACGGTTCTATTCTGGGACCTCAGTCCGGGGACGATACAATCCCCTACCTGTTCATTCAGGATTTCATTATCGGAGACCCAGTCTACGGTTCTATTCTGGGACCTCAGTCCGGGGACGATACAATCCCCTACCTGTTCATTCAGGATTTCATTATCGGAGACCCAGTCTACGGCTCTCTTTAGGACTGAAAGTCCAGGGATGATCCAATCCCTTCAACTGTCCACTAAGGACTTCATTCTCGGAGACCTCACGTCTACGGCTCTCTTTAGGACTGAAAGTCCAGGGATGATCCAATCCCCTCAACTGTCCACTAAGGACTTCATTCTCGGAGACCTCACGTCTACGGCTCTCTTTAGGACTGAAAGTCCAGGGATGATCCAATCCCCTCAACTGTCCACTAAGGACTTCATTCTCGGAGACCTCACGTCTACGGCTCTCTTTAGGACTGAAAGTCCAGGGATGATCCAATCCCCTCAACTGTCCACTAAGGACTTCATTCTCGGAGACCTCACGTCTACGGCTCTCTTTAGGACTGAAAGTCCAGGGATGATTCAATCCCCTCAACTGTCCACTAAGGACTTCATTCTTGGAGACCTCACGTCTACGGCTCTCTTTAGGACTGAAAGTCCAGGGATGATTCAATCCCCTCAATCTGTATTCTCATCAATACAAGTACAAGTATCCTCATCTATACAAGTACATAATCAATATCTAGCATCAACAGCATGTATACGTCATATATCAAAAGCATGTATTCTTACTAATACATCTAAAAGCATGTATACATCTGTCATCAAAAGCATGTATTCTCACTAATACATCTATCATCAAATCATATATACATCTAACATCAGAAGCATGTATATATCTAGCATGTATTCTCACTAATACATCTATCATCAAAATCATATATACATCTAACATCAAAAGCATGTATACATCTAGCATGTATTCTCACTAATACATCTATCATCAAAATCATGTATACATCTAACATCAAAAGCATGTATACATCTAGCATGTATTCTCACTAATACATCTATCATCAAAATCATGTATACATCTAACATCAAAAGCATGTATACATCTAGCATGTATTCTCACTAATACATCTATCATCAAAATCATGTATACATCTAACATCAAAAGCATGTATACATCTAGCATGTATTCTCACTAATACATCTATCATCAAAATCATGTATACATCTAACATCAAAAGCATGTATACATCTAGCATGTATTCTCACTAATACATCTATCATCAAAATCATATATACATCTAAAAAGCATGTATACATCTAGCATGTATTCTCACTAATACATCTATCATCAAATCATGTATAAGTGAAACTAAATGAAAATAAAATAGTCCTAAATCTAACTATTTCTAAGTGACTAGGTGGAGTCTCATTGTTTGATGAGACTTGCTTGTCATCAGGAACCATGCTACTCCCCCTTTCTAGGAGAGTCCTTTTGAACTACACCAAGCTTGTCTCGAAAGTATTCAAATTTCACACGAGACAGTGGTTTGGTAAGGATATCAGCAATTTGATCTTCAGTGCTCATGTACTCAAGCTTGATAGCTCCTTTCTGCACCATATATCGAATATAGAAGTATCGGATCTCTATGTGTTTTGACTTATCATGGAACACAGGATTTTCTGTCATCTTGATGCAGCTTTGATTATCACACATAATCATAGTGGGATCCATTTCTAAGTCAAACACCCCAGATAACAGTTTCCGAAGCCATACAGCTTCACAGCTGGCAGAGCAAGCAGCTATGTATTCTGCCTCAGCAGAACTGAGGGCCACACTGGATTGTTTCTTGCTGAACCAAGAGATCATGGCAGATCCAAGGCTATAACATCCACCTGAAGTACTTTTTCTGTCTGAGACACTGCCTGCCCAATCAGAGTCTGAGTAACCATGCAACTTGAGTTCATGACTTCCATCATAGAGTAAACCAAAATCTAATGTACCTTTTAAGTACCTCATTACATGCTTTGCAGCTATTAGATGAACCTTTCTGGGTTCTACTAGATACTGACTTAGGGTATTTATAGCAAAGCATATATCTGGTCTAGTATTTGTTAAGTACATTAGTGACCCAATGATCTGTCTATATAAAGTTAGGTCCACTAATTCTGATGAGTCATTAACCAAAATCTTTAAGTTGGAGTCCATGGGAGTGGCCATGGGTTTACACTCCAACATATCAAATCTCTTCAGAATTTTCACAGTATACTTACCTTGATTCAGAAAGATTCCTCTTGGTTCTTGCCACACTTCTAATCCTAAGAAGTAGTGCATCAATCCGAGATCTTTCATCTCGAATTCTGAAGAAAGCTTCTTCTTGCTTTCAATGATTTGTTTCTCATTTCCAGTTAGAAATAGATCATCTACATATAATAAAAGTATAACTGGTTCATCATCCATCACCTTGAGATAAAGGTTTGGGTCAGCTTTACTTTTGGTAAAGCCCATGCTAGTTAAGAAATTATCAATCCTTCCGTACCAAGCTCTGGGAGCTTGTTTCAACCCATATAATGCCTTTTTCAGTTTGCATACATGAGTCCTTTCGTCATTTACCTCAAACCCTTGTGGTTGCTCTATGTATACTTCTTCTTCAATTACACCATTCAGAAAGGCTGTCTTAACATCCATTTGATGTAGTTTCCACTTCATCATGGATGCAAGAGCCATGATAGTTCTAATTGAAGTATACCTAGCAACTGGTGCAAATGTTTCTTCATAGTCAATTCCCTCCTTCTGAGAGAAACCTCTGGCTACAAATCTTGCTTTGTATTTTTCAATACTTCCATCCGCAGCATGTTTTATTTTAAAGATCCATTTGGAAGAAACCACACTTTTGTCTTTTGGTTTGGGAACTATATCCCAAACATCATTTTTCATTATTGACTGATATTCTTCAGTCATTGCTTCTACCCATTCTTTCTTTTGAGCTGCCTCTTCATAGCTGGTAGGTAGTTGATCCACTAGATCACACATCAGGGCCATATAGTTGGATACTAACTTTGGTTTCTTTCTTTCTCTAGTGGAGCCTTCAGGAGCACCATATCTTTCTGCTCCTTGAATAATGTCTCTAGCCCATGCTGGTCTTCTTTTCCTTGACAATTCTGTAACAGGAGGTTCTTGTGGTTCCAGCATGTCATGATCCTCTGGTGTGTCCTCTTCAGGAATGTGAGCATTCTCTGAGATTCTGGGAGATGTATCTTCTTCATAAACTTCTTCAAGTTGACACTTTCTAGATTTCTTGAGGGCTGCTTCCTCATCGAAGGTAACATCTCTACTTATTTCTATATGATGGAAACCTGGTATGTAGATTCTGAAGGCTTTGGAGGTTTCACAATAACCAACAAATATTCCCTTCTTACCTGAGGGATCCAATTTGGATCTCTTTTCTTTTGGAATGTGTATGTACACAGGACACCCAAATATTTTGAGATGACTTACCTCAGGCTTCTTTCCTGTAAAGACTTCTTCTGGAGTTTTGAAGTCAAGAGCACTATGAGATAGTCTATTTTGAACATATACTGTTGTCTTGGCTGCTTCAGCCCATAGATACATGGGAAGGTCTTGATCATGTATCATAGTCTTTACAGCTTCCATGATGGTTCTATTTTTCCTCTCAGCTACCCCATTTTGTTGGGGATTGTAAGGAGTGGTTAGTTCCCTTTTGATTCCAGCTTCTTTACAGAACTCTTCAAATTCCTTGGAAGTATATTCTCCACCATTATCTGTTCTGAGAATCTTGATTTTCTTGTCTGAGAGGTTTTCTATTAGAGCCTTGAACTCTTTGAATTTTCCAAAGACTTCATTCTTACCCTTTAGGAAGTATATCCAAGTTTTTCTTGAATAGTCATCAATGAAAGAGAGATAGTATTCAAACCCACTTAGAGATGTGGTAGGCAAAGGTCCACATACATCTGAGTGTATTAGCTCTAGAGAACCCTTAGTCTTTGTTTCACTTTTCGGAAAGGGATTCTTGATATTCTTCCCTTTCTTGCATCCTTTACATGAGCCATCATGATCAACCTTCAAGTTTGGCAAACCTATAACCATCTTACTCACATATGGTAAAGCTTTATAGTTAATGTGAGCTAGTCTTCTATGCCATAGCTCACTAGGACTAGAAACTTCATGAGCAAGGGCAGATTCTGGATGACCCTTGAGTTTATAAAGTCCTCCTTCTTCTTCACCAATGACAATTGCATCTTTGATTGATTTTCCTTTGGTCCACATGAGTACTTGACCATCTATGAAGGCTACTCTAAAGCCTTTCTTGTCTAGTGCAGAGATAGAAAGTAGATTCTTCTTTAAACCTGGGACATATAAAATTTCTTTCATATTCAAAGGTGTTCCTGAATCAAGCTTGTAGCTTGCTTCACCAATTCCCTTGATGGGATATTGATAATCATCTCCTAGAGATACCTTCTATGGTGAAGACTTCTCTTCAATCTTGGAGAGAGTTTCCTTATGACCTGTCATGTGCTTTGAAGCACCACTGTCAATGAGCCAAGTGCCTTCACCAGGGGACACAGATCCAGAGAGAGCAAAAAATAGTACATATTCTTCTGGTTCTTCTTTCTTTACTTTAGATCTTTTCTTTTGAGGCCTTTCCTCCACTTCTTCTTCTTCTTCTTCTTCTTCTTCTTCACTGTCATCTTCTGCCATATGAGCATGATGTCTTTTGTGAACAAACCTTTTCTTCTTCTTCTCTGGTAGGGTACAGTCTCTGGCATAGTGTCCTAGCTTGAGACAATTGAAGCATTGGACTGTGGAGATGTCTCCCCCTTTCTTTTTGAATCTATGAGAGGGTTGAGGCCTTTTGTGGTTCACTTTCTTGAAGTAGCCTCTCTTTCCTCTTTTGGTGTGGGTGGCCAAAGCTTGGTCATCCTCTTTGAGAAGTGCTTCTCTGTTGGCAACCCTAGCCTCCTCTTGAACACAATCTTCCCATACTACATCAAACTTCATACTTTCTTTTCTGGCACACATAGTTTGAATGAATGACTCCCAAGGTCTAGTGAGACCATTTAGAGCTGTCATCACAAGTTCATCTTCATCAAGAGTATCACCAATGGCATCTAGTTGTTCTTTGATTAGAGAGACTCTTGAGAAGTAGTCTTGAATGGATTCTCCTTTGTGCATCTTGGTACTTTTCAACTGAGTCCTTAGATTCATCTTTCTGTTGATGTTCTTTCCTTCATACATTCTTCCTAGGGCATCATACATTTCCTTTGGAGTCTTCTTGGAAGACACTTGGGGAATCAAGTGGTCTTTAATGGAATCAGCTATGATTCTCTTTGCCCTAATCAGGTCCTTCCTGTGTTTTTCCTTGGCTTCATCATCTTCTGGTTCTGCAACTTCCTCCTTGATATAATGAGCAAGATCATTCTCCTCAAGAATGAGACCAATTCTGTATTTCCATGCCCGGAAATTCTCTATTCCTTCTAGCTTGTCTTCAAGCTTAGTATTTGGAGCCATCTTCTCTTGGGGGAGTCCAAGAGACAGAGTAGACTTACCTGGGAAGTTACTTTTCACTTTTCCGGAATCTGGAACAGAATTTTATCGCACTTTTGGTGGAATTAGGGTTTGATTTTCCCGGAATTCTATCCAACCAAAAAGTTCGATCTATAGCTCAAAAGAATGCTCTTGAGAAGAGCTATCCAGCCATGTAATCAGAAATCAAAAATTACAACTTTTTTTCTGAAACCAAAATCTGACGTATCGCACTTTTGGTAGAATTAGGGTTTGACTTTCCCGAAGTTCTACCCAACCAAAAAGTTCGATCTATGGCTCAAAAGAAAGGTATTGATGAGAGCTATCCAGCCATGCAACCAAAAATCAATAATACCAACTTTGGGCTGAAAACCCTAACTTCACCAAAGAGAGAGAAAGAGGTATTCTTACCTTGTGAAAGATGTCCTATTCAGTCTAGCTCTGATTCCATGTTAAGTTTAAACCAAATAGACAAACAAGATCTCTGAAAGAAACACAATCACAAGATAGACACACAATATACCCTGGGAAACCCTCATGGGGTAGAAAACCCAGCAAAGCTTTCCTCAATAAGATGATCAACCAAAATACAAGATGTGCTCCTTCTCCTTGACTCCTTAGCAGATCTCCTCAACTAGTGCGCACTCTTTCACAAGTGAGTGAATGATCTAAAGAGGAGTTCACCTCCTCTATTTATACTTGACTCCCAACTGACTAAAAGACTAATGGGGCCGACCTCACCTGGAGAAGTCTAATAACCCCTAAAATATAACTTCCGGGCCGACCCACACATGGTGGGTCTAATAACCCTAGTTAATACAAACCCCTGGAGGAATAAACATCTCCAGATACATGATAGGGTTACCTCGGAGGAATGAACCATCTCCGGAATAATAAAGTACAAATATAATATTCTTTGAAGTTACAATATTCAACACCTTTTAAGTGGAGGAATTGAACATCACATGCCATAATTTTCAAATAACTATTATAAAATATAAATTAACCACCTTGTATTGTTTGTAGTTGTTAACCATCTTGTAATATATGTAGATGTGTACTTTGTCGATTATGTAAATTATATTAGTTTATATACAAACTTGTTGAATCGTAAAAACATGTTTAGTATTTTTATGGAGTATTATTCTAATATCTTAGAATATTATGCTTGTGATTATTCATCAAAGCTAGGCTTAGTATTTAAATGTTTTTGATGTAAATATTTATATAAGGGTATCCGCACGAAGCTGGTACCCAAAAAGGTCGCAACAGTAGCGCGTGAGCAGCAAAAACAAAGCGACGCGCACGCGCTTCTAAATGTGTGCACGCATCCCTGCTTCAGCAATGCCGAATGTCCACGTGGTTGAGCCCATGTGGACAAAAGGTGTGCGCGCGTGTCATTAACGCATATGCGCAAAATGGCGTGCACACGTCATTGTTTTTTTTATATATAAAAAAACAGAGCTCACGGGTTTGTCATTTTCAACAAACCTGTGAGCGCACAGAGGCACCCCGTGAACGCGTCGTGGAGCACACAAGGCCCCTTCAACACCAAAAAATCGCCCTTGCACTACCTTGCCAACGATTTCTCCAGGTAGGTACTCAATAAAGCACAAATTTGTTGTTATTTTTGGTTTTTTTTTTGTTTTCCATTTCAATTTTAATTTTTAAAAAAATTTACAATCCATTAAAAAATCAAGAAAATTTCATTGCAGGCCATCTACACCTAACAAGATGACAAACACACCTGAACCATCAGATGAAACCAATGAAACCTATGAAACCCGACCTTCAGAAGACAACATTGGAATGAACAATGAGCCAAATGAAGACCAATTACACCAAGATTTAAATGAATTAAGGATATTGAGCGATGAATTGAAGAGCACCAAGGAACCGTTTCGGGTTTCCTTGGCTTCATCATTGCAAAACATTATCGAATCCATCAACATTGCACACAACGAGATCACAAATATGAGCCAATACAGGGTTCGAATGAGTGAACACTACTCCACTGGGATGTCCAAAGAACAGATAAAAGACCTCAACATCATCAAAGCCCAGTTGTATAGAAAATTCATAGTTCCCTCGATAGGACAACCTCCAGATGTGAGGAGGAAACGGGTTTGCATGGACTGGTGTATTTACCAGCCATGGAGAGATAACTGGAGAAAGAGATGGTTCATGGTGTTTGACAGGCCCCCGTGCAACAATTTGGAGGTCCCACAGTATTTCCTTCAGAAATTGTGGGCTGAGTTTGAGCTAGGTTACCATGGCAATTATTTTGACATCACTAATTTTCAGGGTGTCGGTCTTGGCTCTGCCCAAGATCGACCTCAGGCCCACCTCAACCCACTTAGAGGACCTCCTTCACCCAAGAGAGAGCCAAACCCCCCTCCTTAGCCACTCGGGTTTGGTAGCGGCCTAGATGAGATTGATGACTCAATTAGGAGTGCCACACATCATTTGCTTAGACATACCACATTTGTGGCTATGTCTTCACAGAGCTGGGAGGACATCGATCAGATAGACAAAGCTGCATTGTCTATGGGTGGTGGATGGGACATGCCTGGTACAGGTGGAACCCAGGCAGGGCCTTCTAGTTCTACTGGAAGAATGGCACATCGTTGTTCTCACTGCGGTCATTCAAGTATTTGTTTGATTTTATTTGATATCGTATTGTTTAATATATTTAACTTTGAATTACACATTGTTAACTTTATTTGTTTTAATGTACAGTTATTCAGGCCCGAGTCTCCATCCTCCAGGTGGGAGGACATCGGTTCCTTTGACCTCGACCGATCCATGGTAGCAGCAGAGGAGATTGCGGCAACATACACACATGTAACTTCTTTACTTTGAATAATTAGATCTTGTTACGAGTAATTTGTGTTCAGTAATTACAAATTAATTAGCACTAAGTAATTACCATATTATCATCGTATTTTACAATTGTGTTTATCATATTGTCTAAATTATTTGAGTGCTATAAATTCATATAATCCAACCAAACAAAAATGAAACCTTATAAAACATGAAAACCTAAGAAAACTAGAAACATCTGTTCATGTTCACTTTAGGCATCCTAGACCTCCAATGATTATAGAAATGGGAGAGAAATTTCCAAAATTTGTCATTCTTACTTGACCAATTATGAGCCCGCGGCTGGGGTTTTGGTGATGCCCGCAGTGTCCTTCATCCTCAGACTACCATCGAATGCTTGCTTGATCTTCCTGTGCTAGACCAATGCCATGTGTGTTATTGATGCTTTGCCATTTGTCACCATGTCATCCAAGTTATCTTTACCATGTACTCTCCTTTTCCAAATCATCTTCAAATGACCATAGTATGGGTCATTTGACTCTTGGCTCAATAGGTGTGCCAATGGCTCCAATGCCCATCACTTTGTCCACCAAATCAACCTTTGTTGCCATGTCCTTATGCCATGTGTTCTTCAAGCTTAAAGTTTGTCATTAATGTTGTCATCAATGACAATAATAGACAACCATATTCATCAAGCTCTCCTCAATCTCCCAAAATCTTCACACATTGCTTCCTTAAAAATGAAACTTGTCTTCTATTTATACTCTTGTCTTCTATGAAACTTGTATTCTATTTATAGTTTTATCATTAAGATGATTAAATAAATCAAATATGATTTATTTAATTATGGCCATGCCATGTCACCTTCTTGTCCTTAGCTTGCCATGTCCTTCCATGCTTGTCATAAACACTTGTCATGTTTGCCACATTTGATGCTTGCCATGTTTGTCATACTTGTCACCTTTGCCATCCCTCAAGCCATGTCACCATCTCCATTGTGCCTACCATAATGTGTATGATCCATGTTCTTAACTCTTCCATTCCTTTGTCATTAATGTATTGTCATCAATGTCATTATCAAGTCATTGTCATCCATCCTTTGTCATGTCTCCACTTTTTCAATTCTTCGACACTTGTCATGCTTGCTTGCAACTTGTCAAGTCATCAAATATTGTCATGTTTACCATTTGTCCAATCAAGTCTTTGCCATGTCATCACTTCCCCCTTTGTCCTTAACGTGATGTCATCAATGACAACTTTGGCCATCAAACACTTCAAGCATAAATTGTCAACCTTCTTTGTCAAATTATCATGGGCCCAATCCATTGTGGGTCAAAGGACACGATCCCCACAACCATGTTCTTTACCAAGCCTTGAACAAATGGACTGCACCAATATAATAAAAACGTTATATAATATCCAAATCCCATCAAACCACTATCATCTAACTTGCGTATAAATTAATTGCAGTCATGTTTTTTGAGTACCATCGTTGTCATTCTCATTTGCATTGTGTTTAATATTGTTAATATTGTTTTTATAAATTTACTCTAAAAATTGTAGTGTTCGCACATGTGTCTATAGGCTCGAGCGACCATCCATCGCCACCGGGGATCAACAAATCTTGACGTGCGCATGTATCGTGTGTATTAAAGCATAAATTTAATTTCAAATATGATGACTTGTCCGTGTATATTTATATTTTTCTATATTAAACTATGAGGTTATAAATGTGTATGCAGGTGCGAGCAACTCGGCCTGGCAGTGTCGTTATTCCTCCCTCCCCGACCTTTTGGCCACCTTATATGCTAGTTTTATCCCCTGGAATACATACCCCATTCCATGTATCCCTCCCCACCCCCTTCCATCTAGACCCCCCCTCCTATATAGAATTGCAGTTCCATCCAACTCCCCCTTACGTTTCATATCCAGCTCCACCTCCCTATCAGATTCCCATGTTCCCACCCTCCCCCATCCGACCACGACACACCACGCATCCACAGTCACCCATCCCTCCACCGCAACAAAGACCTCGGCCCCCACATTCCCCCACCACACTCGCTTCCCCTTCCAGGGTGCCCCAACCCATACTACAGCCAGTTGGGGTTTATATCCCTAGACATGCACGTCCACTTCGCCCACCCTAGTCCATGCCTCCTTCTTCCACCCCCCCTTCTTCTAGTGTGCCCCCTAGTGGTGTAGCCACCGTCGATGTGGCTACATCCTCCTCTATACCATCCACCCTAGCATTGGAGCAGGTTGTCCAACCAATTGCTCCATCCGCTAGCCCTAAATACCAGCCGGTTGTGTTCACGGTGAGATTGACTAGTTTATGAAAATCTCGTTCAATTTTAACGAAAATTACTATTTGCATATAATTTCATCATTTATATTATTGTTCTAAATGTTGCAGGGTGGCATTGCTGAGAGACTAGGAGCACGGAGGAGGGAGACCCCCTCACGACTTACAGTCTCGCATGAGGTGAGTTATCTAAGATTTGAAAACTATTTTTACTTTTAAATTATGTTTTATACTTGTATAATTGCCAGGAAAAGTTGACATATTATTGTTGTCATTTCAGGGCTCAAGAGGACATTCTCCAAGACGCCCGAAGGACCCAGCTTCCTCTAGCACGAAGAAGAGGAAGATCGATTTTGGAGATGCACCTGGGAGCTCCGAGGGTGGCAAGGAGGATTGAGAGACCCTCCTATGTACACTAGCCACGATGTGGCATTTTCGGCACGAGTTGCCATATTTTGTATAGGGCACCATGGGCCATATTTTGTATAGGGCACGAGTTTCCATATTTTGTACAGGGCATGAGTTGCCATATTTTTTACAGGGCATGAGTTGCCATTATATAGACGTTGGGAATGATGCTCCATTTTTCCAAAAAGTGTACATGATTGGATAATTTTTGTATATTAATAGATGGATCTGCACTTGTCTATATGACTTTGTTTTTTATTACATTTTTGCATACATGATTTTGTCTTTGATAACAATGTTATGGAATAGTTTTCACATACATATAGATGTTATTTCTAGACACCAAGTGACCTCAATATGAGTCCCTTGTATTTGAATGGGTCTTTCATCTTTTCCTTTCAGCAACAACATACCTAACCAAGAAAACTAAGGAGTGATATTTACATTACAAAGTGTTGTGACTTTAGGGCTACAAAAAAATAAATAGAAGACGATGACTTCTTCCATACTTAACCTTGTAATGGTTATAATATTCAATTCTAACAATCATTGCATCACATATTATATCAAATTAATCTAGATATATGAGAATTTCATATGTGTGGATGGAAGGGTTAACCATATCACTTGAGTTAGTTCAAACATGAGGGGTGTGCATAGGTACAATTGGATTGAGCTATAAAAGAGAATTTTAATGTAGTTGCATATGGATCGTTCTTTGTGTGTTAGTATGTGCCTTTAATGAAAGCATGGTTAATGTGTTGAACTACTACTTGCACAAGTTGGCATAGACCCTTAGTGTTGATAATGTCTTCAATGTTTTGGTAATATTAATAATCACTCTTTGTAATTTAAGTATCTTGGATTTTTTTAGGTTAAGACACATATTGAACATAGTCAACTCAATGGTTCAAGGCATCATTTTACCCCATGATCCATGGAAGATTCATTGGAGTCATATGAACCTCATTGTCATCACCTCAAACATGGTCAAGACGCGAAGATACATCCTTAGTAGTCAAAACCTCATGTTAGCACCCATATCACACTCAAAGATAAAAAAATTATTTTAAAGGGCATGTCAGGGGGTTGAGGGAATCTTGATGGATAATATCCTTAAAACATTTATATTCAATTTGAGGCCTCATATTCCCTCACCTTATCATTTTCAATACCTAAAGACCCATCCTTAGTGCGCGAAATCTCCAAATGGAATCCATATCCAAAAAAAAGGCCATGTATCCCGTCTAGAGAGCTTGTGTAGTGATTCAAGGACTTGTTCATGGCTCATGAGCATGCCGATATTCATTGAGGTCCTAATAAGCTTTATATTTTTTAATCACCATGCTCGAGGTCTAGAGACCCATCCCTTGTGTTGAAAATCCTCTATTGGCATTGTTGTAGTAGCTTTATTCAACTAGTCAACTAGGATAAAGAGTTGATTGGAGGTATACATTGTAAAAATAAATATTTGTTAGGGATTAATAAAAGGATAATTATTGATGGCTCTAAATTTACATTCTCCCCTTTCTCACTTTCCATTTATGTGTATGAATATGTATATATATCTTGGATAATGACACATAATGACACTTGGATAGATAGATTTGGAAAATTTTAGATGAATGCCTAGATCTCTACACACAAGTTAAAGAAAAACAAAAACTCCTAACATTGGGAACAAATAGCCAAAACCAACAATGCAACTAGAACACAAAGACCAAGGGAACTTCAAAATGCAACACCACTCTACAAAATAAGTTGCTTTAGACCTACCTCATTTGGTATGAGAGAAGCTTCTTTAGAGACCTAGAGACCTACCTACCACTTCTCTCATTTGGTATGAGAGAAGTTGCTTTAGACCTACCTCACTCATGCCAATGCTTGAGTTTTTGGAGGCCGACCTCCCACCCCACATGTCTTCTTCAACATTTTTTGTTCTCTTGGTTTTGTGCCCACCCAAAATTTTTCATGCTTTGGGTACCTTGAGGTATATCCCCAACCCAAAAACTCTTATATTATGTTGATTATGTTGGTTATTGGCTTCACCCAACAAAATTATATTTAACACTACACATATTCATAAACTTGGTTCCCCATGCTCAATGCTCACTATATTCAACAATACACTTATCTTAAATTTAATTCATGTCTTGTTAAATATTTCATAATTAAATAGCTATTTGAGAGCACCACCTTAGACCAAGCCATACCATTAATATAAAATGTACATCAGAGAAATGACCTAATTCAATTTCCTTCTATAACTCTAAACCTAACCCTCACCCAAACCCTAGCACTACACCATCTTCTTCACCATCACCATCACCATCACCATCACCATCAACATCACCATCAACGTCTTCATCATCATCACCATCTTCATCATCATGAACATCTTCATCATCATTGTCATCTCTAGGTTCCTCATCAACATCTCCATCATCACATTTTCTTCTTCATCGTCATCATCATCATCATCATCTTCATCACCATCACCATCATCATAAACGTCTTCATCATCACCACCATCTTCATCATCATGAACATCTTCATCATCATTGTCATCTCTAGGTTCCTCATCAACATCTCCATCATCACATTTTCTTCTTCATCGTCATCATCATCATCATCATCTTCATCACCATCACCATCATCATCAACGTCTTCATCATCATCACCATCCTCATCATCATTGTTAACTCTAACTCTAACTCTAACCCTAACCCTAATTCAATTTCCTTCTATTACTCTAACCCTAAACCTCACCCAAACCCTAGCACTAAACCATATTCTTCATCATCCCCATCACCATCACCATCACCATCATCATCAACGTCTTCATCATCATCATGAACATCTTCATCATCATTGTCATCTCTAGGTTCCTCATCAACATCTCCATCATCACATCTTCTTCGTCATCACCATCATCATCTTCATCACCATCACCATCATCATCAACGTCTTCATCATCATCACCATCTTCATCATCATCATTAACTCTAACTCTAACTCTAATTCAATTTCCTTCTATAACTCTAGCCCTAACCAAGGATAATTTTAAGGGCAAAATTTAGCCCATGGGCTATTTTCCATGTTTTTTTCCAAAAAACGATTCGCCAATTTGCATTTTTTGAAACCCCATTTCACCCAATTTTGATGGGATAAACTTTTTCCACTCTAAAAATCACCAAATTATTATATAAACTATATAAAATCATTAGAAATTAAAATAATTTTATAAAAATATTGCCAAATATTTTATAGTTGACATTTTAAGAATTGGTAAGATTCGCCAAGGTTTATACACTTTTAAATAAGTATGGTTCCTTAAAATTATCCTTGTCCCTAACCCTCACCCAAACCTTAGCACTAAACCATCACCATCACCATCACCATCACCATCATCATCAACGTCTTCATCATCATCACTATTATCATCATCATGAACATCTTCATCATCATTGTCATCTCTAATTTCCTCATCAACATCTCCATCATCACATCTTATTCACCATCACCATCACCATCACCATCACCATCACCATCATCATCAACGTCTTCATCATCATCATCACCATCTTCATCATCATCATTAACTCTAACTCTAACCCTAATTCAATTTCCTTCTATAACTCTAACCCTAACCCTCACCCAAACCCTAGCACTAAACCATCTTCTTCATCATCACCATCACCATCACCATCATCATCAATTTCTTCATCATCATCACCATCATCATCATCATGAACATATTCATCATCATTGTCATCTCTAGGTTCCTCATCAACATCTCCATCATCACATCTTCTTCGTCATCACCATCATCATCACCATCACCATCACCATCATCATTAACGTCTTCATCATCATCGCCATCTTCATCATCATCATTAACTCTAACTCTAGCCCTAATTCAATTTCGTTCTATAACTCTATCCATAACCCTCACCTAAACCCTAGCACTAAACCATCTTCTTCATCATTACCATCACCATCACCATCATCATCAACGTCTTCATCAAAATCACCAACTTCATCATCCTCATTAACTCTAACTCTAACCCTAATTCAATTTCCTTCTATAACTCTAGCCCTAACCCTCACCCAAACACTAGCACTAAACCATCTTCTTCACCATCACCATCACCATCATCATCAACGTCTTCATCATCATCATCAACATCTTCATCATCATTGTCATCTCTAGGTTCTGCATCAACATCTCCATCATAGAATCTTCTTCATCATCACCATCAACGTCTTCATCATCATCACCATCTTCATCAACGTCTTCATCATCATCATCATTAACTCTAACTCTAACCCTAATTCAATTTCCTTCTATAACTCTAGCCCTAACCCTCACCCAAACCCTAGCACTAAACCATCTTCTTCATCATCACCATCACCATCACCACCATCATCATCATCAACGTCTTCATCATCATCACCATCATCATCATCACCATCATCATCATCATGAACATCTTCATCATCATTGTCATCTCTGGGTTCCTCATCAACATCTCCATCATCACATCTTCTTCATCAGCACCATCACCATCACCATCACCATCATAATCAATTTCTTCATCATCATCACCATCTTCATCATCATCATTAACTATAACTCTAACACTAACTCAATTTTCTTTTATAACTCTAGCCCTAACCCTCACCCAAACCCTAGCACTAAACCATCTTGTTCATCATCACCATCACCATCACCATCACCATCATCATCAACGTCTTCACCATCATCACCATCATCATCATCATCAACATCTGCATCATCATTGTCATCTCTAGGTTGCTCATCAACATATCCATCATCACATCTTCTTCGTCATCACCATAATCATCTTAATCACCATCACCATCATCATCATCTTCATTATCATCACCATCTTCATCATCATCATTAACTCTAACTCTAACCCTAATTCAATTTCCTTCTATAACTCTAGCTTTAACCCTCACCCAAACCCTAGCACTAAACCATCTTCTTCATCATCACTATCACCATCACCATCATCATCAACGTCTTCATCATCATCACCATCATCATCATCATGAACATCTCCATCATCATCATCATGAACATCTCCATCATCATTGTCATCTCTAGGTTGCAAATTTCACCCCAATGTGAAGGCCATGCAAATTTGCTCAAGGGGGCCATTTCTCGTTCGGAGGCCCCCGGATGTGCGTGGCCACAGTGGACAAGTCCACAATGGCCACGTGGACCTATAGGAGCCGACGGAATCTGGGTCCGCTCATCGGTTTGGGTTCCGTGCCCTCGGAGCAAATCCCCAAAGTGTCCCTGAATGGCCCCAATGTTCCCAACTAGAATGCCCGTAGAAGCCAAACCATGGCTCCGTTCACGAAAACGTCGATTCCAGTGGATCCAGAACGCTAGGTTTCAGTTAGGGGACCCCCCACAGCGTGCCTCAAAGACCCAGAAGTAGTGCCAGTCAGCCATCTCTCGAGCTAGGGCTTTGCTCAGTGAGGGCCATTCCAAATTCGCTCAAGGGGCCCATTTCTCATTCGGAGGCCACCATGGACAGGTCCACAATGGCCACGTGGACCTGTGGGAGCCGACGAAATCCAAGTCCTCTCACCGGTTTGGGTTTCATGTCCCTGGAGCAAATCCCCAAAGTGTCCCTGAATGGCCCCGGGGTGCCCAACTAGAATGTCCGTAGCATCCAAATCGTGGCTCAGTTCATGAATCCGTCAACTTCGGTGGATCCGGGATGCCGGGTTTCAGCTAGGGGACCCCCCAGAACATTCCTCGAAGACCCGAAAGCGGCGTCAATGGGCCATCTCCGGAGCTAGGGTTTTGCTCAGTGAGGGCCATTCCAAATTCGCTCAAGGGGAGCATTTCTCGTCCGGAGGCCCTTGAGCATGCATTGCCACCATGGACAGGTCCACAATGGCCACATGGAACTGTGGGAGCCAACGGAATCCAAGTCCGCTCGTCGGTTTTGGTTCCATGGCCCCGAAACAAATCCCCAAAGTGTCCCTGAATGGCCCCAGGGTGCCCGACTAGAATGCCTGTAACATCCAAACTGTGGCTCAATTCGCGAATCGATCGATTCCAGTGGATCTGGGATGCTGGGTTTCAGCTACGGGACCCCCCACAATGTGCCTCGAAGACCCGGAAGTGGTGCCAATTGGCCATCTCCGGATCTAAGGTTTTGCTCATTAAGGGCCATTCTAAATTCGCTCAAGGGGGGCATTTCTCATCCAGGGGCCCCTAGGCATGCGTGGCCATAGTGGACAGGTCCACAATGGCCACGTGGACCTGTGGGAGTCGACGAAATGCAAGTCTGCTCATCGGTTTGGGTTCCGTGGCCCCAGAGCAAATCCCCAAAGTGTCCTTGAATGGCCCCGAGGTGCCCAACTAGAATGCCTGTACAATCCAAACCGCGGATCCGTTCGTGAATATTTCTATTCCAGTGGATCCGGGACGTCGGGTTTCAGCTAGGGGTCCCCCCACAACGTGCCTCGAAGACCCAGAAGCGGTGCCAATGGGCCATCTCTGGAGCTAGGGTTTTGCTCAGTGAGGGCCATTCCAAATTCAATCAAGGGGGGCATTTCTCGTCTGGAGGCCCCTGGGCATGCATGGCCACTGTGGACAGGTCCACAATGGCCACATGGTCTTGTGCGAGCCAACGGAATCCAAGTTCGCTCACCGGTTTGGGTTCTGTGGCCCCGGAGCAAATCCCGAAAGTGTCCTTGAATGGCCCTGGGGTGCCCAACTAGAATACCCGTAGCATCCAAACCGTGGCACCATTCGTGAATACGTCGATTTCGGTGGATCCGAGATGTCGGGTTTCAGCTAGGGGACCACCCACAATGTGTCTCGAAGACCCGCAAGCGGTGCCAATGGGCCATCTCCAGAGCTAGGTTTTGCTCAATGATGGCCATTCCAAATTTGTTCAAGGGGGCCATTTCTCGTCTGGAGGCCCCCAGGCATGCATGGACACCATGGACAAGTCCACAATGGCCACTTGGACCTGTGGGAGCCGACGGAACCCAAGTCCGCTCGCCAGTTTGGGTTTCAAGGCCCTGAGCAAATCCCCAAAGTGTCCCTGAATGGCCCCGGGGTGCCCAACTAGATTTCCCGTAGCATCCAAACCGTGGCTCCGTTCGTGAATCCATCAATTCCGGTGGATCCGGGATGTCGGGTTTCAAATAGGGGACCCCCCACAACGTGCCTCGAAGATCCAGAAGCGATGCCAATGGGCCATCTCCGAAGCTAGGGTTTTGCTCAGTGAGGGCCATTCCAAATTCGCTCAAGGGGGGCATTTCTCGTCCGGAGGCCCCGGGGCGTGCATGGCCACCATGGATAGGTCCACAATGGCCACATGGACCTGTGGGAGCCAACAGAATCCAATTCCGCTTGCCGGTTTGGGTTCCGTGGCCCCAGAGCAAATCCCCAAAGTATCCTTGAATGGCCCCGAGGTGTCCGACTAGAATGCCCGTAGCATCCAAACTGTGGATCCATTCATGAATCTGTCAATTCCGATGGATCCAGGACACCGATTTTCAGCTAAGAGGCCCCCCACAACGTGCCTCGAAGACCCGAAAGTGGTTCCAATGGGCCATCTCCGGAGCTAGGGTTTTGCTTAGTGAGGGCCATTCCAAATTCGCTCAATGGGGCCATTTCTCATCCGGAGGACCTATGGGCGTGCGTGGCCACCGTGGACAAGTCCACAATGGCCACGTCCACCTGTCCATGGTGGCCACGGATGCCCAGGTGCGTCCGGACGAGAAATGGTCCCCTTGAGTGAATTTGGAATGGCCCTCATTGAGCAAAACCCTTGCTCCGGAGATGGCCCATTAGCACCACTTTCGGATCTTCGAGGCATGCTATCGGGGGATCCTTAGCTGAAACCTGGCACCCCGGACCCACCGGAATCGATGGATTCATGAACGGAGCCACAGTTTGGATGCTACCGGCATTCTAGTCTTGCTCCCCGGGGCCATTCAGTGACACTTTGGAGATTTGCTCCGGGGTCACGGAACCCAAACTAGCGAGCAGACTTGGATTTCGTCAGCTCCCATAGGTCCACGTGGCCATTGTGGACCTATCCACGGTGGCCACACATGCCCGGGGGCCTCTGGACGAGAAATGGCTTCCTTGAGCGAATTTGCATGGCCTTCACATTGGGGTCAAATTTGCAAAATCGTCGACCGGGCAGGTATGGCTAGCATTCCCAGCTGGAACCTTCCTAGACACACTTACAGGACTCCCTGGAACCTGGTTTTGTTGCATGGTTGGAATTCTATGCCCCCAATAGGTATCCAGTAGGTGTCCTTGAAGGACTTTTGTATGTGAGACGAATATGGCCATAGAATGACGACCGTGGCTCGGATCGACAAACCATCAACTCCGTTGGACTCAAGACGTCGGGATAGTGCTAGGGGTGCCCCTCCCCTCTAGTCTTGTGGCCCAAGTTCCATATTGTACGTCCATTTTGGAAACTAAGTTTTTGCTCAGTACGGGAGGGTGCAATTTTTGCACATTGGGGTCAAATTTGCAAAATTGTCGACCGGGAAAGTATGGCTAGCGTTCCCAACTTGAACCTTCTTAGACGAACTTCCAGGACTTCCTGGAACTTGGTTTTGTTCCACGATTGGAATTCTATGCCCCAGGTAGGTATCTAGCAGGTGTCCCTAAAGGCCTTTTGCATGCGAGACGGAACGAGCCATAGAATGGTGATCGTGGCTCGGATCGAAAAAACGTCGACTCCGTTGGATTCAGGACATCGGGATAGTGCTACCATTAATATAAAATGTACATCAGAAAAATGACCTAATTAAATTTCCTTCTATAACTCTAACCCTAACCCTAACCCAAACCCTAGCACTACACCATCTTCTTCATCATCATCATCACCATCACCATCACCATCACCATCACCATCAACGTCTTCATCATCATCACCATCTTCATCATCATGAACATCTTCATCATCATTGTCATCTCTAGGTTCCTCATCAACATCTCCATCATCACATTTTCTTCTTCGTCGTCATCATCATCATCATCTTCATCACCATCACCATCATCATCAACGTCTTCATCATCATCACCATCTTCACCATCATTGTTAACTCTAACTCTAACCCTAATCCTAATTCAATTTCCTTCTATTACTCTAACCCTAAACCTCACCCAAACCCCAGCACTAAACCATATTCTTCACCATCACCATCACCATCACCATCACCATCACCATCATCATCAACATCTTCATCATCATCATGAACATCTTCATCATCATTGTCATCTCTAGGTTCCTCATCAACATCTCCATCATCACATCTTCTTTGTCATCACCATCATCATCTTCATCACCATCACCATCATCATCAACATCTTCATCATCATCACCATCTTCATCATCATCATTAACTCTAACTCTAACCGTAATTCAATTTCCTTCTATAACTCTAGCCCTAACCAAGGATAATTTTAGGGGCGATATTTAGCCCATGGGCTATTTTTCCATGTTTTTTTCCAAAAAACGATTCACCAATTTGCATTTTTTGAAGCCCCATTTCGGCCCATTTTGATGGGGTAAAATTTTTCCACTCTAAAAATCGCCAAATTATTATATAAACTATATAAAATCATTAGAAATTGAAATAATTTTAGAAAAATATCGCCAAATATTTTATAGTTGACATTTTAAGAATTTGTAAGATTTGCCAAGGTTTATACACTTTTAAATAAGTATGGTTCCTTAAAATTATCCCTGGCCCTAACCCTCACCCAAACCCTAGCACTAAACCATCACCATCACCATCACCATCACCATCACTATCACCATCACCATCACCATCATCATCAACGTCTTCATCATCATCACCATTATCATCATCATGAACATCTTCATCATCATTGTCATCTCTAAGTTCATCATCAACATCTCCATCATCACATCTTCTTCACCATCACCATCACCATCACCATCACCATCACCATCATCATCATCATCAACGTCTTCATCATCATCACCATCTTCATCATCATCATTAACTCTAACTCTAACCCTAATTCAATTTCCTTCTATAACTCTAACCCTAACCCTCACCCAAACCCTAGCACTAAACCATCTTCTTCATCATCACCATCACCATCACCATCATCATCAATGTCTTCATCATCATCACCATCATCATCATCATGAACATCTTCAACCTCATTGTCATCTCTAGGTTCCTCATCAACATCTCCATCATCACATCTTCTTCGTCATCACCATCATCATCACCATCACCATCACCATCACCATCATCATCAACGTCTTCATCATCATCGCCATCTTCATTATCATCATTCACTCTAACTCTGACCGTAATTCAATTTCCTTCTATAACTCTATCCCTAACGCTCACCTAAACCCTAGCACTAAACCATCTTCTTCATCATCACCATCACCATCACCATCATCATCAATGTCTTCATCATCATCACCAACTTCATCATCCTCATTAACTCTAACTCTAACCCTAATTCAATTTCCTTCTATAACTCTAGCCCTAACCCTAACCCAAACCCTATCACTAAACCATCTTCTTCACCATCACCATCACCATCACCATCACCATCACCATCATCATCAACGTCTTCATCATCATCATCAACATCTTCATCATCATTGTCATCTCTAGGTTCCTCATCAACATCTCCATCATCACATCTTCTTCACCATCACCATCACTATCACCATCACCATTACCATCAACGTCTTCATCATCATCACCATCTTCATCAACGTCTTCATCATCACCACCATCTTCATCATCATCATTAACTCTAACTCTAATGCTAATTCAATTTCCTTCTATAACTCTGGACCTAACCCTCACATAAAAACCCTAGCAATAAACCATCTTCTTTATCATCACCATCACCATCACCATCAATGTCTTCATCATCATCACCATCATCATCATCATCATTGTCATCTCTGGGTTCCTCATCAACATCTCCATCATCACATCTTCTTCATCATCACCATCACCATCACCATCATCATCAATGTCTTCATCATCATCACCATCTTCATCATCATCATTAACTCTAACTCTAACACTAATTCAATTTCCTTTTATAACTCTATCCCTAACCCTCACCCAAACCGTAGCACTAAACCATCTTCTTCATCATCACCATCACCATCACCATCACCATCACCATCATCATCAACATCTTCATCATCATCACCATCATCATCATCATCAACATCTTCATCATCATTGTCATCTCTAGGTTCCTCATCAACATATCCATCATCACATCTTCTTCGTCATCACCATCACCATCATCATCAACGTTTTCATTATCATCGCCATCTTCATCATCATCATTAACTCTAACTCTAACTCTAACCCTAATTCAATTTCCTTCTATAACTCTAGCCCTAACCCTCACCCAAACCCTAGCACTAAACCATCTTCTTCGTCATCACCTTCACCATCACCATCACCATCAACGTCTTCATCATCATCACCATCATCATCATCATGAACATCTCCGTCATCATCATCATGAACATCTCCATCATCATTGTCATCTCTAGGTTGCAAATTTGACCCCAATGTGAAGGCCATGCAAATTTGCTCAAGGGGGCCATTTCTCGTTCGGAGGCCCTCGGGCATGCGTGGCCATAGTGGACAAGTCCACAATGGCCATGTGGACCTGTAGGAGCCAACGGAATCTGGGTCTGCTCACCGTTTTGGATTCCTTGCCCTCGGAGCAAATCCCTAAAGTGTGCCTGAATGGCCCTGGGGTTCCCGACTAGAATGCCCGTAGAAGCCAAACCGTGGCTTCGTTCATGAAAACGTCGATTCTGGTGGATCTGGGACACCAGGTTTCAATTAGGGGACCCCCCACAGCATGCCTCGAAGACCCGGAAGCGATGCCAATCAACCATCTCTCGAGCTAGGGATTTGCTCAGTGAGGGCCATTCCAAGTTTGCTCAAGGGGCCCATTTCTCATCCGGAGGCCCCCGGGAGTGCGTGGCCACCATGGACAAGTCCACAATGGCCACATGGACCTGTGGGAGCCGAAGAAGTCCAAGTCCGCTCGCCGGTTTGGGTTTCGTGTCCCCGGAGCAAATCCCCAAAGTGTCCCTGAATGGCCCCGGGGTGCCCGCCTAGAATGCCCGTATCATCGAAACCGTGGCTCCGTTCGCGAATCCGTCAACTTCTGTGGATCCGGGATGCCGGGTTTCAGCTATGGGACCCCCCACAGCGTGCCTTGAAGACCCGGAAGTGGTGCCAATTGGCCATCTCTTGATCTAGGGTTTTTCTCATTGAGGGCCATTCTAAATTTGATCAAGGGGGCCATTTCTCATCCGGAGGCCCCTGGGCGTGCGTGGCCACAGTGGACAGGTCCAGAATGGCCACGTGGACCTGTGGGAGCCAACGGAATCAAATTCCATGCATCGGTTTGGGTTCCGTGGCCCCAGAGAAAATCCCCAAAGTGTCCCTGAATGGCCCTACAGGGCCCGGCTAGAATGCCTGTACCATCCAAACTATGGATCTGTTCGCGAATTTGTTGATTCCGGTGGATCCGGGATGTCGGGTTTCAGCTAGGGGACCCCCCACAGCGCGCCTCGAAGACCCGAAAGCGATGCCAATGGGCCATCTCTGGAGCTAGGGTTTTGCTCAATGAGGGCCATTCCAAATTCGCTCAAGGGTGCCATTTCTTGTCTGGAAGCCCTTGGGCATGCATGGCCACTGTGGACAGGTCCACAATGGCCAAGTGGACCTGTGGGAGCCGACGAAATCCAAGTCCACTCGTCGGTTTGGGTTATGTGGCCCCAGAGCAAATCCCCAAGGTGTCCTTGAATGGCCCTGGGGTGCCCGACTAGAATACCCGTAGCATCCAAACCGTGGCTCCGTTTGCGAATACGTCAATTTTGGTGTATCCAGGATGCCGGGTTTCAGCTAAGGGACCCCCCATAGCGTGTCTCGAAGACATGGAAGTGGTGCCAATGGGCCATCTCCAGAGCTAGGTTTTGCTCAGTGAGGGCCATTCCAAATTCGTTCAAGGGGGGCATTTCTCGTCCGAAGGCCCCCAGGCATGCATGGCCACCATGGATAGGTCCACAATGGCCACGTGGACCTGTGGGAGCCGACGAAATCCAAGTTCGCTCACCGGTTTGGGTTCTGTGGCCCTGAGAAAATCCCCAAAGTGTCCTTGAATGGCCCCTGGGTGCCCAACTAGAATGCCCGTAGCATCCAAACCATGGATCTGTTCATGAATCTATCAATTCCGACGGATCCGGGACGCCAGGTTTTAGCTAGCGGATCCCCCACAACGTGCCTCGAAGACCCGGAAGCGGTGCCAATGGGACATCTCCAGAGCTAGGGTTTTGCTCAGTGAGGGCCATTCCAAATTCGCTCAAGGGGGCCATTTCTCGTTTGGAGGCCCCCGAGCGTGCATGGCCACCGTGGACAGGTCCACAATGGCCACATGTACCTGTGGGAGCCGACGGAATCCATGTCCGCTCGCCGGTTTGGGTTCCGTGGCCCCAGAGCAAATCCCCAAAGTGTCCTTGAATGGCCCTGGGGTGCCCGACTAGAATGCCTGTAGCATCCAAACCGTGGCTCTGTTCGCGAATCCGTCAATTCCGGTGGATCCAGGACGCTGGGTTTCAGGTAGGGGACCCCCACAGCGCAGCTCGAAGACCCGGAAGCGGTACCAATGGGCCATCTCCGGAGCTATGGTTTTGCTCAGTGAGGACCATTCCAAATTCGCTCAATGGGGCCATTTCTCATCTGGAGGCCCTCTGGGCATGCGTGGCCACCGTGGACAAGTCCACCTGTCCACGGTGGCCACGCACGCCCGGGTGCGTCCGGAAGAGAAATGGGCCCCTTGAGCGAATTTGGAATGGCCCTCATTGATCAAACCATTGCTCCATATATGGCCCATTGGCACTGCTTCCGGATCTTCGAGGCATGCTATGGGGGGATCCCTAGCTGAAAACTGGTGCACTGGACCCACCAGAATCGATGGATTCGCGAACGGAGCCACGGTTTGGATGCTATGGGCATTCTAGTCGAGCTCCCCGGGGCCATTCAGTGACACTTTGTAGATTTGATCCGAGGCCACGGAACCCAAACTGGTGAGCGGACTTGGATTTCGTTAGCTCCCATAGGTCCACGTGGCCATTGTGGACCTGTCCACAGTGGCCACACACGCCTGAGGACCTCTGGACGAGAAATGGATTCCTTGAGCGAATTTGCATGGCCTTCACATTGGGGTCAAATTTGCAAAATCATCGACCGGGAAAGTATGGCTAGCATTCCCAGCTGGAACCTTCCTAGACACACTTGCAGGACTCCCCGAAACCTGGTTTTGTTGCACGGTTGGAATTCTATGCCCCCGGTAGGTATCCAGTAGGTGTCCTTGAAGGACTTTTATATGCGAGACAAAACAAGCCATAGAATGACAACCGCGGCTCGGTTCAACAAACCATCGACTCCATTGGATTCAGGACGTCGGGATAGTGCTAGGGGTGCCCCTCCCCTCTGGTCCAGTGGCCCAAGTTCCATATTGTACGTCCATTTTGGAAACTAGGGTTTTGCTCAATACGGGAGTGTGCAATTTTTGCACATTGGGGTCAAATTTGCAAAATCGTCGACCGGGAAAGTATGGCTAGCGTTTCCAGCTTGAACCTTCTTAGACACACTTCTAGGACTCCCCGGAACCCGGTTTTGTTCGACAGTTGGAATTCTATGCCACAGGTAGGTATCCAGCAGGTGTCCCTAAAGGCATTTTGGATACGAGACGGAACGAGCCATAGAATGGCGATCGTGGCTTGGATCAAAAAATCGTCGACTTCGTTGGATTCAGGACATCGGGATAGTGCTAAGGGTGCCCCTCTCCTCTGGTCCCGTGTTACAGGTGCCATCTTGTACATCCATTTTGGAAACTAGGGTTTTGCTTAGTACGAGAGTGTGCAATTTTTGCACATTGGGGTCAAATTTGCAAAATCATCGACCGGGCAGGTATGGCTAGCGTTCCCAGCTGGAACATTCCTAGACACACTTCTAGGACTCCCCGAAACCTGGTTTTGTTGCACGGTTGGAATTCTATGCCTCTGGTAGGTATCTAGCAGGTGTCCGTGAAGGCCTTTTGTATGCGAGACAGAACAAGCCATAGAATGATGAACATGGCTCGGATCGACAAACCGTCGACTTCATTGGATTCAGGACGTCGGGATAGTGATAGGGGTGCCCATCTCCTCCGGTCCCGTGGCCCAGGTATCATCTTGTACATCCATTTTGTAAACTAGGGTTTTGCTCAGTACGAGAGTGTGCAATGTTTCCACATTGGGGTCAAATTTGCAAAATCGTCGACCGAGAACGTATGGATAGCGTTCCCAGCTGGAACCTCCCTAGACACACTTGCAGGACTCCCTGGAACCCGGTTTTGTTGCATGGTTGGAATTTTATGCCCTCGACAGGTATCCAGCAAGTGTCCTTGAAGGCCTTTTGGATGCGAGATGGAACGAGCCATAGAATGATGACCGTGGCTCAGATCGACAAACTGTTGACTTTGGTGGATTCAGGACGTCAGGATAGTGCTAGGGGTGCCCCTCTCCTCCAGTGCTATCGCCCAGGTGTCACCTTGTACATCCATTTTGGAAACTAGGGTTTTCCTCGGTATGGTGATAATGATGAAGACGTTGATGATGATGGTGATGAAGATGATGATGATGATGACGAAGAAGATGATGATGATGGAGATGTTGATGAGGAGCCTAGAGACGACAATGATGATGAAGATGGTGATGATGATGAAGACGTTGATGATGACGGTGATGGTGATGAAGATGATGATAATGATGACGAAGAAGATTTGATGATGGAGATGTTGATGAGGAACTTAGAGATGACAATGATGATGAATATATTCATGATGATGATGATGGTGATGATGATGAAGATGTTGATGATGATGGTGATGGTGATCGTGATGGTTATGGTGATGAAGATGATGATGATGAAGAAGATGATGATGATGGAGATGTTGATGAAGAACCTAAAGATGAAAATGATGATGAAGATGTTGTTGATGATGATGATGGTGATGATGATGAAGACGTTGATGATGATGGTGATGAAGATGATGATGATGATGACGAAGAAGATGATGATGATGGAGATGTTGATGAGGATCCTAGAGACGACAATGATGATGAAGATGGTGATGATGATGAAGACGTTGATGATGACGGTGATGGTGATGAAGATGATGATGATGATGACGAAGAAGATTTGATGATGGAGATGTTGATGAGGAACTTAGAGATGACAATGATGATGAATATATTCATGATGATGATGATGGTGATGATGATGAAGATGTTGATGATGATGGTGATGGTGATCGTGATGGTTATGGTGATGAAGATGATGATGATGAAGAAGATGATGATGATGGAGATGTTGATGAAGAACCTAAAGATGAAAATGATGATGAAGATGTTGTTGATGATGATGATGGTGATGATGATGAAGACGTTGATGATGATGGTGATGGTGATGGTGATGGTGATGATGAAGAAGATGGTTTAGTGCTAGGGTTTGGGTGAGGGTTAGGGCTAGAGTTATAGAAGGAAATTGAATTAGGGTTAGAGTTAGAGTTAATGATGATGATGATGAAGACGTTGATGATGATGGTGATGGTGATGAAGATGATGATGTTGATGACAAAGAAGATGTGATGATGGAGATGTTAATGAGGAACCTAGAGATGACAATGATGATGCAGATGTTCATGATGATGATGATGGTGTTGATGATGAAGACGTTGCTGATGATGGTGATGGTGAAGGTGATGGTGATGGTGATGAAGATGATGATGATGATGATGATGTTGATGTTGATGAGGAAGAAGATGATGATGATGGAGATGTTGATGATGATGGAGATGGTGATGGTGATGTTGATGATGATGGTGATGGTGATGGTGATGAAGATGATGACGATGAAGAAGATGATGATGGAGATGTTGATGAGGAGCCTAGATATGCCAATGATGATGAAGATGGTGATGATGATGAAGACGTTGATGATGATGGTGATGGTGATGATGATGATGATGATGATGATGAAGATGTGATGATGGAGATGTTGATGAGGAGCCTAGAGATGACAATGATGATGAAGATGGTGATGATGATGAAGACGGTGATGGTGATGGTTATGGTGATGGTGATGGTGATGAAGATGATGATGATGATGGAGATGTTGATGAGGAGCCTAGAGATGACAATGATGATGAAGACGGTGATGATGATGAAGACGTTGATGATGATGAAGACGTTGATGATGATGGTCATGGTGATGAAGATGATGATGATGATGACGAAGAATATGATAATGATGGAGATGTTGATGAGGAGCCTAGAGATGACAATGATGATGAAGATGGTGATGACGATGAAGACGTTGATGAATATGGTGATGATGATGAAGATGGTGATGATGATGAAGACGTTGATGAATATGGTGATGATGATGAAGATGGTGATGATGATGAAGACATTGATGATGATGGTGATGGTGATGATGATGAAGACATTGATGATGATGGTGATGGTGATGATGATGTTGATGATGATGATGACAAGTCCCTCTAAGTGGTTATCTATGGGAATCAAGCATCAATCTCCAACCATAAATGAGCATGTTTTAAAATAAATTGCTAGGATACATATCTAAGAGTCTAGAAGATCTCTATGCATTTTTCCATCAAATTTGGTCAAGGAGATTCTAGTATCTAGTTAGAATATATTAGTGGAAACCCTAGGTTGATGACACGATGCTTGGATAAGGGAAAAAACCCAAAATATAGCTAGATTTGGGTGACATTGAGCACGGGGAACCAAATCTATGAATATGTGTATTGTTAAATATAATTTTGTTGGGTGAAGCCAATAACCAACATAATCATCATAATATAAGAGATTTTGGGTTGGGGATATACCTCAAGGTACCTAAAGCATGAGAAAATTTTGGGTGGGCACAAAACCAAAAGAACAAAAAATATTGAAGAGGACATGTGGGGTGGGAGGTCGGCCTCCAAAAACTCAAGCATTGACATGAGTGAGGTAGGTCTAAAGCAACTTCTCTCATACCAAATGAGAGAAGTGGTAGGGATAGTTTAGGTTAGATTAGTTTTTCTAGGGCTAGTTTAGGTTTCTAGGACTAGATTAGGTTTATAGTATTCTAGCTTAGTTTTCTAATGTTAAATTAGTGTTTCTAGGGTTAGTTTAGCTTTCTAGGATTTCTAGGGCTAGATTAGGTTTGTAGGGTTATATTAGCGCTTCTAGGGATAGATTAGGTTTCTAAACATTAATGACAAAGGGTGAAATGATGACATGGCAAATGGATGTATCTCTATGTATGTTTGTATGTATCTATATGTATCTCTATGTATGTATTAATGCATGTATGGAAAAGACATGTATGTATGTATGTATGTATCAACAAAAAATACATGTACCAACAAAATAACATAAAACTACACATACCTCGATGTAGAACATAACATTCTTTGATGCAATTCTTTCTCTTATGTGAAGGTTAATGGCCTCATTCAATAAATCCATCTAGATCCTCTCTATTGCTAATTGTCTCCATCAATCTCTCATGCTCTGCATGAGTTAGGTAGTAGCGTACCTTGGTTGAGCTCTTGCTTGACATTGTCTGAAGATGGATGTTTGTGCCAACTATCAAGTTTGTGAAGTGATACACCACTGAACCTAGCTTGTAATCCATGAATACATGCCCACTAGTCGTTCTTGACTTCCCATCTAGTGTAAGATATTCCCCCTTAACCACCATCGAGCCAATAGGAAATTCAATGCCTTCATCGTCGATTAATGATGCGTAGAGGGTTTTCTTACCTTGGATGCACCGTGCCAACCAATAATCCGCACCCCATTCATTGCCTTTCGGGGAAAAAACTGTGTATATGTGTCCAAGTTGTACAAGATCTGAGATATGGTCGTAGTTGATTGAAATCGCTGACTGACCCTCCTCTAATTGGGTTGTTTCAACAACTTCACGTTGGTCTACTGCAAGTGACACACGATCCCATTCATCAACCCAATCCATCCATTCGCATTCATCCCATTCACCACTGCTGCAAGGGCTGCAAAAGCATGCAAGCTTTCGCATCCATATTTCAATTAAGGGGTTGTTTGAGCTTCGAACTGAATGAAATCCACGTGTTCCTTGTACTGTGCCACAACTATAGGAATGCGATCGGTCTATGTCAACCACCCGTCAAAAATTTCTTACCACACGTCCTGCCACTGATGATGTTTGTTGATCTCTTGCTCAGTCTGACATTGTTGCAGAGCACCATTGAACTATGGATTCTGCATCTAGGATATGAGGTTCCCTTTCAAACCTCATCTCTTCCCTTCATAGTGCGGTCTTGATGCATGCACCGACCCCATCATGCTCGCATTTTTCGTGCCCGGTCTCAAAATAATTCCAGATATGCGGCACATTATAAGTCTTATGCAAAATACTCATCCATTGGAATACTCGGGCATTTTTTTACTGGCTCGCACAACCATTCAACCATATCCAATGCTGATCCATCTGTATATCTCTCTCCTTCAACTGATCATAGAAAATTCGAAAACAATGTTTCACATAATGCAGATCATGGGTTCTATCATCACTTATGTAAAAGTTTGTCTGCTTCAGTATTATCCTCTTGTCATTGCTGCTCTCTGGCCCGTGCCTATACATAATATATACCATGATGCTAACTTGGTCTGAATGGTTGTATTGACTCTGGATTTCATTTTGTGGTTGAAGGGTGTAATTTTTTGCAAAATCCACAATTGACACTATGGTTCCAATAGGAAATGTGTCCCTACATTTTTTGTACTGCTCATCTTGTCATCGCGCTACATGCACATGTATAACATACTGCTTTGTTTTCTTATAGAAATCGGTCAAGAAGTCACATACCGATACCTGTTACCATGAAACAAGGGAAATATTACAATGTGGCATTTGGAAAAATGTATATGTCATAAATTGAACGTGTAATATGAAAAATATGCAATATTCATTTGTATCTGTGACTTCACTAATGCAATCTTTTTACTTTCCCTGGCACTGTCTAATTGATAGGTTATGTACTTGAAGCTCTGCATCTCCATGCCCATCCTTCCAATTCGTGCTCTTTGATTTCATGGATGCAATGGTTCAAAAGAGAAAACCCACTGCACCTAGAACATGTCCCATATAGACACGATTTTTCATAATATTTTTGTCCTTCGAGCCTTGGACACATGATGTTGTGGATAAAGTCTCTTGATGCAATCGGTGGTAGTATGGATCCATTGCATCCCTGCACAATGTTAGTATGCAAATCACAAAATATATGTTTATATGTGTCATAATAATATTCATATTCTACATGGTATCTACAACAACAAGTGTTTCGATCAATGCATATACGAACGTACCATGGTTTGCATTTCTCAAAGGACCTTTGGCCCAGGTTCAATTGTGTGCACTCATTTTTGAATCTCTCATAGAGTTCAGTCTGTGTGGTGTCAAGGAAGTGTTTAACATGGATTTCACGTTCAGTAGAACCTTTTCTTAGCTTTAGCACATCTCTTTTGTTTGATGAAGGTCTAGTATGATCATGCCAAAAATTTTGTACTAACTCCTTAATAGCATCAATTAGCTTCCTATCTGCACGAGGCAACCTACCAACAAAAGCCCAACAATCGTTTCCACCTAGAGTGTCAAGATTTTCTCTTATAACAGAGTACTTTTTAATAGTTTTTCTATTTAATTTGAGTATGTGAGAAGTGTGTGATAGCAGGCGACGTTGCCTTGTGGACTTGCTTACAACTGATTCCGCTAAAACATGAATAACCACACAAAAATATTTTGTACTAGACGTCTTCCCAATCACATTAAATGTAGATTGGAGATTTCTACCAATATGACTGCTATCCTTTGAACTTTTAACCATCTTTATGCCCAAAATTCTCCTAACAATAGCTAAACAACGTGACTTTAACAAACATAGCAATAATTGACATTTACCTGCATCACCTTTGGATTCAAAATATTCTTTAACAATTTTGTTGCATTGCCATTCGATAGTGTGTTTTGGCAACTTTCCTTCAAGCCCCAACATAACACTTTTATCCACATGAATACGTATAGGAGTTCTTATTCTTGCACTGGACAGTCGAGGTAGGGAGGGTGGACATGAGACATGAATACCAGAGCTTGTTTGTTGTGGTGCTTCGTTCACATATTGGGCCATAATGGGAGTGTGGTCGACATGGTTGTGGTCTTCTTGGGGAGATTGCAAATTAAGCACTGCTTGTATGTCCATCTCTACACATGCAGCATCTCCCAATATTTCTGTGTCATGAGGAACTTCAGCATGACTCGTTGATGGATTGTTGGTTGGAGATTGTGTTGATATTGGAATTTGAGTTGGGTCTATTGGACGCGACCGCTTTACCTGTGGTTTTGAACAAGAGGTTGTCATGTCAACAACTGTGTTAGGATCAGTGGCAGGATCCGGGGCAATGATGGGACCATGTCTCAATATTTCCATTCCCAACCTAGCCTTTTCTCTTAAGTCATTGACCTTTTCAATGGGCAGATTCTTTCTATATTTTTTTCTTGCGTTGCATGAGTTTCCCATCTCCAAAAGTCTTTTTAACACAACTATCAGGCCTATCCCTACAAAAGAAACAACAAATAAGATATTAGTGTCATTATACAATGAACTTGACACATTCCAACATAACTTACCACTTTACAAATTAACACATACAACTATAGACTATGTTGGTTTATTGTGTTCGAATAAACATCATTATCCCTTACAATTCCAGTCAATATAGATGATGGTTGGTCAAGTGTAGAGTGGAGAAACTAGTGTCTTGCCTAACCATGAATTCATAAAAATTATGGTAGTAACACCCTACCCTAAAGATGGCTAGAGATGCCTTGGGAATAGTTTGATAGTTTTTCTACATCAAATAAGGTAAAGAGAATAAGTTTACTAATTACATAATGAGGAGGTTGTAAATTCCCCCAAGGAATTCTTATTGGTTTACATCATATTTTTCACCTTAATTAGTTTCATTTTTTGCTCTCCCTTAATGTTATCAATTCTAAATTTTGCACCTAGTTTGAGTGCTTTGTCTTCATAGTGGAATGGTATATCCTTCCATTTGAGGCAATGTCCTTTACATAATAAATTAATAGGTTATATAACACCTTAAGGAGTTGAAGAAACAACAACAAACTATTTCCTTATCTATAAACCTTGAGATGATAGAATGTGATTTTGAGTTTAAAATACCCATGGTTGAATTCAACAATGCATCACAATAGAATGAATGTATACTTTGTATTGTGCAAAAACTTAATGAGGATGCAAAGGTTTCTAACAAGGATCATGGTCTTGGGAAGGGTGATTAGGGGGAATATAATTTGACCTTTCAATGTGCAATATCTAGGGTATGGAGGTGTTGGAAAGTGGGGAACTAGGGACTCTACCAACAATGATCATGTTGGATAGAGCATGAAGTGGGAAAGTCTTTGTTTTTGGAAAAAAAAAACATTATTAAAGGTGAGGGGATATTGTAAGGATGGTAAATATGGATGAATATTATCATATTTGGATTCATTGAGAAAGGAAAGGTGCATATACTTACAGATATCCTCCAACTATACAATGGTATTGAATAAGAGATGAGAGAGTTGAGGTTTGTGGATGAGTGAAGTGATATTTTTAGTCATGTTTAGTGAGTGTGTAATATTTTTTTCTAGCATAATATGAGGTGAAAAGAAAAAAATTAACTTGGGAACTAATTACACAATGAGAAGGTTGCATACTTCATCTTGTCTAGTGTTCATATGAGTTTTTCTAGATGTGAACTTGGGAATTATTCTTCTTAAATTCATTGTTGTCTATGCATGGATATTGCTGTAGGCATATGATAAAAACAAAAAGGCATTGGAGAATCTCAAATCTTGTGATTGAAAAGAATTATTTACAATTCACCATACCTCTATAGAAATGATCTCCACTTGCAATGGAAACTAGTAGCTTGAATGTATCCACTAGATTCTAAGACCACTGAAGATGTTTGTTAGATTCCAAGTGTGATTTTGTGTCCAATAGATCAGTGAGTGTCCAAAATATCAATGAGTGTGAGCCAATAAGAAACCTGTAAGAGCTTGAAACCCGTGGAAGAAATGAAACCCGTGTTTTTTGGTAGAATTCCCAGGAAACAGAGAAGTCTGTTTTTTTTAACTAGTAACAGGGATGTGCACGTGTGCTTAAACATGCGCATGTGTGTTTTTAGTGCGTACACGTCACTAGAGCGCATGCACTAAAACACGCACACGCACCCTTGTATAACGTTTACAACATTTATTCCCCAACTTTTACACCATTTAATGCCAAACCTTCCCCCACTTCGAAAATATTTGCATAAATTGGACTCGGTGATGAAGTTTGAAGGTTGGGTCTTAATTTTTATTGGGAGGGCTTACTCTTTGCATATTGACACATTTGATAATTTAAGGGACCCAATTTATATTCTAAGGCGAGGATGTGCATGCATAATAATCCTTATTTATGACTATGCGATGAGGATTTAAATGGAAGAGGATGTAAAGACATGTTATTTTTATACATATTTTGATGGCGAGTGTCGAAGAGAAACGTGGTAATAAACCACATATGTTTGGAAGGACAGAGGGAGGTTACATGATCATGATCATGCCACCCATCAAATTGAAGACAATTCCTGAGCCAAAAATTGTTTATTTAAATTTTTTTAATAACCATTGTGGTACTTTGGTCCAAATGTTTTTTCTAACTCATTGTTTCTCCATATTGTGTGCCTACTTCCACCTCTCTATATCAATGCATAAAATCAACCTCTGCTTGGTTTGTGGTTATAGTTGCATGCCATTATTTGTAGTTGCATGCCATTGAGTGTTGTTTAGAGTTTTCATGAGTTTGTGACATTCATGCAATAAATGAAGTCTTGTAGAGGACTCATCAAAGAGGCAATTTGAATTTCATTTTGACAAAAAACATATTTTGTAAAGATCAAATGCCATGAATGCATCCTCATCCTACAATGCAAGACCGTGGATATGTTGAAAAGCATTGAACATCATCGAAGAATGAAAACAGGTTCCTCGATATCTTATTGAAGCATATTGAGCTCAATTGAATTCCACTTGGGCCTTAATTGAAAATTCTAGACCTCAAGCGTCATCAATAACACATAGAATCCATGACACTATCCCTCTACAAGGAGCCTTTTGCATATGAATTGAATATTGCTGCCATTATAATGTCTTGGACATCAAGGATTTATCTTGGCTCCTTAACCATGGCTAGTGGGGGGAACAAGAGCCTCCAACACCAACTATTGCTTCTTAGGAACAAAGACCATGAATGAGTCCCTGGACCACCACATATGAAATCTTTAGGGTATTAGTCAACTTCAAGTGTGTTATGTGTGCGATGACTAGGTTAATTGTGAACCAAAAATGGGTCTCTAGGTCTGACCAAGGTATATGGACAACAAGAAGCTTCTTATGCCTTAAATGAAGCTT